>JANIVO010000026.1:0-230463 GCA_030555905.1 Scheffersomyces cryptocercus
GAAGACCCGTACCGCAGCATTGTCGTAGAAGACCCGTACCGCAGCATTGTCGTAGAAGACCCGTACCGCAGCATTGTCGTAGAAGACCCGTACCGCAGCATTGTCGTAGAAGACCCGTACCGCAGCATTGTCGTAGAAGACCCGTACCGCAGCATTGTCGTAGAATTTGTACCTTCACATATGGGGAGTTTTTGCTTTTTTAGAACAAATTCTACAAAATTGGCTCATTTGTAGGAAATCGCAGCCACTGTAAGAAAAATACAGGTAGTGCTTACAATCTCTTTATTAAACTATACAATTAACAATAAATTAAGCAATGACACTATAAAAAAAGTCCTTCATACTTCTCTTGTCATTGGTTACAATTTGAGATCTACAATGGACGCATAGAACGCTTTATCAAGACACAATTAAATCGTACAACAACACGGCAGCCGAAAGAAGAAAATTTGATAACGTTTCAGTTCTTGCAATGAAAAACAAAATCGACCCTCGCTTAAAGCGCTTACTTTGAAAGCTTCTAGGTATGCAATAGGTTTCGCAAATGAAGATTCATGAGACTTTACAAGTCTAACTATTCATTGAACAAGATCTTGGAAATAGTTTTCCCAGCGGCAACCAATTCCTCATCTCTATATCTTCTTGCCGCAAGTTGAAGTGCTATTGGTGCCCCCTTATAAATCGTACAGTCTTCATAATCGGCAAGGCAAAAATCCTCATAATCAGATCTGGGCCATGGCTGAGACTTCCAGTAATCTATTTCGGGATCATGAAAAAGCCCAGTTGGGAATGTCAAGGCTGGCAAATCTAAAATATTGTAGATAGAAGTATACGACCAATTGTATACTGCTTCGGAACGTGCTGCGACATTGTGCCAGGCAGGAGATAATATAAAATCCAAATCTTGATCCCTTAAAAAATCATAATACTCATCCCTCAAATCGCTCTTAAAGAGATGAAGTTTATGTAACTCTGTGATATCAAGACCTTTGGCTCCATTTCCAAAATTGACTGACCACTTAGTCAATTTCACAACTGGTTCTCCCGATTTCAGTATTTTTTCTCTTGTTGTAACATTACGCCCGCAAGTATATAACTTTGTTATTGCTTCATACGCAATATCATTTTTCAAGGGCATTATTGTAATCACCTTAGCTCCAGCCCTTTCTAATTTGTCAACCACATACTTCAATCCTCTTTCAATGGCTGGGGTAGGCTTGACGACGCCATCGTCGTACAAGACACCAATCTTCAATTTATCTGGCGTAGGAACAGCAACATTCCTCCAAGGCATTAAAAGAGATCCTTGATCTATTTCCCATGGCTTCCCGTAATTAAGATAAATTCTCATGAAGGTATCAAGATCGTCAGCAGACTTTGCCATCGGACCAAGTACCCCAGCTATACTTTCACTTCCATCATCGCCTACAAGTCCCGATGTAGATATTCTAAAAGCAGAAGGTTTTAGACCCCATAAGTTGGTAAAAGCAGCTGGATTTCTAATTGACCCCCCAATATCAGATCCAATACCTAACGGAGACCCCCCAAATGCTATCAATGCCAGTTCACCACCAGATGATCCACCTGACGACAATCCAATATTGTATGGATTGAAAGATGCCCCTGTGATGTTATTGTTGGTGTCAAGCTGCATTAATGTCAAGGGCTGGTTGGTACGCACGTAGAACACAGCACCCAAATCCTCCAATATTTGAATAGTCTTGTTATGCGAACCCGGAATATTAGTCAACTTAGAAACATAGCTTCCATGTGTGATACGTCCCTTGAAATTATAGTGTTCTTTTAACGAAATAGGCAATCCATGCAATGGGCCAAGTGGTTTGCCATGTTCCTTAATGTAATTATCTAAGTATTTAGCCCTTTCAAGACCTTGGTCTATAAATAAATCACAAGCTGCATTGGTAAATTGGTGCGCAATAACCGCTCTTTTGGCAAAAGCTTGCAATACTTCCATTGACGTAAGGCTTCCAGTAGATAGTTTCAGTAGTAGATCTGTAACAAGAGTATCAGTGATTTCAAACTCTTTTTCAGAGAGTAATCTCTGATCTTTTAAATAGGCAATAGCATTGAATCCTTCTTTCTGTAAATCTTCAAATTGTGCAGGAAGTTGGACTAGATATTCAGGAGGAATGGCGGCGTCCAAGTTGCTCCTGTACTTCTCAACAAGTGGCTTCCACTCGGTGTTGAACAATTCGGGGTTTTCCCATCCTTCGCACTTCTCCTTCTCAGTGAAATCTTCGAACAGCTTCGTCATTGGATTAAAGAATTCTAATATTCTTTCTTCAGTATCCCCAATAATTTAGCAGATAATCATGCCTTATTTATACTGCGGTTTTCAGTCTTCAACAGTTTACCTTACCACATAAAAGCTCAACTGAGAAAACGAATTTTGCTTATCTATCACTTTTTCAAGGATTTTATCTGCGACTTCTCAAATAAGAAAATGCATGCGAGTACGAGAGCGTAAAGTCCAACCGAGGATAGCGGGACCATCCGGATTAAATTGGGATGTTCTAATCAATTGTCTACAAGGCATTATCAGCATTAGTAGTCGAATATATCGAATGTGCAAGCTCTGTTACCAGAAATGAATGAGATAGTGATCAATGCTAAGTGTCAAAAAAACATGTTAATACCATTGAAAACAAGGTCATAGAGGTACGTGTAGAATAAATAATTTTTAACCAGGGTAACTCTTTATAATACCATTCAAATGGTTGAAAGTTTCGCTTGAGACACTCCAGAGTAAACTGAAGTGATCAGTATTCTAAGAGTTAAGTTTACGAAATCTAATTATATTGAGCATATCTTTTTAGTATCTCTTACTATTTTGTTGAATTACATACCTGTGTCATATGAACTCATGGCTCCATACCGCCTACATTTGCCTAATTGAATTACGTTTGAATTATTTATAAATCTAGGGGGTAGTGAATTTAGAACAATACGCCTCCGGATTGCAAATTGTTTAACTGCTCGGTAGCCTTGTTTCTGCATGGTACATTCTATATTATCCCTATTACACGCTAAGCATTCCTGTTTAAACAAAAACAAATAATCTCGTAGCATTGGTAGCAATCTTGCACTTTGGTGTTCCACAGTCAGCGGAATAACAAAATCGATTTATGGATTCATTAGAAGGGGATAAAGGCCATATACAGTTCTTCGGGAAAATCCGGTACTTTATTCGTTTCCATTGAATGCTAGAACTTTCGCTAAAAATGGCTCTAAGAATGATCGAAGTGCCTAAAATGGACACTACAATCTTGTTCTTATCTGACTTTGGTGCGGCCAAATCTAGATAAGAGTCCTCCATAGTGTGCTTTTGTGCTTCACCTGCCGTAAAGAACAACCTAATGAGGACGAGCAGCTCAAAATCAAGACCTCAATTTCCTATACTGGCTGTTTACTGGTTGGACTTTGTCTACAACAAACTTTATCCAGATAAGAAGGATTCAAGAATTTCATTTCTTACTTGTTTCCCCTCTGCTGTATATCCTTGAAAGTTCTCTAGTTCCATCCACTGCTGCAAGCTCCCTAATCTCGATTACTCTCCGCCATTCATAGACTTGTTCGGACATTTCCAGATCTACTATTCAGTGAAACTATCTACCAAGAAGTTTGACTACCTTGCCATTTTTGTAGTGCGTGTAAATCTCCGCATTATCTAGTACATATTCCGGAGAATCTCCTATCTTGGGGGACAAACCTTGTCTTGGTTTTTTATTTCTCACGACTCAACAGTATTGTATTCTTTCCACTTTCATGGAACTACCACTACGTCTGGTCCAACCTTGCAAATAGAGTCGCCCCTGCAATAGGCTTTCAAAAGAACTCTTCCTATATCCCCATAGTAGGTACGTGTTTCTGTACGTTCTTTTGGGTATTGCTCACTTTTTTTAAGCAGGTGGGGCCGAATTTTTATGTATACCTGTGTTCATGATCTATTGGCAACTTGCAGCCTATTTCGTAATAGGGCCACATCTTTCATCTTAATATAATTTCCTCTATCAACTTCAGAAGCAAATCTTGTATTCACAATCACATATATAAAGTTGGGACTAGAAGCTAAAAGCGTTGGCAGCTTTCTTGTCAACAGCTGTCTTGATCCTGATTGGATTCGTAACAGTTAAGTCATCAGCAACAATTTGATACTTATTTGCAACCCTTGGGAAGAACTTAATCCAGAAATCACAATCATTCTCTGCGAATGGAACCTCGAGATTTAACAATTGGGTATGCTTCAATCAGTTTCTCGTATAAGTCACCCAATTGGTCACCTGCCAACCATTTGGATGGATCGGAGTTTGGATTCTTAAAGTCCAAGTCATATTTATCGTTGTGGTAGAACTCTGATGAAGCAGGATCCAATGCAATAGCAACCTGGCCTGTGTAACCAGCTTGCTCAATGGCTTCAGTGATTAAATCGAGAGCCTCATTTGCGGTATTGATATCTGGAGCAACCCCTCCCTCATCATCAACGTACCAGCAGAAAGACCGTACTTCATCTTGGCAAGAGACTTCAACGTATGATAGACTTCTGTATTGTTGCTCAAGGCTTCAGATAATGACAGTGCGGCGGCTGGGACAATCACGAACTCTTGGAAAGCTAACGAACTTACATGTAGTTTGTATTGACCTCCGTGGGTTGGATCAAGGTGTATTCATACAAGGTATATGAGAGCTCATTGCCATATCCTACTATTTTTAGTCATGACCCACAATGCTTAACGCCCGTGAGAGAGTGTATCGGGTGATTATTCTTGCCTCCATACATCGCCGATATAATTGCAACATGTTGACCTACTCCTTATACACTACTCCTATACATTCATCCCACTCCTGGCTTTCATTCATGATCCCTTACAACTAGGACCCCTTAACTATATTAATCTTTTGAGGGATTGCAATGGATTAAAGGTTTATCACACCTAGAGCATAGAGGGGGGACTTTTACTAGCGGCGTGAGGTTCCAAGAACGAAAGCAGACTTTCGCTGTAGATAGAACAAAAGGTAAATCATAGATTCACGCACATTTCTGTATGTTGCTGCCTGCACCACTTTCAGTTGAAGGTTTTACAATCGGGGTGGATCGACAATGGAAGGACTAGAACCCGACAGTAGGAATTACGCTACATCAAAACGCTGTTCTTGGAAGTGTGAATACATCAAAGTCGTATTCATTTCCTCCGCCAAGTAAAGACAAAAGTGACAATGGGTCGGTAACAAAGTTGGATCGTAAAAATGCAATATAGAATTTCTTTTAAGAATGACATGCGAAAGTCTATCTTATCGTTCTTCTCAAGATAGCGAGCAGCTTACTCTCTTCTGACTACTTGAATTGCCACGTGGCAAGTTAGTTCAGGGGGTGAAGGCTCTTTGATTGGAGCTGGTGGATCATGTATGGGTTTGGGTACAGATATTGGGGGAAGTATCAGAATTCCTTCTGCCTTTCAGGGCCTATATGCTTTAAAGCCTTCTGTTGGGAGGTTTTCGTATCTGGGTGTCACTAATTCATATTCAGGACAAGAACTCGTTCCGTCAGTCATTGGTCCAATGTCTACTTCTCTCAAAGATATACAAATGATTACAGAACTAATTGTTGGTAGTGAAACGTGGAGCAATGACCCAAAAGTGATGCCTATGCCTTGGAGAGACATGTCTCACCTCAAAGAAGAACCTTTAACCATTGGTATCTGGAGATTTGATGGAGCCGTCATGCCTCATCCGCCTATTCAGAGAGCTCTTAGACAGGTTGAAGCACACTTGAAAGAAAAGGGTCACAAGATCGTTGAATTGACTTTCCCATTGCAGTCACAAATTTTTTCTACCATAGGTAGAGTATTTGGAGCAGATGCAGCATATGATGTTGAAAGTATATGTGCCCTCAGTGGAGAGCCAATAGTACCAACGGTGAAAGGAATGATCCAATGTGATGATAACAATGAACCAATTACGGTAAATGAATGGTGGAAGCTTGCTGAAGAGGTATATGGATTGAAGAAGCAGTTTTATGAATATTGGAAAGATAATTCATTGGATGCAATCTTGGCTCCGGTTTGGCCATCGACGGCCAGTTTACCTTATGGACAACCTACTATTAACTATACAGCTCCTTTCAACTTATGCGATTGTTGCTCTGTAGTGGTCCCGATAACAAATGTGGATCGACTTATTGACAAGATTGATACTTCTTATATGCCAACTAATCCCGTTGACAATCAGATGTATCAGTCATACGATCCCGATTTATTTGACAAGATGCCCGTATGCCTCCAAGTCGTCACCAAGAAGTTAGAAGAAGAGAAGGCGCTCGTAGTAGCATCAATTATCGATGAGATACACAATTGACCATTATAGTTTTTTTCCGTATGTAGATTATCTTATTTAGGAGAAGCCTTCGAAATGGTTCTTAATTAACTATAATTCAACATATATATTCATGTTCAAGCGGTCTATGTAATGCTAATCCAATCTAAAGTTTGCTGCCAGAAGTCTTCCAATCCATATGTGGACATGTCGCCAAATTGTGTTTCTTTTTCAGCATTTCGCCTTGTAACATCCGAAGGAGTCTGTGCGAGTACATTTGAATCAGGTGAATGATTTGGCTCTAGGTTTCTTTCCTTCAAACCTCCCTCTTTTACCACATCATTGGTACTTCCCAATACATCACATTTTACCACTCCTTGAAGAACCTTTCCAAAATAAGTCTGCTCGGCAATCTCTGAGTTATTCGAGAGTAAAATATCATGGAGGGATTTCAACGCATCATTTGCAATTATCTTTATACTACCAACATAGGGACCCGACGATCTACTTAGAAATGTGCATGTATCTTGAAGAACTTCCCAGATGCTCTCTGCCAAAGTTTCCGGAATGTTATCACGATTACTGATAATAAAAAAGAGTAGAATTGTAGACGCACTTTCCAAATATGTGCAGATAAAGAAAATGGGTTGCCGCATTTTAATCTTTCTATTCAAGTCTATAATGAACCTTGAGATGTCAATAGCAACTTGGACACAAAGATTAGACTTTGATTTTAGTAATAAAGTAATTTTCTCGGAAGCCTCAGTTTTAGAATTATTCAAGTAAGCATAAAAGATCATAAAGGGTCGGTATATGACCATTTTCAAATACAAATAGTAGATTCGAATCCAAAACCATTCTCTACAAGCATTAACGTCGGCATTTTGCAAAAGTTTATCGTTGACCTGGGATTCCTTCAACAAAGGATCTGAGCAACCCAAATACTTGTTGTCAATGTCAGTGGAGAGCTTCTCCACTGAGTTTAATACTGCAAGCAAATCACTTTCAGAGTCATATAGCTGCGAATGAATCCTCGAACAGTTGGCTCCAAAATAGACTCTGAGCTCTATATGCTGATGATGTATTGCAAATCTGTCATTATTTCCATATCCCAGTGCTGTGAAAGCATCCTCCGGTACCATAGGAATCAGCATATCCTCTCTTGAGCAACTGGGCCGTCCCACGCAGAAACTCCAGTAATTTTCCCATTGCCAAGCGCAAGTCCACACTCGGCATTGGTGCCGTGATTCGAATTTCGTCAATTTATGTAAACCGAGAGCTATGGCTATTCTGACAGAATAGCCTGAGTATAGGTAGGACTGGGCAGTATCACCTAGATTGCACGCACTCAAGCTCGTAAGGAATATGATTCTAACTGCATCAAAAGAAACCTCCGTGAATATTTTAGGAACAGTCCGAATCGAGAGCTCAAAGAAGCCTCTCGCAAGAGGCAAAGTTGTTGAGGCATCGCAATGGGTGGACTCGAAGAAAGATGCTGCCGCTCCGATAGAAAGCACTAAGTATAATAAAGCCTTTCTGTGTTTGGGGGCAGAGCCCTGTTTCCAAGTTGTGACGGAGAGACCAAATAAGTCTTCTCCGGTAAATATCGGGCACGGAATATGCCATGTTTCCAAGAATGCTGTGATCAACTGATTAACCGTCTCTACAGATATGGTGCTTAAAGTACAGTCAAAATCCTCAGCGGGATTGGATAATACCATCAAATTCATTCCGAATCTGCGCAACCCTTGATCCTCATCAATAGGAGTGGTATTCTTACCCAACAACCTCAAGTAATCGTTCAACTGGTTGACGAAAGAGAAGTTACTTGCGGGCCCAAAGTACTCCATTGTGGAAGAATTGACGCTGGATTTCCTAACTGATAAGAACGTAGGCATATCCAAAACTTGCTCCTTGCCACACTTTTCTGGAGAAACAGGATTTTGATGCATGTCTGTTGATGTTGCATCGACGTTAAGATTCCCTCTATCTACCACTTTTTTGGATTGTCTAGTTTTCTCTCTATAGATGCACGGATCGCCATATTTCTTGCAATAAGAACATACCAACTCGCCAGAGCATTTTATCTTTCTCTGTCGGCAGTTGTCACAGGCTTTCAAGATACGGGTATGCCGTATTTTGAATGGAGTAGCAGACATTATTTATGGCAGTAGAGCACGCTAACAACAGGCAGGTAGACAGTACTGCTGCGAACAACGAAATCTCAGTAGATAGTATCCATGCAATCTTATCTTTTCATTAAGATCGAGTCGCAATGTGGTACCTTTATATAATGATGGGAACCTCGATAACTGATTATAGTTGCCTGTGTGTACCATCTGTAGCAATGCTGATAACAGGTGAAACCTAAAAGAGGCGCATTGTACCTACGAGATCTCATTCGTATAATAAGAAAGAGACATTACATGATAGAAATTGAAAGATTTATTTATAAGTAGAATAAAATAAAGTTGTGAAAACTTTTAACATGTCGAAAAGTTTAAACATCGAAAATTGAGAAGTAGAAAAGCCCACTTTATTTGCCATTATTAAAGTCGAAGATAATAAGCCAAGCCTTAATCATTTAAGTTAGCTTCAAGTTTGCCCTCACATGAAGAATCTAAGTAAGCCAGATTGGGTTTGAGTTAATGTTACCGTCGCGTTTATCACAGATGTGTGCTCGGTAGTGGAAGTAGTAGTTGTTATTGTAATTGAAGTAACGGTATAGAACGTCTCTGTAGAGGGAACTCCAGATGGTGAAACTGTCACCGTTACTGTTGATAAGCCAGTCACAGTTACTGGAATACAGGAAGATTCTACTATAGTAGGCACTTCAACAATCACGGTGTCTGTACCTCCAATAGTATCGGTCTCGGTGATGGTCTTGGTAGTGGTGCCTGTCCAAGTAGAAGTGACCGTAGTTTGAGAGTTGGATGGCACTTCGACAACCACGGTGTCAGTTGCACCAGGAGTATCAGTGAAGGTTTCAGTAGTAGTAAAAGTTCCGGTCCAACTTGATGTGATAGTAGTGATTTGGTTGGGAACAAGTGTGTCAGTAGGAGGGGGAGGAGGGGCCGGACAGTCATTACATTGAGAAGGTCTACCTGCTTGAGGTGGTACACCTGAGTACAAGATACCTGCGTTTGCAATAGTTCCGACACCACTGCCATATGTTGCAGTGCCAATACTGATCAAAGATGGATCATAACCTGAACCAATAACAATTGTGTAGGTGTAACTTCCACTTGTAATGCTTAAATTATTGCCATCGTAAGAAAAGGTGTTAATGCGGGTGCTAAGTCCGATGACATTGTTGTTACCCCAACCAGCAATGTGTATTGGTTGATTGGGAGGATATGTATCAATTCTTATACTGGATGTGCTGGTACTAAGGTATACAAGCTGCCCCTCCAGCATATATCTGGTTTTAACATTTGTGGCCCAGAAATTAGAATTAAGACCCACATCCCAACAACCATTTCCTTGAACTATGGATCCTTGGAAGAAAATATTTTGGTAGATACAAACTGTACCATCATTGGTAATAGTGCTATCATCAAGACCGAGGTGAGATGTTCCTCCAGACCTACTATTATATTGATAAAGACTGATGGTACCTCTATTAATAAATGATCCTTTAGGCTGAATCGCAAATGTGGATCCACCAGTATTACCAATTCCTGCAAACCATACATTACCATTGTTCTCAAACGAAGCTCCATACCAGTCAAAAGTAGGTGCAGATGTAGCATTTTTATCATCAACAACTATCCAACCGTTATTTACAACAGCAGTCGTAGACCCAAAAACATCAACAGTCATTCCTGTCCTAACATCCCGGTTAGAAATAAAGAGTTGACCATTAACTCTAACATCATTGTAAAAATTGTGAGTCATTCCTTTGTCAATAGAATAGAATGCTCCTTCGTTAATTATCAAATTTTGTTTGATTAGGGTATCACCAGAACTTTCAAAAGTGTTTTGACTAATAATCAAGTCAGCAAACGCTGACGAGAATAGAAGTAATGAATGTATTACCGGTGTCAATGAAATCCTCATTTTATTGATTTTGTCTTAATTATATTGACCGAATAATTTTATATCAGCAAAATTACATTTATTTATACTTTTCTTATTACTTTCGAATAGATGACATGATGAATCCAACAATTTCCTCTAGCGGGAAATAATCTTCAAAACTGGCAAATGGTATCTTACACTTAGGTTTTTAAAACTATGCTATAATCAGCCTTGGTCTTTTGGAAATAAATTTGCGATCCGCAATTTGTATTTGCATTCCAGCTGTAGTTTTCGGTTCACAATTCATCCTTTTCGCTTGTAATCTTACGATTGTAATATAGTTGTCGCTACTATCCTTGGCATGCTCCCATTTGAGAGGAAGACGTAATAATAAAATCTAATATTAGTGGGTTTCTTCAATCTCTTTTCAAAAACTATATTATGCTTCCCAAATGATTCTAAAAAATTAAATTATAGCTATGGCTAAAGTCTTGATAAATGCACTGCAAAAGAGTAAAAATGCTTGGCACTAATTGTGCAAACCATATTCCAAGGCTTCAGCACGAGGAGAAAACTGGATGTGGGCTAATGATATCGATGATACAGTATTGCAGATGAATGTCGCACCTCTCTTAAATAGATTTCCTCTTGATTAGTAAAAACGACTCGCGGTGGAATGTTAAAAAAGACTGGCACTGGTAATGAATGTCATTCTGAGAAGCGAAAAGTATTCCTTTAATGAAATTTATATTAACTATCTAAATAATATGAAAGTCTTCCTATAAACTATATTAACTCTTGCAAATGGTGTAGTGATTCACTTGTTGGTAGTGATTTTTAATTCGTAGAGGGTGGATTACATTGGCTTGTGTTTAGCTTATATGTACCAGAAGGAAAGAATAAATATGTGCCTTATTCTACCACTAGAATGAGACACTTCCAAGTATATGATGACGTGGAGTAATCAGAAATAAAGATGCAGATAAGCTTCATTTGTGCCATAGCTGTTTGTCGCTACAAGATTAATGGTTGTGCTCTAAGCACAGTTCAAAGCAATGAACTGAATGTCGAATACAATTCATGGCAGTGGAACCGTTTTTGCAGCCTCGGTAATTCTAGCAGATAGAGTACTCTTTCCCAAGAAACCTTTCTCTTTTGAGCTTCGCCTTTACTAAATGGCGGAGAGAACGAAAGGACTTTTTTTTTTAACCAGAGGCACACTCGTACAGGTGCGAAATAGGGCTGTGATGTGCATCAAGGGTGTTGTTGCAAATTTCTACAACGCAGCTATGGCAGATTATGAGTTTTACGAACCTATTAGCTACCTAATTTATTGCGATCAATTATCTGACCATGATTTAGTAGTTACAACTTATAGGGAGGCACTAGTTTCTAGAAAATGAAATAGCTGCAATCAATGGTCTGACTTTTAGGAACAGAGAAGATACCTCGAAGATTCTTTAGTTACCTTTCATCAATTTCGCATGGTGGGCTTATATACGTAGACCATAAAAACTTTAATACGCCTTTGATATCAAGCTCCCCCTCATGACTTTCGAATTGGAACTCTTTGAACTAACAGGAAATTCGCAAAGCTCCACAAAGCAGTACCTACACCAATTAGTTCACTGGATAATACTTGAAGGGGAGTGGACATTATTAGGCCAGGAGAGGAATGCAGCTTCCAGTACAAAGGCACTTCTAGTAACTACTCAGTCTTTTTTTTCCCACAACGACAACTCACTCTCTGTTATACAATGAAACGACATGAAAACTTTTGGTTTCTTCTACTGTCATTATACCATATACACAAATCAAATAAGCTTTCTTATAGGGCCGACTGAAATTTGAGTGACCAAAGTTCCCCAAAATCGGCTTCTAGCAAGATAAAATAAATATCTCAATTCCTACTCTATATCTGGGATCCTAATTTAGGAACAAAATTTAGCTGAAAACATTCTCAATGAATCTAATATGTTCCTCTCCTCTAGTGAAATCTTCTATTAGGAGTCGAAAACTGAAAACGAATATAGCGGCCAATATCACCAAAGTGATAACACCCCATGGTTATCTTACTTGAGGCACACTTCAAGCTGTGATAATCTGGAAAACGTCGTGCAAAAATACTGTAAGAAACTATCCTAATTAAGTTTTTGCTATCTCTCGGCAGCGACGTCAGCCACCCTGCGTGGTCCTTACTCCGTATCCTCTTCAGACAGCGCCCGGCACTTGGAACGAACGACAAGAAATAACACCCACTACCAGTATTACTATATCCAGGATATCACACTGTGAGCGGCCAGTTAATATGTAATTCTGCATCATATGATCACCTGATGGAGGTCCTTGAACTGTGGGGGAGCATGGGAGTTGGAGGTTGCTGCAGTACGGACCGGTGTTCAGATCCAGACAAACGAAGATGTGAGATTGCGAGTATATCACGTGACTTTGTTGTGAATAGTAGTTGTGCGCTGCTGCTATAATCATTTCGTTAGAGACTTCGTAAAGTCATTAAATATACATTAAGAGTACTGTATTAGTTGAATGCTTAATGATTATAAGGCTCGACGATTGGTATTCACCCATACGAATCTTCCACGTTTTAAAAGTGAAATTTACACGCTTTTCAATTATGGAATATCCTCCTTTACGAGGATTAAATCAGTTTTTTGCAATCATTTCTGGAAATTTTTAAACCCGAAAGCATATTTAGATAAAAAATGGTCAAGGTAGACCTAGTATGCTGTCATGTGTGAGTCAGGTGTGTGTTATGAAAGAGAAGACCGATTTTTATGTCAATTAAGCAAAAAGTTACTATCATATCAGGAACTTCTGTGACAGTTGTCTCTCTTATTAATAATTGGTAAACATCTGATTGAATTCTACATGAAATTACTTGTTACAAACACAGGTAGTCTCCGGTTTCATTCAAGCTTTTTCGATTTGCTTGACACAGCTACAACTATTCGGTGAACATTCGATTGAACATGCTAGTAACTCCGGATCCAAGAACCCGTTGACTTAGCTATGTCATTTCCGCTCCACATACGACGACATTCAGGACCGAATGGATCATCGTGTTACCACGCGGTAATGGTACTTTTCAGGTGATGACAGACTTGCGATACGTACAAATCGGCTCTCCTCGGTATTGTTAGGGCGTTGCTTTCGATTTCTTGGCATCGAGTGTGAGCCAATCGAATCTATAACTTGCGCCTATAATACAATTCATGATGTAAATATCCGAATTTGTTCTATGTTAAGAAGTTCTTGAAATAGCATACCCTGGGACCTACATAATTTAGAATGCATTTGGCGAAAGAGGAGACTAATCAATTGTACAGTATACATAGTCCTTTGAAGAACCATCTTTTTCATTCATCAATATCTATAGAGTGACCTCATTGCAACACGTTGACAAGATATTTCGTGATAATTAGGCTTGCGAAGTATGGATTTATCGTAGCACACTTTCTTATTTTTAGACACTAATGTCGTCGCTGTTACTGACATCGCTATTAATATTGACGATTCTAAAGCAGTCATTAAACTTTCTACGACTTGGCACAATCATTTTCTAATGTTTTCCAACAATCAGGTCCAATTAAGAAAATGATACTTTGGAGTGCATTCACCTACTTTGGAACTAAGTCAACATTCCAATTAATAGATCAATGCCAGTTGTGCAAATCATCAGGACCCTCCTAATACTAATTGCCAAGATAACTTAGAAGGGCTGGCCCGAAACTTAGGTGCTACTGTAATGGCAGGATTAGGACTAGGCTATACTAATGGATGGTTAGGTAAGAGAGATGCAGTCAGTGAAGAGTATGAGAAAAATCGTTTACAAACCATAAATTTGCTTACCAGTATTGGGTACAATGTTTCTAGTGAAGACGACGTGTTACAGAGATAGTGATCCTAATGATATCTCTTATTTTATATCTAAGGATGAAGATTTTACTCAATAAGGTAGTTACTCAGTAGTAATGAGACAGGATATATATCAATCCAACAACAAATTTGTTAATAGATTTTGGATCTGAATCGATGTCTTTAGCTAAAAGAGTCACAATTGCCATGGAAAGCTCGTCAATACTATTACGGTGTATGAATAATGATCGTACAATATCTTGTTGGCTCGTTATCGACGGCGTAGCCGCAATAGAGTTTTGAAAAGAACTTCCATATTTAAATCAAGAGAATGTCACGAAACATTAATATCCAGAAAGCGCTTGGGATGTAACCTCGTCAATTTCCTTTTAGGGAGGTGGTATTGTTTTTATAACGAAACCTTCTTTTCTTTAAAACCTTCAAAATGAACTTACTAACGAGAGAATTAACGAGAGAATTATTGCAGGAACAAGCCTCAAGGAAACAGTTTTAAAGTAAGATAAAAGGAATAGAATACTTTCGCTGTGTGTAGAATGTGAGCTCATGACTTTTTTTAACTTCCACGGAAAAGTATATAGCGACTTTCTACCATGGAAAATATTGCGTGGACCCTTTGCATCTTCTCTTGGAAATTACAGCTGTATCAGGCTTCAGATCAAATCGAATATTCTAATCTCAACTTGTGGCATACCACTAGTACAAAGTAAGATGCTAGCCGCCAACAGTGACCTAAACGGTCGGAAAGGTATAGACACCTAGAATGAAGGCTACCAAGAGTACTGTCACCCCACGATTGCTTATACGTAGTCGAAATTGTGACAGGAAAAACTTGGCTTTTCTCTTGTCGAACGTAAGCTCTATAACCCCAAAAATGCTAGGAACACGAAAAGAAATAAGTAGATCCAAGACTCACCTTTCGCCTGTAGTATGTAGGTGTTCCTGTAGGTCCATCAAGAGCCATTAACTACTCTAAACTATTACCGTAGTCGAAAGACGTGTTCTCAAGCTCAAGGATATCTGCTCGTCTTATTCATCTTGGAAATGTCTTCTGTACTTTAAAAATCAAACTCACCCACTTTTCGAGTTGGGCTCTTTCTGCTTGTATTCTACAGGTACAGCAACGGCTTTTCAACCTCAAGTTTCATTGAAAGCTTTTTCGGTGTTTCCTTGACATAGCTGCAACTATTCGGTGAACTTCCGGTTAAAGATGCTAGCAACTCCGGATCCAAGTACCCGCCAACTTAGCTATGACATTTCCGCTCCATATACGACGAGATTCAGGCCCGAATTAAGCACCAAGAAGTGGGTGTATCCAGGCAAATTAACGGATGCAAAATTCCATGGCACAATACCCAACCATTGTCGCGATGCTACTTCCATGATACTGTATAATCCTCTTCTATGACTGATACAACTGCTTATACCCCACTGACTCATCGGACTGCCCCTCTAATTTTTCGCACCAAAACGGGATAAGCAACAGAGATAAGATAGTCAGAGATAAGGTATAAGTAGTAGCATAAGTCCCGATTGAATTGAGACTTTGTATAGAGAAGATCAGTATTAGACATTCTTCACACAGAAAATTACAACAATGCCACAACCAGTTGTTCCTTTTGGTAAGCAATTCAGAGAAAAGTTCTTTGCTCATGTTGATCCTAAATATGTGCCTGTGAACCACGGCTCTTACGGCGTGACACCAGAACCGGTGTTCAACAAGTTCAAGGAGCACATCCTCGAGGACTTCAAGAACTCAGACCACTATATCAAGGTTGAGCAGCCAAAAGTATACAAAGAAGCATTGAAGGAGCTCGGAAAGTTCCTCAAAAGTGACTATCGTAATCTTGCGATTGTAGACAATGCCACCAGTGGAGTCAACACGGTGTTGAGAAGTCTTCCATTCCAGAAAGGTGACAAGATAGTTGTTCCAACTACTATATATGGGGCCTGTGCAAATACTGTGAAATTTTTAGAGAACAGGCATGGAATCGAGATAATCTATATCCAATTGGACTACCCCATTGAAGACTCGGAGATTATCGCCAAATTTGAAAAGGTGTTCAAGGCTGAACGTCCTAAGCTTGCTTTGATCGACACTGTCATTTCAATGCCAGGTGTGAAGTTTCCATACGAGGAAGTCACTGAATTATGCCACAAATATGGTGTGTTGTCCTTGGTTGACGGTGCTCATAGTGCTGGTTTACTTCCAATAGATTTGGATAAGCTTAAGCCAGATTTCTACACCACAAACTTACACAAGTGGTTGTTTGTTCCCCGTGGAACTGCTGTGTTGTATGTTGACAAGAAGTACCACCGTCAGATTCACACAATGCCAGTCAGCCATTCTTATCTAGATGACAAAGCTACTGTTAGTGAAGAAGAAGAGGACAATTGGTTAATTGACAGATTCGCTT
Source organism: Scheffersomyces cryptocercus (assembly GCA_030555905.1). NCBI lineage: Eukaryota > Fungi > Ascomycota > Pichiomycetes > Serinales > Debaryomycetaceae > Scheffersomyces > Scheffersomyces cryptocercus. The sequence continues at coordinate 16,659 of JANIVO010000026.1, forward strand.
ATTACGGTACCAAGAACTTCGCTAATATCGCTGTAATCGAAGAAGCTATCAGGTTCAGAGCCACTGAGTGTGGTGGTGAAGAAACGATACAAGATTATTGTTACAACTTGGCCAGAAAAGCTGGTGATGTGACCAGCGAAATCTGGGATAGCCCGGTGCTTGAAAACAAAGCTCGTGATTTGTCTAACACTATGGTCACTGTAGAATTTCCAGCTGAGAGATACAATATTCATATCAAGGATTTAAAGAAGAATGTCGGACCGGTATTTGAATACATCTTCAGTAAGATGTTTGCAGAGAATACCTACGTCCCATTGGTTATTCACAATGAAAAATTGTATGGGCGTATGTCGGCTCAAGTCTATAGTGAATTGTCTGACTTCAAGTACGCAGCTGAAGTTGTTGTAAAGGTGTTCAAGACTTTGGCTGATGATCCAAACTATAAGAAGTTGATCAGAAATGAACATTTGTGAATTGTCTTCATAGAAATGACAAATGAAGTATAATATATACTGTATTAAATAGACTAGACGTAGAGTAATGTACAAGTATATTGGAAAATCAACTGTTTGGTGTTAATGAGACCCCGTAACTGATCATAGTAGAGCTTGTAAAATTGACTCTTAATTCTCATCCTCATCTTCATGGACTTCACCATTCTACAACTTCTTACAGGAATCAAACACAAAGACTTACACAGCAGCAACTATGGCTGTAAAGTTGCATTTGTAGGTAATGGACAAAGTTACATATAACTAGGTCATTTATTAAAGAAGAATAGATTGGGCTACGCAAGAGCTTTGGAGGTTGAAAGTTATTGGGAATATTGTATCCCCGCTATTTGATAATACTAATGCTGGTATCATTACAGTAATGATGAAGTTACTTGAGAGTAAAACCTTATGAGCACCTAAGGTGCGTTTTCGAATTCCCTCCTAAAAGGTATGGTATCTACATCAATGATAAGAGAAGGATATCTTCAAGTTTACCTACAGCAGGATTTTGCCCCAGTCTCCGAGGCTCCTTCATTTTTCCACAAGGGAGGTGTATATGGTTTCTCGTTACAAATGTATAGCAAGTGTCTGACCTCAAGAACTCACTGAAGTAGTTGCGAGGTTATCGATGCATGGACTAGAGAACCCAAGGCAAATAATCTGATTAGTTGACGAGAACTCAATTAACAGAATATTTACCATACATATTTATATACAGCTTGAATAGCTAGAATGGTCTACAACTCAAAAAGAGGCAACAACAATTTGAACACTCTTCTACCAACAAGACCAAACATGTCACCATTACATTCATTACATTCATGTCTACACCACATCTCCACTATACACTCATCACCACGAAATCAACTAGCAAGACGAATACCTTAGTTTTTTTCTAGAGACTTCTATCCCAGTTTTATCCCACTTCTCCCCTAACTAACCTCCACAATTTCCTCCTCATTTACATTACCTCTCATACCTACTGCTTCCAATACCCACTTTCTACCACTAGGAATATACATCCTCCTTAATAATAAATAATAGGCTTACTACAAAGGCACTAACAAATTCGCAGCCATCTCCTTTATTAGTGGAGTCACGTGCCTCATCTTAAAAAAATTGGAAAACTCCATTTTGCGATGGAGCTGATGATGAAGAATAGAAAATGATTTGTTCTTGTTTAGAGGTAGTAAGTTAGAGTGTAGGATAAGATGGCCGACGAAAGGACGTTCAAGAAACAGAAGTTGGAGGAGGAGTCCACTGCGGAAATTGTGGCCGAGGAAGCCGAAGAGCACTTGCGGTTGCACCCTCACCATGAGAACAGAGAGAAGTTGGTTCACCACGACGCTGGAGAGTTCCAGGGGTTGGTTAGACACGAAACAACATCAGAAGAAGCAGAAAAGTTGGAGTCGGGCGTGAATAACCCATTCACAGGTTCCAGGTTCTCGCAGCAGTACTTTGATATCTTGAAGGTCAGAAGAGATCTTCCAGTTCATGCCCAAAGAGATGAGTTCTTACGTATTTTCCAGAGTACTCAAATCATGGTATTTGTAGGTGAAACCGGTTCTGGTAAAACTACCCAGATCCCACAATTCGTATTGTACGATGAGATGCCCCACTTGGAAGGAACTCAAGTTGCTTGTACACAGCCTAGAAGAGTTGCTGCTATGTCTGTCGCTAAGAGAGTTGCCGATGAGATGGACGTAGAGTTGGGAGAGGAAGTTGGTTACAGTATCCGTTTCGAAAACAAGACTTCCAACAAGACCATTTTAAAATATATGACAGATGGTATGTTGTTGAGAGAGGCCATGGAAGACCATGACTTGAAGAGATATTCTTGTATCATTCTAGATGAAGCGCACGAGAGAACATTAGCTACTGATATCCTTATGGGTTTGTTAAAGCAAGTCAGTTTGAGAAGACCGGACTTGAAAATCATCATTATGTCCGCTACTTTGGATGCCGAAAAGTTCCAGAAGTACTTCAACGACGCTCCCTTATTGGCCGTTCCAGGTAGAACCCACCCAGTTGAAATTTACTATACCCCAGAATACCAAAGAGATTACTTGGATGCCGCCATCCGTACTGTTTTACAGATCCACGCCACTGAGGAAGATGGTGACATATTGTTGTTCTTGACTGGTGAGGAAGAGATTGAAGATGCTTGTAGAAAGATTTCATTGGAAGGAGACGAGTTAATCAGAGAACAGGGATGTGGTCCATTAAAAGTTTATCCATTATACGGTTCATTGCCACCTCACCAACAACAAAAGATTTTCGAGCCAGCTCCAGAGAGATTGAGTCCTAATGGAAGAGCCGGAAGAAAGGTGATCATCTCCACTAATATTGCCGAAACATCGTTGACCATCGACGGTATCGTTTATGTTGTCGATCCAGGTTTCTCCAAGCAGAAGGTTTACAACCCCCGTGTAAGAGTTGAGTCTTTGTTGGTCTCACCAATCTCGAAGGCATCGGCCCAGCAAAGAGCTGGTCGTGCCGGTCGTACAAGACCTGGTAAGTGTTTCAGATTGTACACCGAAGAAGCATTCCAAAAGGAGTTGATTGAGCAATCATATCCTGAAATTTTGAGAAGTAATCTTGCATCGACTGTTTTAGAGTTAAAGAAATTGGGTATTGACGATTTGGTGCACTTTGATTTTATGGATCCACCAGCCCCTGAAACAATGATGAGAGCTTTGGAAGAGTTGAACTACTTGCAATGTTTGTCAGACGAGGGAGATTTAACAGCAGCAGGCCGTATGGCCTCGCAATTCCCATTAGATCCTATGTTGGCTGTAATGTTGATTGGATCACCAGCATTCAATGTATCTGAGGAGATCTTGACTATTGTGGCATTGTTATCTGTGCCAAACGTGTTCGTTAGACCAGCCGCTGCTAGAAAGAGAGCCGATGATGCTAAGATGGCGTTTGCACACCCAGACAGTGACCACTTGACATTATTAAATGTTTACGAAGGGTTCATCTCTGATGATGCCCAAAATCTCGGAGTTCATCAGTGGTGCCGTGATAACTTCTTGTCTTACAGATCCTTGACCTCTGCCAAGAGCGTTAGAGCACAATTGCGTCGTATTATGGAGCGTTACGACTTGGAGTTGAACACTACTTCATATGAGAGTCGCGAATGGGGTGATAATGTCAGAAAGGCTTTGGCTGCTGGATTCTTCATGCAAGTGGCTAAGAAGAAGTCTGGAAGTAAGGGATACTTGACAATCAAAGACAACCAAGAAGTGTTGATACATCCATCTACAGTGTTGGCCACCGAAAGTGAGTGGGTCATCTACAATGAATTCGTGTTGACGAGTCAGAATTATATCAGAACAGTTACCACCGTTAGACCTGATTGGTTAGTCGAATTGGCTCCTAAATACTACAACTTGGACCATTTCAGTAAAGGAGACGTCAGATTATCTTTGGAGCGTGTGATTGACAGGGTTGAGACCATGAGAAGATTGGAGGACAAGAGCTCCAAGAAGGACAAGAAGAAGTCCAAGAAGTCCAAGAAATAATAGAGGATTAGATAGCATATGTACATTATAACAAGCAATTAGCACAGTATAGAAATAGTTTTACTATCACTTGTAGAATGCATTGGGATTTTTGTGTAGTTACTAGGACTGTTAAATCGCAGGATGTTAGTACAAACTTCATTCTTAGTCTATTTGTCTCAGCTCATCTACCCCTGACTCAATTTGAGCTGACTTCACCGCTTATGGCTTGTGGTATAGCAGCAATCATAGCCAACTTCCTTCAATTCTATCCACAAAATGTCTTCCAAATACCCCAGAAAATCACACTTTCGAAACTGCAAACAAACAGATGCTCAAGAGATCTTCGCCCGTATTTGTTTTGCAATCTTGCTCTTCAACCGCACATCTTTTCCTCTTCTTATATACCACGAAGAACCCATTTTGCATCTATTCCAGACGCTGCTGCAGTCCCCTAAAAATACTCGCTGACACTACCGCATCACGCGTTTATTTTTCTGTACTTCACGCATCACCAAAAAATTACATCATTCTGAAACACGGAGTATTTGAAAAAGTAGTGGTGGCAGATATTAAACGACGGAATTGAATCAAATATATGGTTACCCGAGAGTATATTAATGGTGGGAATATAGGATTTGTTTGAGTTTGAATAGAGAAGTAGTATAGTCTTGATAAGAATTGACCCTTTCCATTGACATTGAGGGCTCTGTTCTTTCCATAGTTGTGCTATTAGCATATGCTGGCAATTCAGGGTGCTTAGTGACGCAAGCACATGTAGCCTGTGTAATTTATGTTTTGTAGCCCATGTAATAAGTAGTCTAACCCGGTGTAATACCACTTAATCGGTTATCTTTGATTTCCTCATCCTCCCAGAACACCGGATTGAACGTGATATTTTACACTGCGTCGCTATCGCAGCACCAAAAGAATATAGCGCTTGCACATGTCGCTTAAAAAAAGGGTTTAACTCTCTACACATCAAGAACGGCTCTACGTAGCTTCTACGAACACGCTTACATGAACACTGATGATTGTCCCCCATGAAAAATCGCTTCGATTTTTCAGTTACTCCTCTCCATGGTGTGCAGAATGAGGTGACTGGGGGTGGCATTGAATACGCGTATCATTCTCGTTTCACACGTTATTGCGGCGACTTTGGTGTGATTTCACCTGAAGCCCATTTCATCAGCAGGCTTCACACAGGCAAAGGCAGATCTCTTGTTTACGTGAATAGGGTAGGGATCATTGGTGCCCGCCTACGTGTACTTTAGCAATTTTTCAACCACGATTTAGCAGGGGATACCAGTGAGCAACTGGGACTGGTGGCGCAACAGTAAGGGGAAGACGGCGGGAGTACAATGATAACGAAGGCATTTACGATCCCATCCCATTGACGATAGCGGTAATTTCTAACTTAAACTCTAATGCCAAACATGACAATCCTCTGCCCGTAGTGACACCAGCATGAACAATGGGCACAACATATCCGCTGCAGCAAACCACAGAACCAGAAAGCACAAATTAATCAATAATCCAGCGCCAATAACTATAATAATAATAATAATATTACCATTAAATAAAATAATCACCATAACATCAACACCTATAAACTCAAAACCCTAGCAATACTCTAGTAATACCCTACCAGACCGTAATTATCCCTAATAATATACAACCTCTCGCTGCAATCACAATACCCTATTTCCCCTTCTCTGCAACACAACACGAAATCCATGGAACGGTTCCTCCCCGTTTGCCTATTTTGGGACGTTCCATTGCCCGTTCGTAACCCTACCTGGTGGGGTCTGGTGTCGATGTCGGTTACAGGGTGCATTCGTTAGCGTTTAGTTCTAGCGTGGTTATGCTTAGCCCAGGCAGGCACCGAATTGGAATCATTGTCATTGTAGAAGCCTGCTTGTATGTAGTGTTTTCGATTTTTCACTGGCAGTTTCTAATTATTTATTAGTCCAGTTTGTTGGTGGAGGTGGATTTCTTTGTTTGTGCCGAGTGGCCGTAACGTTATTCCGTTATTTGGCGATTTGGCTAATTGTTGATTTCGTTACTTGGTTACTTGTCTGTTATATATTTTCTTTATTTATTTATTTATTTCTTTATTTATTTCTACCTATATTAATATTCAATATTACCACCCATTTATTGTTCTTGATTAGTGGACTATTTGTTGTGAGAATTCGTCGTCTGTTATCTCGTCTATTCTTTTTCACCATTAAATCATCATTTCTGGTTCCTTATTCTTCTCGCCAGTGTGGTTCTTGGTTTGTTCGTTATAACGTCTCCACAAGAATAGCATATCCGTTCCCCATCTAGTTGGTGTTCCCCTTAACTAAGATACCCAAACAGCCCATTTTCCACCCCGTCAGCCGTACCCGATCCCCATTAGCTGACACTCTGATCTCGAGCTTTGATCCTTCTTTCGTCCTAACCCCCAACACTCGTTCTATCCCCCACTACAGCAACCGTCACCATGGGTCTCTTGATATCCAAATTGTTCAAGAACCGTGAAATGAGAATATTGATGCTTGGCTTGGACAACGCCGGTAAAACAACCATTCTCTACAAATTGAAGCTTGGAAAGACCTCCAAGACCGTCCCTACCGTTGGTTTCAACGTCGAAACCGTCAAGCACAAGAATATCTCGTTTGCCGTCTGGGATTGTGGTGGACAAGAGAGAATCAGACCTCTTTGGAGACACTACTTCACCGGTACCAACGCCCTTATATACGTGGTGGACTCGTCAGACTTGAAGAGATTGGACGAGTCCAAGAAGGAGTTATTGAGAGTGATCAACGACAAGGAATTGGCCAACTGTTTGTTGATCGTGTTGGCCAACAAGCAGGATGTTTACGACTCCATCAAGCCCAAGGAGTTGATTGAGAGGTTTGAGTTGAACAAGTTGACTGGAGAACACACCTGGTCCGTCATACCAACCATTGCCATTGACGGTACCGGTTTGGTTGAGACGTTGAATTGGATATCGAGTCACAGTAAGTAAGTGGATGTGAAGAGCCTGGCATTGTTGGTAAAGGTATGGTATGATATGATATGATGTTAATAAGTCTACAAGAACAGTATGAGATCAGCTATTATGAAGTTATGGTGAAGTTAATGTGAAATTTCAGGTGTTCAAGTCGTTTTTTGTTAGTAAAGGTGAAAGTATGATACTACGTGATCTATAGTATGTGATCTATGATATGATCTATGAGCTTTTCACCTTGATATCGCTTAAGGATCACTGACTATCACCGAACTATCGTCTTAGATGAACTTGAAGCACTCGAAGAACTTGATGATCTAACTATTTTCAATATCATGTCACTTACTGTCATTCAATATCATTCCTATTGTCACAATCCCTGGCTCTAAGCCTTTCTCTGCAATGACCATATCGTCTGGCATTCTCCTCTTGGATCAATTCTGATGCTTCAAGCTAATTCTTTTTGTTCAATTCATCGCCTTCTATTAATACATGGTTATACAATTCAGATTATCATTTTTATATTCTATGTACAATATATTTATTGCCCTTTGGATCGGGACTCTACTGTAGAAGTGGTTCTACAAGACTCGCCACTCTATAGCCACCTCTGTATCATATTGAACATGAATTAGCAATACTCTACGCTATAGTTATATCAAAGCGATCAAGAGATCTATTGTTTCACTAAATTCGAACTAGACATCATCCCTGGACCGCCACCGAAGAGAAACGGCTTGCCTAGGCACTCCACACATTGACCTTACCGTCTTGTTCACCAAAGTACGACTTGGTGGCCATTTCTGTGAACAAACCAGTCTCCACTACACCAACCAAAGCCTTGATCTGGTCGTGCAATGCCTTGGGGTCCTTAATGGCCCCGAAATCAGCATCCAACAAGAAGTTGTTGTTGTCGGTAATGACAGGACCAGCCTTGGCCGAACCACCTTGTCTGATGTTGACTGTTTTTGCACCCAATTTCTTCAAGTCAGGAATCACTTTAGCGTACGAGTTAGGCACAATTTCAATAGGAACACCCTGAGTCCATTGAATACCCAAAGAGTCCGATTTCTTACGGTAATCGGCTACAACCACGAACTTCTTAGCACTGACGGCGACCAATTTTTCTTGGAACAAGCAAGCTCCACCACCTTTGATTAAGTTCAAGGCCGGATCCACCTCATCGGCACCATCGAAAGCGATGTCGATTTCTGGGTATTGTTCAATAGCACCCAATTGTAAACCGTTGTCAATGATCAACTGCTTGGATTGGAATCCTGTTGGAATACACACGAAGGAGCCCTTGTTAGCCAATTGGCCTATACGTTCAGCTACGTAGACGACGGTGGAACCCGAGCCGATTCCAACGACCTTGGCGGTAGCCGGGAAGTTTTCATCCACAGCTTGGTAGGCAGCAGCCTTCTTGGCCTGTTCAACAAGAGAAGCCATTTTACGGGATTGAATAGTGGAAATGTTTAGCGATGAGACGGGAGCCCTATGAAACGGAGTGAAAAAACGAAGCGACCTTGAAGAAAGTAACGACCTGGCAGTTATTGACCGACTAATGTACATCCAGAATCATCATAGCGACACTCCGTGGGCTCTAACACCTTCCCATGGCTCAATGTAATCCACATTGGAGAGGAATCTCGGGAAGTTCAATCACGTGGAATGAGTCATGGGCAGAGATGAAGGTGGAGTCGGGACGGAGAAGAGTAAGAGATGGGGAGGAAGGTAGAGAGAAGAGAAGGAAAGGATGGTTTGAGGGTGAACGTGGGTGAATTTGAGATGGGACTGTGCTATTTTGAAGACTGTTTATTGTGTGGAAGTGAAGAATGGTGGGACAGTGTAGTTGGTAATCGGCGGTTTCGTTGGTGATGCAAAAATAGTTGCAAATTCCGCTTTGGTAGCGATTTCCTAATTGGGCGATTGCAGCCATGATGGTGGTGGAGTGGTGGTGAAGGGTGGAGTGGAAGGAGTAGATGGTGGAGAGAGGGTTGGTGAAGGGTTGTGGTGGTGGAGAGGGTGGAGAGAGTGTTGGTGAAGGGTTGTGGTGGTGGAGAGGGTGGTGTAGTGGAGTGGAAGGAGTGAATAAATGGACGAGTGGGGTATATGGGTTGAGGTAGAATGTGAGAAAGATAAAATGAAATAGTTGGTATTGGGGGAGGAGGATGGGAAGATGGTGGTTCAGAGGGGTGTTTTGAGTGGAGATATTGGGAATGGAAGTTGGAGCGGAAAGGACCAGAGATGATTTCTATTCTAGTGATCTAGTGATATTATTAATAATCGAGGATATGGATGTGTGATAGGCAGAATGAATGTATGAAATTGTTGGAGATTGTTGTTGGTGAATTGGATAGATTAGATAAATGAGGTTGAATGAAAGCTTTGGCGGTGACAATTGCAAAAAGATCGAGCTTTTGGTGTATTCGTCTCTATGAAAGATACAAATAGTTCTTGATTGACAGCATTTCTTCTACTTATTTAACTGTCTGGTATCAAACGTCTACTTTTACTAATCCATATATTACGAGACATGGTCAAAGAGTCCTTCTTTGAATTATCGAATATGCGATGGAGCAGCATAACAGAGAATATGTAATACACTGAATACATTTGCACATAGCTAAGTTGAAGACTCCTCGATGCCATCTTAGGAGGGAGTAGTTAGTAGCCCATAACTTACAACACTAGTGCCTCGAAGTCTAATGTATGATGGTGTCGATACTTCACACGAATTGGTCTTGTCATCTCTCTAATAAGGTACTGAACTCATAGAATAGCATAGTTTACACCATCTCTCACTATAGATCCATACTCCTTTTGTATCGCCGTTACCTCCAACCTCCTCGGCTGTCTATCTAAAGAATTTGTATCATTTTGCAGCCACTCATCTCCATAGGTAAGAATACCCTAACTATATATAACATCTCATATTAAGAACAAGTCACTCGTTAACCATAGATGGAGACTGTCATAAGTATCACTCATATAGTCCAGTGATAGTAATAGCAATAGTAATATATGAATTGACTCATTCCACGATATATATATATATGGATATATATTCTACACCAAATACTCCACATACTCCACATACAACTCACACAACACGAAACACGAAATTCTACCATAACTACGCCAGCACATTAATATTAGCACAACTAACACTCACTGAGACACACCCATTACTATAGACATAGATATATATACATGTATACATATATACATATACCTATTGTATACATAATGTATACTACCAACACGAACATAGATAATACATGATGCAACACTACACTCACACTTACACATCTACCTCACATTATGCAACACATAATAAAGCACATACAACAGAAGTCTTACTACACTATAACATTAATAACTTACACACTAACACACTACATTAACACCAGCACACTAACACTACTAACACTACAACTCCAACTCTACAACACTAACGCTACAACACTAACGCTACAACACTAACGCTAACACTACTACACTAACATACTAATATAGTAAGATACTAACATAGTACTATACTAACATACTAACATACTAAGATAGTACTACGCTAACACACTACTATACTAATATACTAACACTAACATACTAACATACTACTATACTAAGATAGTAATATACTACTATACTAAGATAGCACTACACTTACATACTGCAATAACTAACATACAACTATACTACTACACACTAACACTAACACACTAACACTAACACACTAACACTAACACACTAACACTAACACACTAACACTAACACACTAACACTAACACACTAACTTAGTACAACACTAATATACTAACACTAAAACACTAGCATAGTACTACGCTACCCTACTATACTACTCACACACCACGCTACTCACACACCACGCTACCACGTCTCACACTCTCATTCAGTGAGCCACACACAAATACCTCCCTCACTCACTCAGCTCTCTTTTCAAACTTGAATCATTCACCCAAATGACAGTCACACACATCACGTGCATTTCACGCCATCATCCTCACCATCAATCTCATTCCATCACCTCCCTCAACCACTCCCCTACACAGGAACTCACCCTCCATCACCTCCCTCCTCTACACACTACCCTTCCCTGGCCCCCTGCCAACACACACTCCCACCGCTTCCAATTTTTCACTGCTTAGCTCCCCTTTACACTTTACCTTCAGCCAACCTGCACTATTCCCCCATTTGTATAGCGAATTTTTTTCACCCACCAGCTAGAAAAAAAGAAGGCTACTTTGAAAGGAGTTTTCCAGTCACACCAAGAGATACTAGATACCACATCATACCAGTACAATATGTCTGCTGCCAACAAGATCTTATCTGAGAAGCCAACCGAATTGGAATTGAAGGTTGCCCAAGCTTTCGTTGACTTGGAGACCCAAGCCGACTTGAAGGCCGACTTGAGAGCTTTACAGTTCAAGTCCATCAAGGAAATCGAGGTCAACGGTGGTAAGAAGGCCCTTGCCGTCTTGGTCCCACCTCCATCCTTGGCTGCTTACAGAAAGGTCCAAACCAGATTGACCAGAGAATTAGAGAAGAAGTTCCCAGACTCTCACGTCGTCTTCTTGGCCGAGAGAAGAATCTTGCCAAAGCCATCTAGAAAGGCCAGACAACAACAAAAGAGACCAAGATCCAGAACCTTGTCCGCTGTCCACGACAAGATCTTGGAAGACTTGGTTTTCCCAACCGAAATCATCGGTAAGAGAATCAGATACTTGGTCGGTGGTAACAAGATCCAAAAGGTCTTGTTGGACTCCAAGGACTCCACTGCTGTTGACTACAAGTTGGAATCTTTCCAACAATTATACTCGAAATTGACCGGTAAGCAAGTCGTTTTCGAAATCCCAGGTGACGTCTACTAAATGCAGCGTTGCTGAAAGGCGAGTGGACATCTTCCCATCATACTGTTCATGAGCAATCAAAATAATCGATATTCGATAGATATGGAAGTTAGGTTATATCTTTTATTTGTGTATTAGAAGTCTTTTAATATAGTATCATTTTAATGTTAACAAACTCAAAAGATCCTCATATCTGACAGGCCCTCGCTTTCCACCAGCCACCATTAGTTCACATTCCTACCCCCTCTCATATATCTATATATAACTACGAAAAAATTGTACTAATTATCGTTTCCGTTGTTCTCGTGTATTGTAAATTGTGATGTAATGACTGAGTTATCTGAAAGATAAACATCTTGATGATACTCTCTCGGTGGACTGTATTGGGCATTTGCAACATTATGGCCTTTTCGCAGCTGCTGTGCTTTTCCCAGTTTTCATTGACTACTCTCCTCATATGTAACTAATCTTAAACTTAGCTGTATCATCGATAGATGTCTCGTACATCTTATCTATATCCATAGACATTACCACTAGAAACATATATCTTCTCAAATAGCTTGAATACAAAAGATCCGCTTGTTATCCTCACTTATATTCTCACATGGAAAGCAGAAAGACTAGCTCAGCTTAACACAATATTCTCCACATATAATACAATAGCTTTCCCCATTCTTTCTCTAGATCTTCTTCACATAGCCCGTAGGAAACATACCTCTTTGTCCGTTGAGTTCTCCCTCGGTCCATCCACTGCCATCAGTGTCATCCTGGATTAAAATGATCTTGTCTCCAGCAGAAATGCTTATTTCGTCGTCTCCGTCAGCAGTGTAATCGTATAATGCTTCAACATATGCCACCTTCTTGGCTCCTCTTCTCGGAGCAACAGACGGACCCTTCTTTTTGGTGCTACTTCCAGTATTATCTGCTTGAATGGCCTTGACTATCTCCAAATAAGACGTCGGAGCAAGCCCTTGTTGCCCGTTATTTAATCTGATCGAAGTCCATCCGGAACCGTCATCTTCTTCAACCAAAGTGAATGTTTCTCTAGCTCCAATTGAAACCTCATCTGAGCCAGCAGCAGTGTAAGCATACAATGCTTTTCCACTTCCACTTCCACCAGCTCCATTTGCAGGAGGACCACTTGATGAAGCATTGGATTGGGTTCGATTCCGTCTCAAATTGAAGATATTAGAGGGCAATGTATGGTGACTATTGTTTGTCTTTACTGTTGACAACGAATGAGTATCGGAACCATTATCTGGCGATGTGGTTTCACTTTTCTCCTTCTTACTTCCACCGTGCAAGAACCCAAAAGTCGACTTCTTCTTCTGAATTTTCTCGATATAAGTCAAGTCCTTGTCGCCAGCGAAATTCTGAATGGTCTCGATCTCGACTTCGTTCTGGACTCTCGATGTGTCTTCTTTCATGAAAGTTTGGAGAATGCTTAATGAAGTCAGAAGCTTGCCGTCAAATTTGAGTGTCAAGTTGTCAGCATCCTTGTTCCGCTCCAGAGTCGCTTCTTCTAGCTTCTGCTTCGAGTCGAGGCAAGTTTGCTCGAATCGAGAATGACGACTTGAAGCTTCAGCCAACCGCTTCTTCAAATTGGTGAATTCTGGCTCCTTGGTGATTAACGTCTCGTCATCGTGCCAAATCGAGCTCGGAATAAAGTAGAAATCGGCTGGTTCCTTCCAATCCGCGACGTTGTGCTTGATATACATCGCGGTGTCCAACTTGGGGTTATTCTGGTCCACAGTTTGGTCTATAAGGTGCAAAATGCTCTTGATCTCATCGTTAGCGTTCCTTTCGATGATGGAAGCGTTCTTGACGAGTTTATTGAGCAACCCCACTCTGCTCTCGTTCAACTCTTGGTAGTAATCAAGCAATTCCGGGACATCTTGGTAGTAGTACTTGTCCTTCAACCGGTTGGCGATGTTGATCTTGATCAAATAGTCATTCTTACCGACATTCATGTCTACAGTCTTTTCCTCCAATCTCTTGGTATACTTTTCCGAAGCGGACTTCTCGCTCTTCTCACGAGCCGATTCCGTGGCCACACACAACGAATCGTAATGTTTCTTGGACTTGTTGATGTCTTCTTCCATCTTGGTCTTCTCCGTGGTGAGGTAGTCGTATATTACCTCGATCTGCTTGGCGAGTCTTGTAGTTTTCGTCTTCAAAACACTCATGTTATCAGCTATCTTGACGTTCAACTCCTGGCCAAACTTTTGTCTTCTTTCGGCTATTGCTTCCGTCTGGGTCAACACCTCTGTCCATAACACCAAACTGGCACTTTCCAAAGAACCAGGTGTGATCTGGGGCTCATCTCCCACTGACAAATGCGCCGAAAGTTTGGCTTTCTTGTCGAAATGGCGCTTGCTCAACTCCTTCAACTTGGCGGCGTATTCTTTCTCGATGGTACCTCTTTCCCGGTAGAATTCCTCGACATCGGTCAACCAGTTGATCCCGTTATTCACCCATTTGGATGTGGGTTTGAACGAGTCCTTCAACTCGTTCCCGATCGAGATTGCTTTGAGTTCGTCAGCGGACATTGGCAGCACTGCTGGGTTACTATTCACTTGTTTCTGGACCTAATTGACTTCCACAAGCCCTAAAGACCAGGAATAAGACATATCGATTACTGAAAGAGTTGGCTATACCCCCGGAATATGAAATGTCGAGTCCGATACGTGCGACATTGCGACATTTTGGGGACAATAATAGGGGAAGGCTGCAAAAGAGGGGGGATGATGGTGGGGACAGGAGAGGAGGGAGAGAGGTGAAGAGTGGTTGTATGAGGAGAGGAGCATGGGGGAGTGGGATAAAGTGGAAAAAATGAGGAAAAACTGGCGATATGGTGAAGAATAATGGGCCTTTGTAGTGTTTTTGTACCGGTTGGAGGCTCGGTCGTATTATAGTGAGAATGCATTTGGAAGTAGTGGTTGTAGAGAGAGGTGAAAGATGGGGAGACGAAGACGGATAGCTCAGTGTGGGCCAGTTGAGTCAGGGAGTGAATTGAGGCTAATATCGAGTTAATTTTAAGGCTTTGGTGTTGGAAATTCAGTGGTGGTTTAGGACTTGGTGCTGTGGATATTAAGAGTATAAGGAGGAATGGTGGTGGTGGAGGTGATGGAGGCAAGAGAATGCCAAATTTAGTGTGTTGATTTCAAATGAAAAACTGATAATTTTGGCGGGAAATGCCCTATTTCGTTTCGGGTATTGTTATTGGAGATTTTCATGTTAAGAAGTCTCATTGAAATTGCAATTCTTATGACTATTTCACCTCAAAGTGAACCTTTACGAAGTGGTTGCGAAAAATCGCTTTCTTAGCGAAATAGAAAGTGGATGTTTATGTTTAAACCGGCTTAGCAATTGGATGGTTGGACAATTACGAAAAAGTCTTGACCACACGGGTCCTTTCCAGGGTTTTCTCCATATGTGGTATATTCGAACTTCTTTTCAAACCTCTATTAATTAATAATCTCAATACCATTAGAAGCTCTCACAAGTCCTATCTGATTACTCTGCCTCCTACTAAAACACTATATCTACAGTAGTATACTAATACAATATCAGCAATATTAACAAAATTTAAAAGCCCACACCCCTCTCCGACATCATCCTACACCACCACCACCATCCACCACACAACATCCTCTGCCTTTCTCCCCTTTACTTCCTCTCTTCTTCACCACAAATTCTTCTAAAAAACTCCGTCGGTATGTTTCTCCTGCACATAACCCTGAGCCGCACGGCTGCTGCCACGCATTAGATAAATGTCGCGGTTTCTTTATCGGTAAATGTCGCATTGCACAGTATGGTCCACAGCTTTACCATATGACTAACAGAGTAGTGTGTTTCTACGTCTTCTTTTAAAAATTAAACTTGCAAACCTTCTAACCTTGTACGTCATCCCCTACTTACTCGTTACCTCAGTTTCCTCTACTATAACCAAAAATTCCCTATTACAATGACCACTTACCACACCACCACCACTCCCCCACGACGACATTAAACATATTATATGCACCATTCACTCGTCACACCCACACCGCAGTACTATACCCAAAATGGCCCTTTATTTCACATTTCCAAAACCCGATTTGTTGCCATCTTTACCACTTCTTTCTACCCATTGACAACCGTGGTTAGCTTCTTGTGATCAGAGACTCTTCCCCAGAGGTGTGACCTGCGCTGTGCTCAATTGTGTAACCCAAAGAGGTCATTTAGCTGACTTTTTCACGCCTCTTCTACCGTCTTTTAACAAGCTATCACCATCTATCACTATACCAATTGTGTCTTAAAATTCACGTCTTCCACCCAGAAAACTCACTTTCTCGTACTCCAAAGTGACGGTCAAACGCTCCAGCTTCTTAAAGCTTGCTACTGCTTTTTTGTTCAAGCGCTTGTTGCCCTCTTCGTCGTCATTGGCCTCGTCTTCCGGTACTACCAAGAGAGTGCCTAAGAACTCCAAACTAAGGCTTCTTATAGATATCTACAACGACTACAGATCTCTCAAAAAAAACCACCAACCACTCGCACTCAGCCCCCTACTCAAGCTCCGCCGAAGACGCTATGCCAAAATGACAGATAGGCCGTTATCCCCCTTATCTGACAGTGAAAATATCACTCCTGGTACGATACCTGCTACCCAGTCTAGAAGACAACGGTTTCTCGGTCTAGCCAGAGCTACAAGGGATAACTATATCCCCAAGATCACAGGATCAGTATCACAAATGGCCTCAGGTGCTACGAGAGCTTTTGCAAACCCTAATGATTTGTATGACGATCAAGGACGCATCTTGTTCCCCAAGGATACCTCTATCCATTTGTTTCCCAGTTACACGAGACAAGTCGATGATAAATACTACATTGACGTCAAGGGATGGGTTTCGTGTCCTGGACTCATGACCAGAAAGAACAGACTTGTTTTGTCGTTGGTCAGACAGGTCACCAGGTACAATGTCAATAATTCAGCCACGGATCAAGCCATAAATCAGTTAGCCAGTGAGAAATTGAAGCCTGATGTCTTACATGATAGTGATACTTCCGATGCTGAGTCCACGATATCGGACTTGTCCAAGAATGACTCGCCTTTGGACCCCTTGCACAGACAGTCGTCAACGTCTTCTTCTCTTCTGAATGAGGACTTGATCAAAGAGCGTTTGGCGTGGTTCATAGCGAGATCAATACCGAATGCTCCGTTGAGTATCGTGGTGGGCTCAGAAGAAGTCCACGGAGAAATAGCAGAAAAGGGAATTCATACTGATGAAAATGGAAACTTCGAAACGACCATCGAGGTCAATTATACCCCTTCTATAGTGCAAGTCAGAGCCACTTCCGATGAGACCATCTTTTCATTCCAGAATATCATGTTAGTACCTAGTGACGGAATTGGTTTGATCAGTGATATCGATGATACCGTCAAGCTCACGGGTGTGATAGGAGACAAGCGAGAAATGATGACCAGCTTGCTCTTGAAAGATGTCTCTCTGTGGAACATTCCTCCAGTGATTAAATGGTACGATGCCCTCTATAGGGCCAGCCACGTCGACTTCCACTATGTTTCAAACTCACCATGGCAGTTGTTCAGTACCATCGATCAATACTTCAAAGCTGTCAATCTCCCCGTTGGTTCAGTGCATCTTAAACAGTACACGGGAAATATAATATCGTCATTGATGGAACCAACATTATCTCGTAAGAAGAGATCTCTAGATAAAATCGTGAAAGATTTCCCCAATAAGAGGTTCATCTGTGTAGGAGATTCTGGAGAGTATGATCTTGAAGCCTACGTGGAATTGGCCAAAGCCAATCCGGGACGGATTATCTCAATCAATATCAGATTTGTGAAGGATTCATTGTCGGATATCGATGATATCAAGATTCTCACCGAGTTAAGGAGAATACTAATAACGAAACGAAGAATAGCTACATCTCCTTCCCCCAAAGTCGAGGAAATGCCCAATCTTATCGATTTGTCGGACGACAGCTCCTCTACGACGCCTGAAGCTGCTGAAAGGAGAGCAAAGCTACCACCTATGGTCCCCAAGAAACCCAAGAATTTGAAAGGCTCCCAGCTCCAAAAGAAACCTCCATTGCCTGTACGTGATATCCATAGATCCCATACCGATTCTGAGCTCAAGTCTGATATTTCACTCACGCCAAGCGACGGTGATCTCGACCTCGCTCCTCCTTTGCCCAAGAGAGCACCAACCTACCAGGTATCTGACGAGTACGAAGAATCACACGATGTGAATTTGTTTGATAACTTACAGAATATCTACAATTCTCCACATTTCTACGAATTGGAAGAAATGGATAAACGAGGTGCCAACTGGATCCGAAAGGTGATCACGGCGGTTCAAGACTTGGAGGAAACAGGAGCGGAGTTGAGGATCTTCACTGATGACGAAGACGAGTTCTTCTCCAACTTTGCTATTGATATTAAGAAGTAAAGAGAATAGAAAGTGTAACATAGAGTATTAGTAGTTGAATCAATAATGATGTATATAGCTAAATGCAGATAAAGGCATGACTTCAAACGTGCTATTGAGATGTATATTAAGATATTCTGTAGGTTATAATAATGTCAACCTTACACTACGCTAGATGTTCTACATTGATCCACAACTTCCAAAAACCTATAACGTCTTATTAATATGGTACAGATGAGAATGCTAAAGATCACAAGTCGGCAGGAGATCAATCCTTCAAACTATCAATCAAGAAATGATATATATATACTATGTTGACAAAGCAACAGGCTGGGATTCTTCTACCACTGTCACCTCAGGTGACTTCTCTGTTTGTGGGGTGGTAGAACGAGTTGAGGTATTACTAGAATCCGGCTTAACTTGCTTCTGTTGGGTCTGTTCTACTTCTTCAGTAGCGACGACTGTATTGTTGACTTCTTCTACCGTTTTTTCGATCTCTGTGTTGGACGTCTCAACAGTTCCGTTGGTCTCATCCTTCGTGTCTTCCTTCAAGTAGTACTCTTGGACATTAGAACCGTCACCGTAATCCTTGACATTCTCGTCATCATCTTCAGGAAGAGCCTTCTTGAATTGAGTCAAATCCCATTGGTCTCCTTCGTCTTCCTCGGAGTAGAACTTGTCAGCAAACTTCTCCAATATCACTTCCTTACCTGTTCTGATTCTTCTTCCTGATTTCTCTTCCTTCTTTCTATCTTCTTCTCTCTTGCTCAACTGCTTCTGCTTCCAGATCTTGAATGTCTCGATGGTGATTGGGGTGAACTTGCTCTTGTCCAACTTCATTCTCTCAAGTTCAAGGAACTCTTCCAATGTGATCTTAGGAGCAGCTTCTGCAGCCAACTTCTCAGCTCTCTTCTGTTCCTTGGTCTTTAATACGAATCCTGGCGGTAACGAATGTCTATATTTACACTCGTTACCTCCATTTGGACACACCCAGAACCAACCGTACTTACCGTTCTCCACAGCTTCAATGAAATGCTTACAGACCTTGTCAGTTGTGGTTTGAGGATTACCATGCTTGGACAGAATGACTTTACGTAATTTCTCTTCATCCCAGTTGTCCATAGTATCCTCCTCCTTCTCAGTTCTGGCGTCAGTGTACAAGTCCTTCTTGGCGTCCTTTCTGCCCACATTGAGATCGTGGGAGAACTTACACTTGGCACCTTTAGTACATAAGCCCTTCTTGAAGAACTCACAGAGAATGGACTTAGGGTCCACACCAAATGGCACTTTTTGTTGTACAATTCCCATTAAGGCCGCAGCCTCCTTCTTAGCGTCCTCAGCTGCCTTCTTCTCGGCGGCCAACCTCTTGGCTTCGGCCTCCTTCTTTTTAGCCATACCACCATCAATTCCAGCCTTGATTTGCTGGATTTCTTGCTGCACTCTCTTCGACTTGTTCTTATTCTTCATACCGAAAGTCTTGTCTTCGGACGACTTCGACTTGGCCTTGGCCTTGGCAGCCTTATCGGCAGCAGCTTGAGCTTTCTTCTTTGGCGGCATCTTACTTACTCGTTGTCTACTTATCACTACAACCAAGTCAACTCCATCAAATCAACCATTTCAAACCGAACTTTTCAATTTTTTTTCGACTTTTGGATGGGGTCACGTGACGGGGAAATTTTTAAAGATTGTCACGTGATGTGATTTCTGATAAGTGCGTAGAAAATAGAACATCCGGTCTTAGTGGGGGTTATATCCGGTAAGCGAGGAGAGCAGAGAGGGCTGGAGAGTGGAAAGAGAAGGTGGTATTAGGTGGAGTAATATGGTAGAAGAATAGGGGAAATGGGGTTGGAGTAAGTAATGGTCTTTGGTGGTTTCCTTGCGGTGCAGTTCTTTAGTAGAGTTAATACTTCGGACGGTTCGACGCTTCATACTATATGGTGGGATGTACAGTTGCACTTCGTTGTATGTTAGAGAGGTATGTTATAGAGGGTATATATATATATATGTGTGTATATACATCTGTTTGTAGATTTTTTGGCTTTTCCTCATTCTTTATCCTTTTCCTTGTGTTCTTTCCTATTTATCTTCATCAGAGTGTAATAGTATCTCTATATTACTTTACTCCTACGCTATCTCTTACTATGTATGTAGTGTATACCCTCTAAGTAAGACGTCACGTGACAAAGATAACCCCGAAACTCCCGGATCTTAACGGTAGTGCTCCAACCAAAAGAACTATTATGAGGCTGGGTTATATGCCGTACCTTTTTTATCTACGTATAGCCATCTGTCCTGCATCTTATCCATACGTATATGGACGAATAATGCCGTTTTAACTGGGACATTAAACCCTTTTCCCGCTCCCATTAGACTTAGGGTGGTATCTATGCCTGGAGACGGTCACCTCACACGAGAGCTTCTATCTTTTTAAAAATTTTTGCGTCAGGAAAAGAGTAAAAGGCACTGGTCCATTTTTGGTACTGTCAGGCCCCCCGCCTGGCACACCTTAATTGCTAATACAGAACTCAATGATTAACAGATACCTGCTGGCTACCCTCAAATTATTGGGAAGCGACGAGCTCATACGGTTAACATGTTATGTCGCTTAATCGACACTGAGTTTTGAACTTGGGTTCGTTCCTATTCTCAACCTCAATTATTAATAAACCCACCGCTATTCTCGTATTTAAGATGAGCTAAAAGGCCCCACCCGATTTAACAAAGAGTTTTACTTATTAGTTTCTCTTAGCAAAAATCATTACCGTCTAGTTTTTAGTACTCTATCTGTATATCTATCTCCCGTTTAACATAGAAAGCCAGAAATAAAAATCAATCCCTCTGTAAAAAAAAGGATGTGCTTCCCCTATTTAATAGAGATCTGCCCCTCCATCAAAAAGGGCAGGTGTACCCCCATTCAGTAATCAAAATCGACCCCTATGTGCTCCTTGGGGTATTACACATCATTATATAAGTTGACTATATTCATTGTAGGTATGCCAAGATTATTTGAATATAATTAAAGTAATTTGACTAGTTAAGCGAAGTCAATTACATAGGTGGTAACTTGAGTAGCTAACGGTTAGCAGCCACAGAGATGTTACTTACAGAGACGTTAAGTGCTATTATTGATCGTGATGTATTTTCAACGTTCTATCTGGCTACGGCTGGTGTGTTATTTGCCGTGTTTATCCATGTTGCCATTCCGTTCGCTGTTTTCTGGTTAATCACTACGTGGGGTAGATTGTTGCTTGATACAGATGCGAAACGAATAGATGTTGATACCAAGATTGACTAAAAACAGAAGGTTAAATTGTTATCCAGATCGTGTAGGGACGAACAGTGATCCAATGGTAAGACGGACAGAAGTAAGGTCATCACAACGAACGTGAGCAGACTGGTAGGAGTATTCGCTTCTCTCGCAAGTACAGCTACAGCATAGTATCCGACTATCCACAACTCAATAGCTGGTGAGGTCTATTATGAGTCAAAAATCAATATTGCATTGAATTTCTTTTGGGTTCGTAGCTAAGCCGTTTAAATGATAAAGTTTCAAGGTAAAACCCCGTTCAAATATTTTAGACGACTCAACGATACTCCGTATTCATTTTTACATTTTCTTGAAATTAGTTAATTAATGGCATAAAGTTTAGAAAATCATAACAAAGTTAAGTTATTAATAAGACATTTAATCTTACTCATGAGTATTAACTAACAAAGAAGACGATTCTTTAGTTGTTGGAATTATTTTGTTGAAAAAGATTAAATAAGATTTTTATAGAACTGGTGTCTGGAGGAAGAAAATACACGATATGATATATGTTTCTTTGTTGTTTGATCTTTCTGTCTTCACTAGAGTCAGTACAAGTATATACATATATTTGTATATAGATGGATTGTATGATGTATTTATTGATATATTATTCACCTTCGCTTTCAAATAATAGGATTTTTATTTATTTTAGACATTTTATGTATTAGCAGAATAGTATGAATAAATTTAACATATATTATTAACATATATATGTATATATCAAGAGCTCTCTTGCAACTCTTACTTCCTTATCAATCAATCAATTTATATTACTACATCAATGAATATCACATGACAGGAACCACCCCGAATCCCCGGAACTTAACAGTAGTGTTC
Source organism: Scheffersomyces cryptocercus (assembly GCA_030555905.1). NCBI lineage: Eukaryota > Fungi > Ascomycota > Pichiomycetes > Serinales > Debaryomycetaceae > Scheffersomyces > Scheffersomyces cryptocercus. The sequence continues at coordinate 39,112 of JANIVO010000026.1, forward strand.
CAACCAAAAGAACTTTTATAAGAGTGCATTTATATACAGGATGGTCTTTATCAGAGTGAAATGTAGCATCCTGTATATTGACATCCCTTATAAGCAGCTGATTTGGGTGCAAATGGTATTTTCTATGGGAAGAAACTGTCAGTAGCTGCTAGAAATTTGTAGAAGTCGCTGGTATCTAATATAGTGGAGATTCTTGGTAACGACTGAAATTCTGGTGACATTAGCATCGCTGTGGTCTACAGCACATTGCTCTACTCCTACGTTAAACTCGATATAATATGCATTTCAGACTTCTATGTTATGCTATGCTTTATCTAAACTTTGTGCAAACGTAGCTATGTCTCTTGTGGAGTACCTAAGTGCTAAAATGTTTGTTTAAGAGTGTGGGTAGTGCGTGTACTTCTTCCAATACATTTGTATTATCATAATGGTAGTAGTAACCACTATGGCACATTCCAGTATAGAACTCAAATGTTGGAAACAATTGTGATTCCATAGCCCAACTCTCTACGATCCTTGGAGCAATCTAAAAGCGGTTAGGCATAAACGTTGATCTGGCGTGTGGTGTACTAAAGAGACTCATGGTGAAATATATGTGGAAGGGTTCGTTCTGATGGTGTGAACAAAGCGTTTCTGTCCGAGACTGTAACAACTATGGGGCATATGGTGTCTGCCCCTCTGGTGGCAAGAACGACATCCTTTTACTGGTGATGTGTAAAGTTGCCTTTATTGACTATCAAATGTATTGCTTACTTCCTATGATGATGTATGCAAGAAGATCTAGAAGTAGTAAGATGTCAGACGTACTTAAGGCTAATGACGTAACATAGAAGTGTTTTCATATTCATGATTCAATCACCAATAAAGAAGATTTATCAAAGTTCTTAAACTCGATCGAGAGTCGGACACGATTAGCTAGCTAGCTGTATACGTTTATATTCTCATCTCGTAGAAGACCCGTACCGTAGCTAAGATGCTATCGCTCACTCAAGCACATACCCACCAGTACTACTAGCACCAAAATAACTATAATTGTTGCACAAGTTCTTCGGAATAGTACTTTCATCTCCAAACAGAATGTAACCATGAACAGAGCCATCATTCAATTCCTGAGTACACCATTTACCATAGAAATGCTTATGTGATTCAACCCATCTTCGTATTTCACCAAGAATGCTAATTGATTGGCTTAGGGACTCACACTTGCTTAAACCGCCTTCTACCGAAATATGTAAGAGAGTCTTTCCTTCAACCGTTTCCACATTCAATTTTGCTGGGCATACATTCTTGTCTAGGCCAAGATAATTCCTTAATCTACTTCCCATATAAGCGGCCCACTGCCAACTTTGTAAGCTTGGCCCTTTTATGTATCTCAGGAGTAGCAGTTGTAAGTAACTATCCGAATTGGCAACATTTGTATTCATTAATGGCAACAATTTCCCCTCCTCATAGTCGGGATTTTCAGTAACGCTGACGAAGTCTTCATCAGCAACATCGTACATACCAGTCATGAAAAGTCTCTTACCGGAGCAGTTATATTGCAAGGTTGCCCCTTCATCTAAGATAGATATCAACTCACAAGTTTCGTTGACGTTCTTCCAGAACGAGTCTATACCATCTGCAATTACCATCACTACAAACAACAATGTCCCCACAATACCAAATACATCAAGCTTCATATTGTCTAAAATGAGAGTCCTTTATCTGAAGAAATGGAATCGTAAGCAAAGTAAAATTAATACAACAAAGCAACTGAGTATCGCGACGCTTTCAACTAGATATCTTATCAAGAATCAAGCAATTGAGCCATCTAATTCGGGGTAATTAACTACTTCTCACAGACTTGATGAAGTTATAGGGGCTTCGCTATAAAGGTAAACACGTGACTTTGTTAAGTGGTAGAAGCTCCGAGGGGTGGAGTATTGCCAGAACCGGGGTGGTGGTGGGGGTTAGAATGGTGAAAGAGAAGGAGATATTGGGGTGGGAACAAGGGAAGGGTAAATAGAAATAGTGATGGTTAAGGGAGGGGGAAGCATATATATCTGTTTCATATATGGATGTCCATATGTATGGATATGTCTATGTCTATGTCTATGTAAATGTATATGTATAGTAATATCTTTGTCTATGTCTATGTCTATGTCTATGTCTATGTCTATGTCTATGTCTATGTCTATGTCTATGTCTATGTCTATGTCTATGTCTATGTCTATGTCTATGTCTATGTCTATGTCTATGTCTATGTCTATGTCTATGTCTATGTCTATGTAATATGTATTTCTATATAGTAACTACCATCGTTTTCTTTCTTTTCTCTACAACATCCCTAAACTATCCCCTTGTTATTTCTTTTATTAGAAGGTGGTGTACAATACGTAAATATATATACATACATATATACATATACTTACTATTCCTCCACTATGTCATCGCTTACTACTATGTATGTAGTATCACGTGACTGGAACATACCTCGAAACAACCGGAAATCAATGGTCGTGTGCCATTAAAAAGGAATTCTTGTATATATGCAGGTTGGTCGTGAACCGAGGCGATAATTGAGTCCTGCATGTAGTCTAAACTTATAAGCAGTTCTTTTGGGTGCAAATCGGTGTTTATTTCCAGAAAGGTTCTTGTTTCAGCATCAGTACCGATTGTCAATCTTCAGTAGAGGTATCGTTACTTGATTAATCTCTGTGACAGAGTGTACGTTTATTAAAAGACTTGTTCTTGGTACCCTTGTGCCAAAGCTTTTACGTTACTCTATACTGATACAATATGCATTTCTGGTTTCTATGCTACAATATACTTTATCTAAACTTTTGGGAATTCCTCTTCTTGTCCTTCATCTTAGGCGTAGTTGCAGTAGGATTCTGTGCGCTCGCTGGTGGTGTGCTGAGTGTGGTTGCTGCATTGAGATTGCCCTTACTGTTGGGTTTCCAGATATTATGTCTTGTCTGTTGCAAGTCAGGTGAAATGCTTGCAGTTGACGCGTTTGGTGAAAGTTTGGTGACCTTTTTACCACGCTTCTTACTTCCTCCAAGTAATTGTTCAAGTCTCGTGGAACTCTCGTATCCAATGGTTCCTTGGAGAGATTCGGACGATCCTACTCCATTGGGTGATGAGCTGGTTCCCGTATAAGTGGACGTCGACGGTGTGCTGGTGCTGGGAGTCTTGAAAGCAGTTGGCGTAACTACTGGATCAAAGTTGGGAGACAGTGGAATAATTGGAGAAGAGAAGGTATCATTCTTACTCTTACCATTAATTCTGCTGTTCCTGAATGGAATGTATGAGCGCTTAGCCATGATCGAGGTAGCCTGGTTACCGTAGTTCGATGCACCGATGGAGTCGGCCAAACTGGTTTTGAATGACGAGTTGGACTGTGTTCTGGCCAAACTACGATTCAAAATCACCGAAACCTTCTTATCGTACACGTTAGGAGCAGAGTCCATTGGAACCAGAATCTCACTTATGCCACTATACTTTGTTTCGACAGAAGCACTATGAGCATGACCGCCATGATCACGACGACCGACTCCCGGAACTTGTACAACTCCGTTAGTTTCTGTATCTTTGGTGAAGAAGGAATCAAAATCATCCAAAGCAGCCCAAACGTTGCTCAATGATGCGTCCGGTTCTTCAACTGTTACAGATACAGAGTCCCCATAATCAAGTGCTGGAGGAGCGTAATAATCTTCCAGATGGAATTGAATCTCCTCGTCCTTCGTCTGTACAGCATACTCGTCATCAACAAGAGCTGGTACTGCGCAAGTGGAAAATACAGCATGAACATTGTTACGAGTACTTGCTGCGGTTACGGCCGGCATTGGAATGGCCCAACCATTCTCATCTGGAATACCGAATAATGTAGCTGTCTTCTCGTACTCTTTCTTGATCGATGTGTTACCCAAACTCATTCTCAAAACATCTCTATCCAATTGTGAACCTGAAATAATCACTGCTTCGTCCAATACTTCTAAAGCTGGTTCGGCGTAGTCTGTCAATAATAAACGCAATAAAGGTGAGATCAAGTCAGCCCCTACGCCAACAAATTCATCTCTCTGTAAGTCAACTAATGGGAATATATGCTTTAACATACTCATTGTTTCAAGCTTTACCCAAGGAATCTTATTAGAAAGCAATCCTAGCAATAAAACCAAAGACTGGGCTTCAAACTCCGGGAAAAACAAATCTTTTATAGTAGATACAGTTTGTACCAAAAAATCCTTCTTAGATCTGAATCTGTTCTTTGCTAAGGAACCAAGAATTCTTGAAAGTGCAATCTTCCCTGAATTCTCCGCTAGTTTACTTATAGCTGTAGCAGTCAGTTCAACTTCTGGAGATATCGACTTTTGGTCAAGAGCACGGAGGAAACGTGGCATGTTTGCAAGAATCGACATGAGCAATCTGGAGTCACCCATACCAATTATTTCACTATCTTTAAGTGTGTTCAACTTATCAAGAAACTTAATAGATGGCTCCCATGCAGTCGATGAACGCAATCCAACCAATACAATCTGTTGGAGTCCCTCAAATTTACCCTCCCACTTAGGTGGGAAGGTAGAAATCAAGCAAGACACTGTATCAGGAGCATCTAAGTCAATCTTGGAGACAAACTTATTCATGGTCGATAGCACTTCAATAAACTCTTGTTCGTGAATTGTGCTTAAACATGCAACACTGGACCAAAACAATTGCGGGAAGTCGATAAGCTTCTCTGAATCTAACTCAGCTGTTATAGCATTTAATGTCATAAGAATTTGCATGGCAAATCCCTGGATGTCTAGTGTTTCATCTGAGATAGTATTAGACAATCTATGTAACATATCCTTGAGCATACTTTGATCCAAGAAAGATAGTAAGGACCGGAAGATTTGAAAGGAGCGACAAGCGATATGTCTCACAGCACAAGTAGTTGCCCAGTTAAGGGATACTCTACTCCAATCGTCCTGAAGAGTAGGAGCCACGTTTGAGAATATTTCCAAAACATTACGGGCGAGAAGATCCATATTCTTAGGAGTTCTTGCACCCTTCTTGTCATTGTTGAGATCATCATATACCCACAAGTACTTAAAATGATCTCTCTGGCGTAATGTTTCGATCGTTTCCGCTGATTTATGCTCATTAGGCGCCAACGAATGGATTAAATGAATCAAAAGGGCGCCGGCCTGCTCTTGAACAATGAACATGTAGTGATCAAGTAGAGAAAAGGCTACTTGAAGCAAGAGAGGGAGTTTTTCGATCATCCGTTCGTTGCTGACGGTAAGAAGATCAACAAGGAAGATCATTGAAATTTGACCGACTGAAAAAGCGGCATCCTTTTCGTTGTACAGTATGATCTTTGAAAGATTGGCAATATAAGGAAACTCTTGCGAAGATGCTTCTGAGGAGGACGCTATATTGCCAGCGCTAGAGGGTGTAAGGGTAAGTGTAGTTGGCGTTGCAACTGCTCCTACCGAATTGCTAGGAATTGACTTCGGCTGTGGTGGAACCATAAGCTTTGGCTGCAAATTTTCAATAAACTTGTCAATAACATTCAAAGGTTCTGGCTGTGAAAAAGCAAGGTAATCAATAATTTGTCTGGAATATTCCACAAACATAGGGTTCTTCCTCTCTAAACAATTACTCATGATGAATTCAATGGTCTTATCAAAATTACTGGAGTTACTACCCAAAGCCACCCAGAGAGCTTCGACTTCGTTGGATATCTTAGAGCTAAACTTAACAGTAATCTCAAAAAGATTTGTTAATACCATTAATGATGACTGATCTAATTGTTGCTCATTTCCACTGACAAATCCCCTAGGGGTGTCTTTCTCGTCAACCTCTTCGGGTTGTTCCTCGTATGTTAATACAACTGTTTGGACCCATGGAAGCAAGCACAGCAAAATATCTCTTCTAGAGCTATTACCCACAAGGTTGAAATACTTTGTCATATAACTTATCCTAATAAAGGCCCCGTCTGGTTGCAAAGTTGCCAAATGCGCTGAAATATCGTATAGAGCCTTTTTGTAGACCACTTTAGTCTTACTACAAACTGACTTCATAAACTTGTCTGCCGTAGTAGATGTGTTGAGAGCCTTCTGCTCCAAGAATTTTACTAGCTTCATGGCGGCAAAACGCACTTCATAATTATCATGGCCAACTAGAAAGTTAGCAAGACAAATCAAATCGTATGGAGTCCTGCTCAAATGCTCAGACTCTGATTCAGACTTCAAGAATATGTCCACAAATATTGTGAAGTAACTCTCTGTTGTCTTCAAACTCTCCTGTGATGTATAGCATTCTTTTATGACTTCCTCGTAAATTTCAGGATTGTCCAAGTTAAGTCTTAAGATATTACGAAGTGCAAGCTTCCCTATGTCATGCGCTCTGTCGTTATCTGAAGCGAATAAAGCATGGATCCAATTCATAAGAGAAGGAATATCGAATGACATTACTGCCAATTTTCCTGGTACTTGAATCTGTTGTTTTATATGCCCCGAGCACAATACTGACATACAACTTAAGGCTGCAAATTGCAACGATTTGCGCTCGACTTCTAGAATTGCTGCGGCAGACGTGACTTCTTTCTGGTGAGCAACGTGCTTAACCATTGCATTATAACGATCTTCAGCTATGTAGCTAGAGTCGCCAAAACCACACCACTCTTTCAAGTAATTAAAACAGCCGATTCTAGCCTCAAATGGGAGCCACTTATTTAAATCGGATACCTCATTCAACGAGACAAACACGTTTTCAAGAAGACCACAGAAGAAACGTCTGAGGCGCTGGAATTCTATATCGGTTTGAGTGGCAGGAAGTGATAAGAACGATTTAGCATTCTTCACTATTGATACGAGATTTGCAATCATCCACTCGTCCTTGTAGATGAAATCATTATTCTGGAATCGCAATGTAATGTTGTACAAAATATGGACTACCTCTACACGCAAACGATCTTCAGAAGCATCTCTCCTTCTCTCTATCTCCCAGTCATTCACACTAGAGGGAACGTTCTCCAAAAGAGTCTTGAATATATTGATATTGATGCAACTCAATCCCGTGATTACTGCCTCTCTCACCATCTGTTGTTGAGACTTTAAAAGCGGCAAAACCATCCTGAAGACAGATTTAGCACTGGTAATCTTCTGATGCTGGATAAACATTTGCATAGACCTTTTACGGCCGTGTGTTGGCTGCGTTGGAAAGGAAATCTTCTGTTCGTTGGTAGTGGTAAGCGAACAGCATGCAAAGATCAAATAGAGCTTCCATTGATTCACTAGGACTTCCGGTGGAACATTTGTAGAAGAACGCGAAAAAATCGATGACGTATACGATTTATAACTATCGGAATATTCAAGGACAAGCTCGTGCATCTGAACAAGATTGACACAAACTATCAGTCGACACATTGCAACTGGCATAGGACACTTTTCGAAAAATATATCTAGTAGTTTAGGATAAAGTCGGAACCAGATTGTCAGATCGATACCATAATCAGATTCTGCAAGTCTAGCAATTATATGCTTCCTGTTCTTGAGCTTTGAGAGCCTGCTCCGTTCTGGAACTGAGAGCTCTTTTCTGTATGGCTTGATTAACTCCAAAAAGTCGATGTCCTCTAATATATGTATCAATCTCGTTCCCACATCTGCTGCAAACTTGGAAGAGTTCCTCGAGTGCTTCTTAGATTGCTCTCCGCCTGCGATAAATTCATCTTCGCCTTTCTCAGATACATCTGTAATATTGTAAATCGCCTGGTCAAAGTGTTCAACAAGTTTGAGGATAGTGATACCATAGTGTCTTGTTTTGGAGTCTTGAGAACACAAGAAAAACAAGCCATTTCCTTCAACTTCCTCTATAACTGTGATGATAGTCTTCCATTCAAGTTCATCTCCCGGTTTCAACCTTGCGCTTCCATTGACGCCATTTTCATCCCCCTGGTTCAGTAAGTCCTCATTCTTGTGATTTATCTGGTATAAGTCGTTAAGCACATCGCGCTTCATGGACTCATCTTCCTGCGAGAGTGGGTGTGTTAACGATGAATCGTTAGCTCTATTAGCTATAATATCTTGAAATTGCTTTAGCCAGCAATTGAGTAAATCGACGTAGATCTTAAGTAATCTATTGAACTCAGCGGAATTAAGGTACGTTGAATTGTAGCTAGGTCCAGGTTTGTCAGTGAACTGGAATGCAATCTTAGCGAAGATTGTGATAAGACTGCTAGGGTTCTTACGTGATGCAATCTTCTTGAGCGATTTAATAGCTGCAATAGATACTCTGGAATCGGTATGGATTGCGTTACGAGTGAGTATCTCAACAACTTGCTTGAAAGAAATTCCTGAAGTCGACGATTGCTCACCCGGTAAAGGAACCATAGTCCAAGGAATGGCGTCAATAAGTGTAGCGAAGAGCTCAATATTGAGGGTTTTAGTCATTTGGTAGCTGAAATCAATTCCAAAGTGGAATGAAAATGGCAGTGATTGTGACTTGGAACTTCCGCCATTGCTTGGAGTAGTCAGAGTGCTGCTTTCCGAAGACCAGACTTCGGAACCATACTGGTTGTCTAGGATCTTAAGGAGGGAAGCAAAAGTTTTGCAGATCTCCTCGTGTGATTGTGAATTATTGGAGTTCTTTGCTATAAACATAAACTCGTTGAGACGGACATGAGTCTTTGTTCCTTCTAAGTTCTGGTGAGACAACCTCTGAGTATTTGTAGACTTCGAATGAGAAGACGATGTCGGTGTTGAGGTCGCTGTGATTGCTGATGTAGAGATAGTAGAATTTCTATCGTTGTTATATATACGGTCATTGAAAACTTCATCGGTAGGGAAAGCGGGCTTTCTACCCAACTCGTAGTCCTCCAAAATTGCTAAGTAACTTCTCACTGTCAATATTAACTTCTCCGCAGACATATTCTCCAACGACGAACCGTTGAAACTCAACTTTAAGATCTTGATCAACACGTTATCCAAAACATAGTTCAAATGGTTGAATCCGACAATTCTAAGCAACTCGACAAGAGAGGAAAGAAGTAAGTTGTCGGAAGTGATCCATTGGTTTTTTTTGTTGTTTCCCGTCGAACTGAATAGAACAATTTGAAATAAACTGTCGAGCTTTTTGATGGTATTATTCAACGTGTCAGGAAGTCTATAGATATAGACCCAAAGCAAACGAGCCATACAGACGATAAAAGTCATCTTATCGTCGACATCAACCTTCAATTTGAGTTTAAAGCTATTATCCTCTATCACTTTGAACCACACCTCAGCAAAGAGATCTTTTCTCGAAACAGACAATGCAGATGTCATCAAATGCAATGAATAGGCCCAACCATTATTTGCAAATGCTATAGGATTCAAAGACTGTCCATTAGAGTTCAAAGTGGACGTCGACGCATTAGACATAGCCAGAGTGCTGCCCAATCCGTTCGAGGATCCAACATTCTTAGTGGCCATTCTCCAAATTTGGTATGCTTTATAGAATATCTTTTCTACTCCCTCTACCCACGTTGGATGGTTTGTTTCAGCAGTTAAGATATTTGCCAATGGGAGTACTAGACTACTAAGTACTTCACAGTATGCATAGATGATCGTCTCATTCTGGGACTTGTCAAAGAACTTAGCGAGGGATTGGATAAATTCGGCGCTCTCCTCGAATACATCTAGAGGATAATTTGTGAGCTTTAGGTATCTCATACCACTTATCAAAAGATGCAATTTGGGTTCCTCTTCAAGCTTTACATGAATTGGCACTTTCTCCAAATCGGCTATGAATCTATCACTGACACTAAGGAAACGTTTTTCAGACATGAATCCTAATAACTGAGCAAACAAATTCCAGTTTGCCGCCCTTACTAGTGACTGACTCATACTTATAGGATCAGTTGTTTTCATTTGGGTGTATACTATCTCCTCGAGTTTATCTTCAAGGTCTTCACCCATAACTTCGTACGATGTTTGTTTCACAACTTCAATCAAAACTCGGCAAAGGATATAGATTGAGGCTAACGATTTTCTATCAGCATGAATTGCAGTCTCTCTTGCCAGTGCAATCTGTTCATCATAGTAGTTCTTCTGACGGATGAATTCGTTTTCAAACAGCAGCGACCGCAGCAGAGTTGCAGATACAGTGCTCGAACCATTGCTATTTATTGGCACAGCTGCAGATGTCGATTGGTTCCTTCTATGTGATACTTTTGAAAAGCTCTTGGTTCTTATCAAACTTAAACTACGCTTTGAACGACTTGCTGAGTTGGAATTTTTAGCGATTCCAGGATTCGTTGGACTGATAGGGGGATTTATAGAGCCATTGATGGTGTTATTAGCCTTCATCAAATTTACTTTCGCTGTGACTAGTGTTCTTTCAACTTCGGAGGCTGCCATTGATGCCACTTCAGACTTCGATTTCCTCCAGAACATCACACTATCAATAACTGGTTTTGGCTTTCTGCGAGCAATGTACCCGAGGGATGCTACGATTTTATCGAATTGAGTGTCCACTCCTTCAGCCAAGAGATCTATAATTGGTGGCTCTTCGTCTAAGGGGTAGTCAAGACACAAATTGAGCTTTCTTTCGGCATGTCTCACAAATTGTGTGAATATTATATGGAGAGTGTACTCAGCTGGAGTTTTCAGGTCTGTGGCAAGGCCTCTTCTTATGCTTGAAAATTCTTCACCATTGGAAAGGGTGAGCTTTTGCATGGAAGTAGATGAAAGTGGTGGTGGAAGCTGAGGAGAGGGCTCCGTATGGTCATGAATATGGATTTGTGATATAGGAGATGCAAGTTGTTGAGACAATGTTAATTTAGTGGTTCCAGAGATGCTATTTGTCTCACTTTGAAGTATTTCTGAGTTTTGGCTGAGACTCTGGTTTATGCTTGCGTTGAAATGGAATGCATTGCTTTGAATTGATGGTGGGTCCTGGAGCTTGAATTCGGTGTTAGTGTGATTATTACTTCCATTTGGTACGAAAACTTGTGTTGTCTGCGCATTGCTACTAGTGGCGGCACGATCGTTCTCTAAATCATCCACTACTTGCTCATACTGCTCTACGATGTACTGTTGGTTTTCTGAATCTGTTGGTGTGGAATATGGATGTGAAGGATCTTCAGAAAGGTATTCAGCGCCACGCTCTTCATATTCGTTTTCGTTCTGGTTGTTCTGGTCATAATTTGGATTGACGTCGTAAAGACCGTTGGACATAGCTAGTGATATCTTAGATTCAACGTTGGGATTGAATGAAATAGGCAAACTGTACTCTGAGTGGTTGTTCATCGAATTACTAGCAGTTGATTCTAGATCGTGGTGGCTGACGTGGAGTCGATGCGGTAGGACATTACCAATTGATGGAGGATCGATCAAAAAGCCTGCTGTGTTCTTGTATGGGTTATCGAAATCGGGTGATAGGGGTGATTCTATATATTCGTGGTCGTGCCCTATTATGTTACTTGGTATGTGATGGTTGTTATGGGTATCGTGGTTGTTATTGATTGAGACCTCATTGAATTGGTCATTGAGGGCTATGCCTTCCTCCTCTACATTATCTACGGCTTCTTGTGAGTCCAATCCCGCAACTTCCTCGTATACTAGCGGATCAGACACTTCGGTGTAATTGGGATCTCTGGTGATGTCTTCACTGGCTGGGAACGTAGGAGACGCCAAGGGATCATTGGCGTATGATGCGGTGCCTTCATGGGGCGTTAAATGATCATATGAGTCGCTGTTAACTGGATCGGAGACGTCAGATCCATTGGCCAACCCGTTTTGATGCTGATACTGCTGGTACTGCTGGTGTTGTAGTTGATTCTGGCGAAGATGGTTGTTCTGATCTGGGTAGGCAGCCAACTCGTCCAAGTCGGGGATTTCGATCATGGCGGGAGATGAACGAGGCTTGATCCGAGCAGAACGGGTGAATGGGTGTGGTTGGTGGAGTTCTCGATGGAATCGACACTTCAGGAGTATGAAAACAGCAAAAGAAGGTGAATTAAATGAAGTAATAAACAACAAGAACAGGGAAGAGAAAGAGTGTAACGAAATTAAGCAGCCAAATTTATTGTCCCTAAAGAGAGCGTGTGTGTCGCTAGATGGCGGTGAGTCGTCGTGGTAGACTTTGGTGCGAGAGCAGTGAAAGTAACAGTAAACGGGGGAGAAGAAGAAGAGAAGAAGAGAAGGTTGGGCAGTTTCGCACTAAAGTTGTGGTGTTTTAGTGCAAGTGGTAGGGGGAATGAAGTCGCAGAGTATTCATTTGATGGTGATTTATGGCGAGTGATGGTGATTTCTGGTGATTGATAGACGTTGATGCTAATTGCCAGAGTCTCCAATTCCGCCAATGTAGTGTTATTATTATTTATACTAAATGAACAGACAACGAAGCAGATCTAATTGGGCATCGAGTAAGGGTGAAATTTCGGCTACCAGAGTCATCTCCCCAAAAGAATAAGACTATTTCACTCGTTAGACAATGAAAAGGACTGGAGAGGTCAAAAGACAATGGGGAAGCCATGATGGGGCGGGCGTAGTTCTAGTGGCCCCGAAAATTTAGCGACAGTTGTCGTCGGCGCGGAATTTTTTAGTGAAGCATTCTGCTACGCCCGCACGGACAGTAATTGGCTGTGATAAAATAACGGAAGTATCCAGAGATTCACGACCCGCCTTAAAGGTCAAGGAATAAGTAGAAATAAGTAGTCAAGTAGTCAAGTAGAGAATAGTGAAATTGCCAACTCGAAATATAGCACTAAAATGAAAAGGAAAAAAATGCCATCGTTAATTCTCCATTGGTGAATATCTTTGTGAATACCGTTGCCAGTTACAACGGTTAGAGGAAGGTTACAGAAATTTAGCGGCGCGCCTGTCAGTTGTCTCCCTATTTTCGTGCCTATTTCTGATCCTTAATCTCATTTAGTACCGCAAATCACTGCACCCTAGCAACAACCCTGTTGAGACTCCAGACTCGAGACTATAGGGCCATCACAGTTTTCTGGTTTCTACAGCGAAGAAAATACACTAATTATTACTCATACATATGCAACTGCCGATAAACGTTCTCCAGCACCCTGAACAATGAAATCTACTCGAGTGGTGATATTTTGGGGGAGCTTACCTATTTCTCCCCGTCCTGGAAAGACATCCTCGCTAACTTCTAGCGACACAGCAGCCATATAAAATGTAACGAGAACAACACTCCATGTCCATGAATATATGATATAGCCATAACTATGCCTTTCTCAAAATATCCACGATAACGATACCATACAACACCATACCATACCATACAACACCATCATCATGTCACTTCTGAACTCTCTCCGAGTATCCGCCCCACAATATCCCATGCAGAGGTGGTTGCATTGTGGTCCAATGCCTTTTAGCAGCAATTACGATTTTGGGACATTTCGGAACATATTTCCTACTGTGTGTATGTGCCAATGACATATTTAATGAGAAAACACGTCAGAGTCTTCTCCGATTGGGCTTGTTAACGAGAGATTCGGGGTAAATCTCACGAATTCTGGCTTCCAATAAACAACTCAGATATTCTCTCGTTTATCGACTTCTGCTAGACGTATGCGTTGCTTGTTGAACTCATTACTAATGGAATTCACTATGAGACCACGCGAGGCTATTAAACGTTATTCCGAATGAAAATAATAAAGTGTATTCTTGGTGCTATTTTTGGAATGGAGCAAAATCCCCGTTATCGAATCAGTACTCTCTCTTTTACTTTTTGCTCTTCACCTGGCTTTTCTATCGTGTAGTCATGAGATAAAAATTACCTATAGACTCCTTGCACCCATTCAATCCTCCGTTGCAACATCACCATTACTGTAATTACGACAATGGATCGCAGACCATAGAGGGTAATATTCTTCCTTTGGTCTTGAAATTTTGTCCCGAAATTCCTGAACTCATTATATTTTGATAACCATGATCAAAACCATCTCAAATACATAAGAAGTCACTTCTATGGGTAGAAATAGGAAATGTTGCAGTCAAATTGGTTATCCGTTTTTTATTATGCAGGAATATATACCATTACTACTGTTTGGTTATATGCAGATCGTTATCTGCTCTAATTTAAAGGGTATTCATTTCACCGGAAACGGTCTGAATCTGCTGAGTTTTGGTGATGAGCCTGAGAATTCAACTGCTGCATACTATAATCCAAAACCATTTTCCCGAAAACCTCCCAAATAGCCTATTTACTGTGGACTTCTTTCCCCTTCAATAAAGTCACGTATCATATTAATCTAAAAAAACCATCTTAAGTGTAGCGACATTTTTATCCACATCGCTATAACAATGTCGCGTGATTGAATCTTATATGCAGTCGCAATATACCGACAAGAATTATTCATCAAACGCCGACTACGATTTTTCAGATGACTTTTGCAACCAGACCTTTCTTATATAGTTGGTGTAAGAAGGTCAGTATTGTCTGAGATTGTAATTGTCAGGACCATGGTTGAATCGATCCACAATGTTCCGACACTTATTAGTCAGTACATCGCTACAGTTGATACCGATGACCAGATTGCTAATGCCTATTCTGAACAATTGGCCGAACTCATTGTAGATGGAGAGCTTTCGCTCTTGGAGTTCATTCAGAGCTTGGGACCAACTTTGACTTCAGACACGGATGCTTTGAGAAACAAATCTGTCCATTGTCTCTCGTCCACATTGGAGCATTTGAATGGCTCTCCAAAGCTTTCGAGACAAGATATTAATGTCATAATAGACTTCTTGTTGAGCAAATTGGACGACAAGGCTAGTTTGCAATGGGTTTTGTCATCTTTACTGAGTCTTGTTGGATTCAAGAACTTCAATGCCGGACTTAACCAGAATTTGAAGAGGCTCTTGAACGCAGTTTTGTCGGACTATGATCCTAAGAAGAACTTGGCGAAGATCAGGTACGAGTCGTTTGTTATCTTAAAGAATGTTCTCCTGAGTCAAAAGGACTTTCTTTTGATCCACCAAGATATCAGCGATATATATGTCAAGGTATTTATCCATATTGCTTCTGGTGAAAAAGATCCTCGCAATTTGCTTGTTTCATTCCACTTGAACGCAACCATTAACAAAACCTTGGTGTTTGATCCGAGTAATGATTTGCATGGGGAGTTTATCACCGACTTGTTCGATGTTTCATTCTGCTACTTTCCCATTTCTTTCACTCCACCTGCCAATGATCCTTACAAAATTACAGCGGACCAATTGAAACTGGAATTGAGATCAACGATAGCTTCTCAGTCATTATTTGCTAAGGATTCGTTTTCTAGTTTGATTGAGAAGTTGACATCGACAAATCCTACCATTCGTAACGACGTGTTGCAGACTTTGCAGCTCTGTGTTGAGAGCTACTCAAGCGAAACCGTGGAAGAGTACTGGTTGACTCTTTGGAATGCTTTGAAGTTCGAAATATTGCACAATGATGTGTCCATCTTCAAGCCTCAATTGGATGAGATTATCCCTGCCGATTACGAATCTAGTATTGATGATAGCGATGACAATAAGGCCCTTATTTTCACCTTGGTTATCATCTCTACTCTTTTTGAAAAACTTGAAGGAACTACGAAGCAAATTCAAGCTACCATCATTAACGACTTGAAAGATAACTTAGTCAGTGTCAAGGATAAGTCCAAGCAATCCATTTTGATCCTTGCAGCAATCGCATCTCAATCAACATATGCATTCGACAAGGTTATTGACTTTGTCTTCTCTTACAATAATTGGGGTAAGTACATCAGTGTTGAAGACGATCTGATCGAAGTCACACCGCAACCTCAGGAAGAAGATAAAAATGACGAATTGATTCTTAATGTGTCCAAGCAAAGAGATCTTGTCGATAACCTCGGCTTTATTTTCACGGCTTACAAGGTGTTATATACCAAATTGAGCTCTTTAGAAGCTGACGAATTTGCAGCAACAAATAAGCTTTCTCAGTTCAAAGACCATTTGTTGATTTTCTTGGGTCAATTATTAACAGTATCTTCCGGTCTTGAAAAGACTTTAAAGTGTAAGGTCGTTCAGCAGTTGACTAAATTGAGCTCATTGCCCCAGTATTTAAGTCAGAACGAAAACGAATTGATCCTTGGATACTTTAAAGACATCATTGTGGACACTATTGAAAAAAATTCGGACAACTGGGAAAAAGACATTGTATTAAAGGAGATTAAAACTGGAGTTATAAATATTATAGACAATGACCACAAAGTGGACTTGGCTATCGAGTTGATCATTACCCCGTTGTTGAATTTACTTGAGGAGAACTCAGAATTAGTTACGTACAACAAAATTCTCAACATCATAGGTGACTTATGTATAAACTACAGAATCTTAGAGGTATTATCTATAAGATTGTTAAACAAGTTGATTTCAATTGCACACTCCTCGGCCTCCGATGACAAGAAGATCAACCTTTTCGTGATTATTTTAGACTCTTTAACTAATTGGATTGTCAAAACTGAGACTAACAAACAATTCTTGACTAATTCATGGTACCAAAGCTTTGTGCCTAAGTTCTTGGATAATGTGTTCCAGTTGTTGGCATTAAAGCAAGACTATGTTCTTATTGAATTGAGTGGTGACTTGGTTGGTTTGATCATAAAATTTATAGAGAAGTCCCATCACCAAGCCATTCTCAATGATTTTGTCAAAATCTTCTTTACCAGTGAATCATCTGCTCCCTTGATCAGTTATAAAGAGAATGTTCTTGAGGCACCAACAGCAGTTGTAGCTATATTGAATAAGGTTCTCGCAAGTATTGATAAGCCGTCACATTTTGAAGACGTATCTGCTATTCAGACAATTGACAAAGCTATTGAAGTTGTATATTCCATCCCAGAGGACGAGTTCTTGAGAATCCAATATTTGCAGACGATTTCTCTCTTGGTCAACAAATATACCGACGAGGATTCTACTGTGTCTAAGAAGTTATCGGACCTAATCGGTACTTTCAGCACTCTTTCTGCAGATGACAAACTTACGAAGAAAGATTACATTTCATTTGAGGTCCTCATTTGGATATTGAAGGCTTTGGTCATCAGAGTAAGTAAAGAAGGATTTGCACACCTAAATGAATTGGTTGAGTTGTTGACATCCACACCAAATTTGCAGGTCAAGCAATTGATTGGAAGGTCACTCATGATACTCTTTATTGACGTAAAGATCTTCACGAACCAAACTCCTGGAGTTAAGCAAATCATCTCTAAGGTGTCTAACTTGAACATCAAGTTGTTGTATAAGCAACGTATTTTTGAGATTATTTTACCTGAACTCATAAAGAGTCAAGCGGAGAAGGGAGAGCATTCTGAAGTATACTTGAACTCGTTGTCGTCAATTTTGAAGAACTTGCCCCGGAACATTTTGGTAAGCCATATGACTGAAATTATTCCGTTAGTATTGACCAGTTTGTCGTTACCTAAGTCCAAAACTAGTCTGGAAATCTTGAAGTCCACTTTATCCACATTGAGCACTATCATTGAAGAAGACCATTCCACTGCAGAGCCACACCTTACCAGATTAATCCCCACTTTGCTCACTTTGGCAACTGGTAAGATTGTCTATGAAAAGAAGTTAATCAACACCGAGGATGTCAGAATCTTAGCGTTGCGAAATTTGATCCTCGTGTTCCAGGCATATGAGGGGTTGTCCAAGTATAAGAAGGTTGCCCTTATGAGCTTGGTTCCGGGATTGGACGATAGAAGAAGACATGTTCGTAAATTATGCTGTGATTTGCGTCAAATTTTGTATGAATTAGATTAATATTTATAGAGTTATTCATTAATAGGTCATGATTATGGTATAGTCAACAATTGTAGTACTATTTGACAAGTGGATTCTGGAGACTTTAGAAAGCCTATCCCTTATTTTCTACATCGGCCCTTTATCTCTATTATTATGCATTTCTGGATTATATATGTCTATCTTCACCGTCCAGAGTGGTTTATGATGCTATGCTGTATTTCGGTTTACTCCGATTCGGACTCATTATAGTCTACCGGAGCCAAACCAGGAGTCAAACCAGGAACGGAAATAAATCCTCTCTTGACCTTATTGTCGAAGTCGTCGAACTTGCTGTTCTTATTCACAATCTTTCTCTTTCTTAATCTCTTGTTCTCCTTCTTACCAATGGATTGCAATAAGTCGCTTCGCACCTCTGACAACTCTTCGTCTATTTCTATGTTATCGATGTGGGACAAGTTGTTGATTTGTGTGATATTTCTCTTGACCAACTTCTTCAAGTACTTTTCTTCCTCGGTGGTACGGTCGGTGTGGTTCTTTATGATGTTGTACTTGACGAATTTCTTGAACTTCTTGTCCTGTTCGGTCATCTTCTTGATCTTAGCATTGGTCTTCTTCTTGATCTTTTTCTGGGGCACGGAGGCCTGGTTAAATTGGTTGGAGAGCAATTGTGTAGACGATAACTTCAGTTTGTCTTCTGAATCGTTCTTTGTCTTTATGTTGGTGTTCGGCAATATGTTAGCAAAGAGCTTATTCACAGTAGCCTGAGCTTGGTGCTTTGAAGATGTTGATTTGAACGACATCTCTCCGAGTTTTCGTTGTTAAAAATGCAATTTTTTTCGGAATTTCTGTTCCAGGCTTATCTTCGTTCCCTTACCACGACGTTCTATCTTCTATAAATGCAGATAATCCGCTGCAACACCGATTTTTCACTCGTCTTCTTCACATATTCATATCATTATCTGAAGAGATGCTCTGCTTGAAAAATGTCCCGGTGGTTGGCACACGACCTCGTGATTAAATAAAAATTTATTTGTGGATGGGATTGGTAGCGCTGTGTAAGCTTATCGCTTCAACCGTTTTTGGATGAAACCTTTCGAAGCTCTGTGGGTTGTTGTATGAGTTTTCCAAGAGTAAAGATGGTGAGAAGGTTGGCTTTCATCCGGTTTTCACGTAATTAGCATACCATCTTCTTTTCTCGAGTAGGATCTCCGAATTCATAAATTTTGGGGTAAAGAAGATGCCTTCGCCTCGGGCCCCGGTGCTAAATAAAGACATCACTTGTAGTTTTCTCTCTAATCACATACCAACCAACCATCGGAGATGAAGCGTTTGATTTTTTGCCCCAAAAAACCCCTTTGATGGCATATGGAACCAGGCATCTTCCAAGACGTCCGCGGCCGTATTCTTTCACTCCGATAGCCTAAACCGTACCCCCCTACAGGCTTCTCCAGGATTGTCGAGAATTCTCCTCGGTCAAAAATGCCATGACGAAGAAACCCCCACCAAGAACCACGTGACGTGAAACACTGTAGTATAGCCATAGAATTACCATCGTATATGGGGTATATGGGAAGAGGACTATTCTCTGATCATTGGCTCGTGTTGTTTGAGGAGGACTCTGCCGGTTTAAGAGATTTTGCCGGTTTAAGAGATTTTGCCAGTTTAAGAGATTTTGCCGGTTTAAGAGGATTTTGCCTATTCTGGGTATCACAAGACCTCCTGTCAGGTGGTTAAGAAGCCCAAGAAGCCTTATGATAGAACATCCTCTGCGTAATAGCACCTTTCTATCGGTGAATCGTGCATGACCCAGCAAGTCTGACAGACACGGTATAACAAGCACCTGATAATAGAGATAATATGGAGAAACTGAAACTCGTAGGGGGATGGAAACCCAGAAAAACCGTGGAGAGGGGCTAAAATGTCAAAACTCGTAACCACCCCCCACTTGAAGTGGGACATTGATTCGTATGGGTTTTCTATGTCATATGGTAGGTTATGTTAGTAGGTTATGTTGGTAGTTTATAGAGATGGAAAATAGAGTAGATTTCATTGCATTCAATCGCTTGGTTGGTTCTTTTTGTATCAAAGGCCCTTTAAATGCCACGGGATCCAGTATCAGATCATTAGCCTTGTGTTCTACCTATTCAGCTATTATTCAGGTACGGACCTCCTTCTCTTGATCATGTACCAATTGGTGGCGCTTCTGTAAGTATGCTTTTCCACGAGACTGTGATAATTTCGCTACCACACCATCTCGGTTTTGACCGATTTCTACAGTAGCTGTCACTGGAGATCATACGAAGCAATGGAAATCGGTAACAGAAGCAGAAATCAATGTCAAATGTAGTTTCTCTCGGTAGTAAAAGTAAAGCCGGTTTCATAATCTTAACAGTAACCACCAACACTAACTATACGCATTTCTTGTCCGAGGCCACATCACCAAATCATGAGCAGTCTCCCAGGAACCAAATGTCACTGGAACTTCTCCGTGCTCTCTGTGCTGTATTCTCCTGTGCCCCAACCTATCTCCGTCCTGGACATGGCCATTGTTAACCCCTCCTGTAAGCAGGTCTTCTGAATGTGCAGTAATTGTTGGAGCAACCTGGCAATTCATCACCATTAACCGAGGCAGTTTGGTAGAGAGGTGATTTCCTCATCGGGAAGTATATTGTCATGGTAGTATCAGTTGCCAAAGCTATGGAAGTACTCCTGCACTGGTCGTTATCACATGAAGAATTATTATGACCAAAGATCCCAGCATTGGGTGAATTTGCCCCAGGTATTCGTGGAGTATGGTGAAAAATTCACCGCCATGAGATATGTTCCCCATATTCGGGTCGCTATATATATAAGCCATTTCCCAGTCGTTGAAATTTGAATTTGTAGTTATCCTCATCTACTCAGTAGTACCTCATTTAGAAACTATATTATAAACATGTCTATCGCCGAACCAGGTTTCGCTTCCTCCCCATTCTTCGAACAATTAGCCACTGGCTTGGAGAACCCAGAACTCAAGAAGAAGGCCATTTCTGGTGTCAAGGCCGTCATCGTTATCACCTTGAAGAACAAGGAAGGTAAGGAAAAGTCTTGGGTTTTGGACTTGAAGAAGGACGGTTCCGGTTACAAGGCCGATGGTGCCGCTCCAAAGGGTGACGTTCAATTGATATTGGCTGACGGTGACTTCGTCAAGTTGGCTGAAGGTAAGGCTAACGGTCAAAAGTTGTTCATGAACGGTAAGTTGAAGGTCAAGGGTAACTTGATGAAGGCTACCGCCATCGAGAGTGTCTTCAAGACCCTCGACAACAGACCAAAGTTGTAAGAATGCTGGTCCTATTCTTATTTATGAAAATCGCTCTAGTATGATACAGAGTTGTGGCTCTTGGTATGACTGATTTGTCATTGGTTCGTGCTCTGAATTGCTTCTCGTTATTTATATAGTTTTGATAATGGTAATGTTGCTTATTATTGATAAGAGTAGTTTTACGAAAGTAGGACTAATTGTAGGAATTGTAGGAAGTGTAGTACTACGCACATGGAGCTGGTATCATCTATACATTCACCATTTTACCATGATTGCTATGATCCACTACCACTACTTGTCTATTCCAATACAGAATACTATAGAGACAAGCTTACTAGTATACGGATATCAGAGGTGCTCGACTATGGCCACAAGGTTATATTCTCACCAATATAAACATACTGAACACCAAAATTTCTCTCTATTCGTCACATCTACCCTCTTTTCATCTACATTACATTGGTAATTCGCTGCCACCATAAATTTCACCATCTAGATCACTTACCCCATGCCTTTATCATACCCATTCCCATACCTCTCCTACCATAAAACACCCCCCTTATACAGCCTACACCCCAAACATGAAACGACCACCACATCTCATGCAAATACAAATTTTTCCACCAAAACCCCGTTGGCCGTCTCTTCTGCAGCCTTCGCTACATACCACTTCGCTTAGCACCCTCTAGCAGCCCCTAGAACCCATCCTGTGGTTCCTGATCCCAAAAAGTGGGGTGCCATCACCAACTGGGTACAGAAAGGCCCGTGCCGCTTTACCTCCGTGCCGCAGCACTATGGTTTGATTTTTCAACTTACCAGCGAGTCCATAGTTAAGAGTAATGATAAAGAAGGGTGGTTTAGATCGATATAGTATCGATATTTTGGTGGTAAGAACTGGTAAAGAGGCGAGGAATAGCAATGTCGGGTGAATATTCAAGCAGTGAAATCCCAGGAGGCGTGGCCGCTGAAGACTCCATCGCTATGTTCATGGATCCTGACTTCAATGCTTCCAACTATATAGACAAGCTATTCCAGTCGATAACGTCGTCTTCTACACCTTCGGCGGTGTATTCGAAGAATTCGTTGGGCAAATTGCTGAACGACATCTCGCATCTCATTACCCATCTCGACTATTTCACCAGCGAGTTGTCAAATAACAGCTTACGACAGACATTCGAGACGTTGAATAACTCGAATCTCTTGATTCTCCACGGTAACAAAGATGACGTAAACGATGCAAATGTGGACTTAACACGTCTCCAATATTATATAAACGTGCTAAATAACTCGATACTTACGCTTCTGGGCGAATTGAAGTCAATCAATGAGGATATAGCCAAGCAGGACGAAGATCACGAATCTAGAAACCACAACGAATCCATCAATGATTTGATTCAGTTGAAATCGGTCAAATCAAATCTCACCCAAGTATTGCAGATCTTTGAGTTCTTGAATAACGTCTTGACGACGGACTTGTCGTCGCTGAGAGCATACGGTGTGGAGGAATTTCTGAACATATTGAATTCTGCTTTTGAAACGATAAAGATTCAGGTCGACGGAGCGTTAGGAGCAGAGAAAGAGACATTGGCTGATCATATCGATCAGTTGATTGAGTTGAATTCGTTGTTTGTGAACTTGAAGAACTTTCACCCCATTTATAAGAAGTTTGTGGGGAGATTGATAGCGGAGAAGGAGCAGTTGGTGTAGGTGAGTGATGAATTAAATAGCATCCGTAAAGGTGAATTGCTGATGTAGGAGAAAGGTGGATCAAGTGGTGAGGAGATGATAGATTTACTCAAGGTGTCATTGTTACAGATTAGAATAACTTAATATATATAGCATACTATGTGGACTATACTTTTTCCTATTTACAAAATGATAATTTACATAAAGCGTAGTAGTCAGTAATGTATGGCAACTGGTTTTGTTATAGTGGTAAGGGTATTTGAATGTTTTGCAGGCATCATTCGCTTGAAGTGTTTTCATTGTGCTAACGAGTGAATGGCTCTGCTATTATTATTTTTATGGTGAATGACGATGTTACTGATTTGGGATCAA
Organism: Scheffersomyces cryptocercus; assembly: GCA_030555905.1. Classification (NCBI taxonomy): domain Eukaryota; kingdom Fungi; phylum Ascomycota; class Pichiomycetes; order Serinales; family Debaryomycetaceae; genus Scheffersomyces; species Scheffersomyces cryptocercus. The sequence continues at coordinate 62,194 of JANIVO010000026.1, forward strand.
TAAAGATTACGGAATACCATCTTTAGTTATCTTATGCAATCTACTTTACTCTGACAAGGAACCGGCCTGTCTTGCTTTCTCCTGTTCTTCTTGGAGCAATCTCAGCTTGGACAAGTTTCTGTTCAAAACCTCCAACTTTTTCATCTCGTCGTGGGCATTGAAGTTTCCACTGGACAAGTTGTCGTATGTCTCGTCATATTTACCGGTAGATATTGGAGCGTTACCTCTCATTCTTTTTCTCATGTCGAACATACCGTTTTTACAATCCATGAAAGCCTTGAAGTTGGCAACGCAAAGTTCTGGGAGTTCTTTCTTGAGTTTTGGATCGGTTAAACATTCCTTCGGACTGTGACGTTCTATAAGAACACAGGGGGATCTCTGTAAACAGATAGCCAAAGCTTTCTTTTGATCCTTACAACTAAAGTTCTGTTAGTAATTGTGCTGATGATGAGGCTCGTTGTCTGGCGTAAGTAAAAGCTGTGATAAATTGGAGTCGATGGTGTGGGCTTTCAGCATTTCAAGCTATTTGGCATTTGATATTGAGGACTATTATTCACACCACGTTATCAATATTCTGCTACCGAATTCTCTCACTGTAACTTTTGACTTTCTTCTGGGAAGGTACTTTAACCTGATTCTTTATTTGAAATGATTCGAGGTATTCTTCATGGCAATATAATATACTGCAGTTCTCCCCTTGATTCTCTTCTCCATAAATAGACACTGGTTCCGTGTTGTACAAGTGAAATGGCCTACTTATTCTCTCAATCATGCTCTTATTTCACAGAAGAGACACTGTTAACTCGTGAAACATTACTTCTCGATTTCAACTATCGCTTTCGATTTGAAGATGGATTCTAATTCCAATTCTGTTACCATGGTCTTCTAGGACAATTCCTTACAAGTTTTTCAAGTATTCCTTACAAGCACTATTTCACTCTTAGAACACTCCTTAAATCCGATCCTCTTCCTCTTTACACTTCCTCTTTACTCTCTTCCTTTCCTCTCCTCCTTTACCCTCCTCCTTTCCTCTTGTCATCTCACTTCCTCTTGTCATCTCACTTCCCTTCCCTTCACCACTATCTACCCTTTCCAGACCCGGTTTTCTTCCAAAATTGACCCCAGAACCGCAAGCTCCCCCTCCTCGCTCCCAACTACATACCTAGCACCCATTATATCACTTCTATGCTCCTTTCTTCCTGCTTTCTCTCAGCTGCCAACCTCCTTTTACAACCAAATCGAATTTCTTCACAACCAAAAAAATGGTGCTATGTTGTGTGCAGGCGGAGGATCGATATATTTGTGTGTCGTAAAGTTGTGTCGCATTTGCAGAATGGTTTGATGGAATGCGACACAGCGATCTCACGTGATGTTCCTATACGGACCGAAATGTCAACCAATTAGTGTTGTAAAACTATATTGTTTGCAAACGGAGCAATTGGCAGTTCCTGTAGCAGTCAAACCGAAGCAGAGCTCTACCGGCTCCCACCACTTCCCCATGACTATCACGTTTGTTCCCGGAGAGGTCAACCGCTCCGTTTACCTGGTGCTGCAAGCAACGTGGAGAAACCATCACATCATAGTCTATGGGCTGGGGAACAACCTTATCATTACCAGCGGAACCTTGGTCAATATGACGGCAAAGGTTCTGGAAGCGAACATCTCCAAGCATTTACAGACGGTTTATCTCGACGCAGACCCAGAAGCTGTGGATATCAACCCGTCAAATGGGTTTATTGCTATCACTATCAAGAATCGGGTGATCTTATACAAGCCAGTCAATGAGTATATGACCAAGCCGCAATGGACAGAAACCGTCGAATTCGAGAATGAAGACGGTTCTTATATCAATTGCGTCCGTTGGGCTCCACTAGAAGATGAACTTGTCATTGGAACGAACGAATCGTTATCATTATACCATATATATGATCAATATGGACAATTGAAGTACCAGAAGAGATGGTATTCGTACCAAAGTAACCCCGTAACGTCGCTCAAAGTGTCTAAGAATTGTAATAAAATCATGACTACATCAGGCCACTATGATCGCAGATTGAAGGTCTTTTCTAGAATCAACTACGGAGACGACAATACCATATTCGAATTGCTGTATCTACAACATCCCAATGATTCTTACATCGTGGACTTCCACAAGCGAATTGATAATGAAAAGCTGTCATTTGACTTCAAAAGGACCACCACAGAGGGCTCATTGGCCAATATTAAGAACATAAGAGGTTATATCGACCCTGGTGACGATAAGAGCGAGGTTATTTATACCGTCGCCAACGACCACAAGCTCTACGTGTGGGCATCATACGAATACAGTGGACACAGCCACATCATCAATTGGGCATCTTTGGATCTAAAGACAGCCTTTAAGGGAGAAGAAATTGCATTTACTTTAATAATCGAGAACTACTTGCTCCAGAAATCACTAGTACCGCCTATACAAAAGTACAATATCAATCTATTTAAGGGCCGGAATCTCAAAGATGTCGATCTATTATATGTGATTCTGAAGTCTGGAAAGGTTGCTCCTTTTGCCGTGTGGAATATCACTGCATGTCCTCCAAATAACATCAAATTTGAACGTCTCAATCCAGAAACCACATACGAGTTTGATCCCAATACATTTCCCTTAGGCCTGTTTGGCTATGAACCACCAGATCAACCTCTGGAGCTAACTAAGGAGTATATTCAGTCGGATGAGTTCACCATTCCAAATTTGAAGCCTGTACTTATTACATCACTCAGATATCTCTCTCATGAAAGCGATTTCTCACCATTGTGCTTGCTCTTGCACGACAGAATTAAAAATACCCTCAGATTCGATTTGCTACATTTCAGGTCTTTACTTCAACCTGTAAATGAGCCTATACAACCGCTTAAAACAATATTATTGAACAAGTTCCAAGGACATACTAAATCAATCAGAAGATTGATCAAGTCAAACTCTTCATTTTCAGACGATAATATCCTCCTATCTATTCTGAACTTCCCAGAGCATAACTATATCTGGGAACCATTTCTCCTCAACGAGGTCAGCACAAAGAAAATCTCTATCACAAAAAGATTCCAATTGGATGTATCATCGGCCGAAAGCAAAGACTCGCCGCAGGGTATCTGGAATGCTGCCATCTTAAACGACATAGAGCCTCCTAAAGAGGGGAAGAGGAGACACCTTGTAGTCTCGATTGATAAATTGGGGTATCTAGGGCTTTGGGACTGCAATGGTTCCGTTAACGATGATCAGCCCGCTGATTTATTGGAGCGTTTGGAGGTAGTTAATCCTGGAACCAGCGACAGAATAACCCTGGAACCTCTGGCATTTATACTAACGGAGTGTCCAAATAACACGGATACGCTAAGAGAGTATAGCTTAATTTCATTCTTTCAAAAGGGCTTGGTGCAAGCTTGGAAGATCTCGATAACTTACAATCTGGCCACCCTGAGGATCAAGGATATTGGCATTCAACCCATTAACGTGGATAAACTTCCACATGAGGAAAAGATATACCAAATGGTGACTATTGACAGGTTTGTCTCTCAAGTTCAAAAGAGTCTGGTAGCTGTTATCAGTGAAGAGGGACTTGTGAGGAGTTTTGCAATGGAGTTTAAGGAAGATGGGTCGATCAAATGGAGACAAACTCACAGTGTCCATACGAACGTCAAAAAGGCAAGCAAATTACATGGTGCTACGGTGATCAGAAAAATGGCAGTCGTGGATGAGTCTGGACTGAACCTTTCTATTTGGGATATGAAGACAGGCGTCTTGGAATATGAAGAAAAGTACCCAGAGAAGAACGGTGCAGTAAGAGATCTCGATTGGACCTATATTAACTCTTCGGAGAAGGAGCTGACGACCAATGCGATTTTATCCGTGGGATTTCAGAAGTTTGTTCTCTTGTACACCCAATTGCGTTACGACTATACCAACAATATCCCAACGTTTGCTGTATTGAAAAGGATAGATATTTCTGATTTCACATCGCATGATATTGGTGATCTGATCTGGTTGAATGACGGATATTTGGTTATCGGCAGTGGTAATCAATTTTTCATAGATGACAAATGGATTAAGTTAGGATCAAGCAACATAGATTCGACTATAAGACAGTTGATGGTGGGTTACACGACTACAGGTGTACAAGATGATAGTAGCATATATGATGGTGCTGGTTACCAGAGGATAGACAAATCAACCGACGAATTGATCTATGATATCTCCCACTTGGTACGGGTGCTTAATGGTCCGTTGCCTGTATATCATCCGCAATTCCTTATTCAAGCAATGTTCATGAATCAAAACAAGTTGGTGCAAGATATTCTAGTGAAATTATTCCAAGATATTAGAAGGGGAGACCCGATAGCATGGGACTTGAATTTGGATATTCACCTGGAAATCATGAATTCGGAAATGAGTGGAGGTACTAAGAATAGCGGCCAAAATACGCCACAAATAGACTACACTAGGTTTGATCGAAGATCATCTTTCAACAATCTAGAGGTATTCAAGAAGTTCGACACGGCCTTGGCCGATCTCTTAATCAATAAATTGATGAAAATATCCTTACCTTTATTGACAAGACACCAGCAGAGTACGTTGATATCGATTATTTCTATAGTGAAAGATCTCACGAAATATGTTGCATCCTTGGATGAAAATGGAATAAGGTTCCTCATCGGCTTTAAATTATTCCAATTGTCTACTAAGCAGTCCAAGTTAGCTATAAGAGATATCAACTGGGCATTGCATAGTGATAATAAAGAAATGCTATTGACAATCATTGAGGAACACTATAAGAGTAAAATGAAGTGGGAACATGTCAAACAGACTGGTTTAGTATACTGGACCAAGACACCAAGATTCATAAAAATAATGGAAACTGCTGCGAGGAACGAATTCAGTGAGAAGAGAGACCCTTCAGGTAGAATCTCGTTATTCTATCTCGCTTTAAGAAAGAAGCAGATTTTGGTTGGTTTGTGGAGAACAGTCACTCATCCAGAACAGCAGAAGATGTTGAAATTCTTGAACAATGATTTCACTACAACCAGATGGAAATCTGCTGCGTTGAAAAATGCATTTGTCTTGTTGGGTAAACACAGGTACATTGATGCTTCCTATTTCTTCTTGTTGGCAGATGCAATCAAAGACTGTTGTAGCACTTTAGCCGGCAAGGTTGGGGATGTGCAACTTGCAATTGCTATTTCGAAGATATATGAAGGCTCTGCAAGTGTCCCACAGGAGAATCAGAGTTTGGTACCGCTTATTGAGAGCTATATTTTACCTGAATCCGTGTCCAATGGGGATAGGTGGACAACCAGTTGGATTTTCTGGCAGTTGGATATGAAAGAGCTTTCAATCCAAGCATTGATTAACTCGCCAATAGAGATGATTCTTGCTCATAAGGACAAATTCTCTGATAATTGCAAGGATTCATATATCAAGACAATATCTACCACTACACATGGACAAAGTTTTTTGAAAGATGATCCAGTTCTAATTATTCTCTTCAATGATTTAAGGCAGAAGAGGATTAATTACCTCAAGGGATCGTTAGATATTCCGCCCATTGTGGAGTTTCGCTTTATCATCAAGGTTTGTATGATCTATACCAGAATGGGCTGTGACTATCTTGCGGTACTCTTACTTAGAAACTACAATTTCCTTCGCAGTGAGGCGTTCAAGAAGCCTGAACTCAATGGAACAACTGACACTGCAAGTCCATTTAGAAGAAAAGCACTGGTTGCTGCCTTGAACGGCAATGGGGTCTCACAGCAAGTTCCAGACATGTTGGCGTCTTTCAATGAGAACGTCTTCAACGAGAAGAAAACGCTTTCAAACAAGGCTCCTCCACCAGAAAGCGTATTTGAAGAACCAGATATGAGTTCGTTTAGTTTCGGTTTTTAATGTCTACAGCATGAGGTCTCCCGTTTCCATATGTATAAAGTCTATTCTAGTTCCTTAAACTCATATTTATATTACTATTAATATCATATCTCATTTGTCATTATCATGAAGAGGTAAAATTATTTCTTAAAAGACATTGGTCGCTGACCGGAATACATATGATAACTGCTCCCCAATTGTAGCCCACGACTCACCGATCGTGATGATCGACCCGAAGATAAAGAAAACCCACATCCGTGATACTATGAGTCCACGGATGGTATGGAAAGCCATGGAATTACCTATCGCTATCACGATTTCCATGGACTCTTCCCATTTCAACCAGTAATCTTCTGGATTTTCCACCTTGTCCAAACTAACTATCAGAACAAATAAAGCGAACTTCTTCATTGGTTGAGATGTTAGCACCGACAATAGAATATTGTCCCATATTTCAACCCATCTATGGCGTACGTAGATCAAATCAAAGTGCTGAAAAGTCTTCCTTTTGAGTAGATTTATATTCCCGTAGTTCGGATCTAGTAGCTTAGCACATTCTGTGGGCTTTACCTGGCAGAACGGCTTCGAAAGGAGAATCACTTTGAAGTTTGTCTTGAACTCTTCTATGGTGAACGGGTTTATGAATGATGGTACAAAGTAGATGGCGGTCATTATGGGTAACATGATGAACACAAGAAAACGAAGGTTTTCTAGTATAGCTTGCTTGTTTTGTAGCCGCCTTATTGTGGAGTTGGTCGACAACAACGCTGGGTTTATGGGTTGTGGCATTGTCGGATAGAATGCAATTGATATGATAAGGGGGGTTGAATAAGCGAATCAGCGAATAATCTGGCGGCAAGGGTGATTCGTTGTATTTGAACCAGTGAAAGTGGCTCTATTGATATTGGTTTAATTCCGGGACTCTTACCGTGACTCTTAGCGAGTCCCAACTTCAATTTCTTTGAAGTTACAGCCCTTTAGCGTTACAGCCGCTAAAGGCGATGTTTCTCACTTTGACTGACACGTTCAGTCGTCTTCTTTCTTTAGAAATACTGGTAATTCCTGTGATATTGCACGATTTTCTGCTAATCGAAAGCCGTTTCCTGAAAGCGGCCGATTCCAGCTTTCTGATAGTACGATTCACAGCACTCGATACCAACCACCACTAAAGAACAAATACTTCCTAACGAAGAATGTCACTGCTATCAACTCTCATTTCTCATCTGATTTCCAAATGTGGAGTTAACGATGGCTTATTTCCTTTATATTAACGGTTTAGTTAAGCGGACTCGGATAAGGAGAGTACTGTGGAAGAGAGTATATAGATAGAGGGTAGGGGTGTAGGTAGATAGATAATTGGTTGTAGGTTGATAGATAATTGGAGTACTAGTGAAATCTTAGGTAATATCGTATTTAGTGTAGTTGGTGTAGTTGAAGAATAAGAGCTACTCCTGATTAGTCTTCTCTAACTAAATGCTATGGATAAGAAAGAGGACTGCGGTGGGGTGGTGGTATAGATAATAGTTAATGGTTGTGGGTTGTGGGTTTGTACTTTGTGATATATAACTGGAGTGCTAGTATAATCTTAGATAAAGTCAGTACATTATGTAGTTGATGTAGTTGGCTTAGTTGATGTAGTTGAGGTAGTTGTAGTTGTATAAGAATAGCTACTCATTAGTCTTCTCTCACTAATTACTATAGACCGTGGGAACCGCCACAGATGCATACCCAAAAAACAAATGCAAAAAGAGAGAACTCCCACGAATAGACATCTCACAAGCAGCTATGATAGCCTTATCAAACAACACAACCGACACAACATAAATCCTAAAACTTACATCACCCATTGCTTATCGAGATTGCAAAAAGTAAATTGCACCCAGAAAAATTAAACCCTACCCGGGACTCGAACCCGGAGTCTCCCGCTTAGGAGGCGGATGCCTTAACCGTTTGGCCAGCAGGGCTAGTTTGTAAGGCATGAATGCCTCAGTTTTAGACGAGAGCCGTCAGATGGGGACAAAAACATCCACGCCGCAATAATAACAGTTTTCTTTTAATGGACATCTATACCCTCTATCAAGAGCTCTAGGCTGTAAATTGTAAGTTATATACCTCTAAGCTTCTATTTGTTCAATGGTCTGGCATTTTTTAAATGTAATTGAGGCTATAATAATAGTATTCATTTTGTTCGAAATGTGAAATTTTTACAAATATTTCCTGAAAAATTGCAAATATTTTGGTTAAAAACTTGAAGATAACATGTACTATAGCAACATCCTATCTGTTGAAAGATAGAGAAACCAACCATTGAACAGAATAATCTACTTTATTGTCGTAAAACGTTTTACTTTCTTTGAATTCCATTTCCTCTATTCTTGAAAACCGTTGTATGGTAGTTTAGGTTGCACATTTCACAGCTGCGAAAGCCCGTTTTTGATGCAATATCAGAATAGTGTTTCCGTAACAAGGCTGAGAGAAAGGGATTCCGTATATGTACACAAGTATCATAGCCCATTACTTCAGCACGACATCGAGAGCAGTTACGTCTAATCGACTAATAACTACTATACAAAATTAAGACTAATAAAGTAAGAAACTAGGAATGCGGTGGTTAGGAATCTGGAATTCGTAGCCCAATTGACAAGAAACCAGAGCTCGTAGATAAGTCCGAATAGACTGCCAAAGAAGGTGATATTGTATTCACGTGGAATATCTGCTTAAGGGGCGGAGCTCTTATTGTGTTCCTAGGTGCCATCTAATCTAAGCAAACCCCAAGGCTTTAGAAAATATTGATACATCAGTAAGGGCGCAGAAAACACAAGTATCGTCTGAGATGATCGGATTTCGATACGGCGAAGAATGTCCACATTCCCGTCCAAGAGCATAAATGAAATAATCGACAGGGTGTAGAAGATGAATTCATGTATTTTTTGAAGAAATACGAGAGGTACACTTGGCCGAGAAGTCGATAACTATGCCTTGTCAGAATTTCTTAACAGTTGCTTCCAAGTAATTTGTACCTGTTATAGCCACCTATGCACTCGAAATTGTTGCATATATCATCTTCACTAAACTCAAATTGCTACCAGCCCAGTGAAAACGTATGCTTGCTAAAACGTCTAAGCCTGGTAGTACTTCAAATGACGAGAGGCAGATGATACCCACTTTGGAAGTGTTTCCAAATTTCCCTGTGTAAGCTGATAATTTCATTTCCAGGCCAACAACTAGCCAGTTTTACGAGTTTCTGTCCACAGGCTGCCCTCGAAGTTGCTTAGGCGAACTCGATCATCTTTCGGTACAGCCCCGTTAACCCACGATTTTGCAATAACTGCTTATGTTCGGTGCAGGTGCATGGTCGCAAATTCACTTATCTCCATAGTTAGTGAGCACAGTGTAGATAATAGAGATCGACTGAATGATGAGACTATGTAGAGGATGCTAGAGGTGCTAAAGGGAAGGCTTAAGAGCATAGACACCAGTAAGCCACATAGTAAATTGGAGCAGATTACTGTACGCGGATGTGAATTTCTTGTCTTCTAGTTTTACGGATAGTGGTTATTGGGCTGAGGTGGTGGGAATAGAGGAAATGAGTGCTGACCACTACCGTATTCCCAAGGCAACTGAGATTATAGCTGCAAACGGAACTACTCCACCAGTCATTGCTTTTTCGACAATTATCTAATCTGTAGCGATTCGCCGAAAGATGAGCGGAAGTATGTTTTGAATTGGCTTCAAATGGGGCAGAATCACGGGATCTGGGGAACATTCGTACCTCCAGCACGAGTACTACCCACAAAGAGTATAGTCGTTTCTGGATTAAGTATTGCGTCGTGGGTGCAAAGGCAAGGAGATGCCATGAAATGGTTGAAACTGGGGATCAGAGTCAGGCTTTTCAAGTGGAATTGGCCGTACCACGGGTGGAACGAGATGGGAGGATGATCTGTGGTTCCTAGAGGGCGGTTAAGTTGGTTTGCTACGCCCACCACCTTGGAGGGTGTCATTGTCGATGTGGTTCCACATTTGGTGATATCGATTTTTTGCATTTTCGGTGGATTGCCAAGGGCCATGAGACCGGTGGCCGTAGGGTGAAAATCGTCAATGGCAACCACATCCACACCATGGACGGCTCCACGCCTGAAGTCAATTAAGCAACTGGACTCCTGTACGTCGCTATCTCCAAGAAAATTCATGTACCTCCCATCCCACCAACTGGACCATTGTGTATGGGCATCAAAGCGATGGTGGTGGAGGGATCCCTGCATGTAGAATGACACAGCCTCTTTCGTTTGAAGGGTTGATGGGAGGGTGCCATTTGGAACTGATACAGGAGAGGTATAAGCGAGGGGGAAGAGGATGAGGATGCGATTAGGCGCGAGGGCGGAATTGAGGGACCAACCAGAGCCATCCAGCGTCATTTGGAAACCCTGGTGAAGGTTGAGACGTGATAGCTGAATTGCGGTGGTTCTGACCTTTCGCTGGAGGGCGGTGCGAAATGGCTGTGAAAAGTTAGCGACAGAGTGACAGGTTGGTGAGCGGTGAGAGGAAAAGCGTGATGCCGCAAGTACACGGAGCAAGGAACCAGCAGGCAAATTAGGATTTTGGGTACGCTTCAGGAACATATCACCGCCGCCGCCTGAAAATGTCTTGGAACCCATGGGACCGACCCTTTTGCGCTGATATCCACTATCTATTACCGACCAGCCAGAGAGCCATTCGTCATTGTTGTCGATGGAGAAATTCCGGCTTTCTTTTTCGGGATTTTTTCTGGTGGTGGAGCTGCGACGCACGCAAAATTGGGAATTTCTGATTTCTGATTTGTGGTTCGGGCTGTCATCAGGAACGGGCGAAGCACACGATTGAGCGTGGGACAAGACATTTGGAGGTGTTGGGACGATCTCAGGTGGGATTGGAACAAGGGCAAAAGTCGAGGCACAGGACGGAATTCGGCGGAGATCGTCTAGCGCATGTGTTACCCAGAGATTTTACCCTCGTTTCGTACCTCGTAGTTTCACCGTAGCCGTAGCTTCGCAATGCACTGGCACAGGACGCTGCGGCGGCGGGTGCATGCCATAGTTAAGCTGACCACGAAACGGGTGTTAACTATGGGCAAAAGACGTCAGGGTTATTATCGGGCACAGCATAGGGTGGTATTGTAGCCGTAGTTGTAGGTTGTATTGTGCTGGAATGGTCAGTGAATGTTGACAGCATAGGTTAATTGAAATATTATTATTGCAAATTTCACCACAAATTTCCCTCCCGTGGAATGATATGGACATGGAATATGTAGGATGGTATGTAGACAAAGATAGTCGTGCTATGGGTTTTGGGCGGCTAACGTATTCTAGTGCTAGTGGATATTGTACTATTTACTGTATTGTGGTAGCATTTGTCTGTATTATATTATATGTATTACCTGTATTATATGTATTATATGTATTATATTATACATTATAATATTTATTTATTTAATTTGGTTACTGTAGGCGGCACTCTTATTATCTGATTAGATATATATATATATATAAGGCACCATCCTGGAGAAATTTCGTATAGGATTTATATTGGAGAAGAGGTTTTTTGTTTTTGGCCGAAGTTATACTACTTGCTGTTAGTGATAGAGAGTTGAGATTATCGTTATCATTATCATTGTTAGGATCTATTATCTGTTAGTGAGTGTTCCTGTTACTGTTACTGTTTCTGCTACTGTTACTGTACTGTTGCTGTTAGTGTTACTGTTATCGTTACCACTATAGTATTTCTGTAGTGTTACTGTCACTGTGCCATAGTACACCCCGTAGCTTTCCAGTTGCTAAAGCTTAACCACAGAATCTACTTCACCAAGTCGTTCTCCAACTAGCTATTTGTCATCGGAGTCGTCATCTCCAGTATCACCGTATCATCGTGGAAGTCTCACCATCAACTCCGGCCTCATCTTATTCACATCATCTCATCTTTACATCATTATAATCTTCAGCATCTTACCCTTACAATAAGGTCATCCCAATAGCTAAGAAACACCGTGCCATAGCCCTTGACACCCCTAATATCACTAATCACCTATTTTCAATTAACTTATTCACTTATCTCCTAATACTCCACCTCCATCATGGCCCCAATAACCCCAGCTGAAAAGTTGGCCAAGTCCTCCACCTTCACCCACATGCAACCGTCCGCTACCAACGATAGCACTACGGGTAACGCTGCTACGGCCAATACCAACCAATTATACCCCCCAGCTACCGACCTCGACACCTCCAGTGTCAACTCTACCACCCCTCTCGATCCAGAGGACCTTCTGTACGACGTCCACCCACCAGCAGCAGACACCAACCATACTCCACAACCATTAAAAAGACTCACATCAAGACTCACTACGTCAACATCCAGACACGAACCAGCTCCAGTGTCTCCCGAACAGTTAACAGCATTGCACGATCCTAAGTCACTTCGGGCTTTACATGACCTTGGAGGCTTTAATAGGTTGTTAAGCCTCTTAAACACGGATACTCAAAATGGTCTCAACGATCAGGACGACAACGATGCCGCCACCAGAGTCAGACACTACGGTGCCAACAGGCTCCCCACCAAGAGACAGAGATCGTTCTTCCGCTTGTGCTATGAAGCGTTGAAGGATAAGGTGTTGATCCTTTTATCTGTAGCAGCCGTGGTTTCGCTTGCCTTGGGTCTCTATGAGACGTTCGGAGAAGGTACCATGTACGATGACGAAGGTAAGCCCTTGCCTAAGGTCGACTGGGTGGAAGGTGTCGCCATTTTGGTCGCTGTTGCCATTGTTGTATTGGTTGGAGCAGCCAATGACTACCAAAAAGAACGTCAATTTGCTCATTTAAACGCTAAGAAAGAAGACAGAGAGCTCATCGTTATACGAAATGGTCAACAGAAGCTTATTTCCATCTACGATCTCTTGGTTGGTGATATTGTCAACTTGCAGACTGGTGATGTTGTACCAGCCGACTCGATCTTGTTTCTGGGAGAAGTAGAGTGTGACGAATCAGCTTTGACTGGTGAGACTCATGCTATCAAGAAAGTACCAGCTCTTGAGGCTATGGAATTGTACAGCAAAAACTTGCCAACAAATGAAGACCTCGGTTCAAATGTCATTAAGTTCCAGGATCCTTACTTGATCTCAGGTGCTAAGGTTTTGTCTGGTTTGGGTAACGCTACTGTCACTGCTGTTGGTGTTAACTCCATCCACGGAAGAACCATGATGAGCTTGGACCATGAGTCCGAATCGACTCCATTGCTGGTTCGTTTGGACAACTTAGCTGAGGGAATCTCGAAGTACGGTTTCTTAGCCGCTTTGCTTTTGTTCTTCATTCTTTTCATTCGTTACTGTGTCAATATCACTGGAGATCGTAAATTCGCTGACGAGTCTAGTGCTGAAAAGGGTAAGAAGTTCTTGGATATCTTGATTACCGCCATCACCATTGTCGTTGTGGCTGTGCCTGAGGGTTTGCCTCTTGCTGTCACTTTAGCATTGGCTTTTGCAACTACCAGAATGGCCCAAAATGGTAACTTAGTCCGTGTGTTGAAATCCTGTGAGACAATGGGAGGTGCTACTGCCATTTGTTCGGATAAGACAGGTACTCTTACTGAAAACAAAATGAGAATCGTCAAGGGTTTCTTAGGACTCCAGTCTTCCAATGGTGAAGCCTTGGAATTCGATGATACTGTCGATGGCCATGGCCCTAAGTCCGTGGACGTTATTCCTGGTTTATGGGAGGATTTGAAGATCTTCCTTACTACTAACATTACCCTTAACTCTACTGCTTTCGACAATCCTGATTACGATGCAGAGAAGGACAAGGCAGCAAGAGCCAAGCCAGAACAAACATCTCTTTTATCCCTGTTGTTTAAGAAGAAGAAGACGAATTTCACAGAAATGGGTGTTGTCTCTGAGCCTTATCTCGGTAACAAGACTGAATCTGCTTTGTTGATTTTGGCCAACGACAAATTTAATCTGTTCCTGAAGCAGCCATTGGAGCAACAGCGTCAAGAGAGACAAAAAGATATTGTTCAACTCATTCCATTTGAGTCTTCAAGAAAATGGGCTGGTCTTGTTATGAAAATCGATAACGGATTCCGTTTGTACGTCAAGGGAGCTGCTGAGATCATTTTTAAGAACTGTGGTTACGAGTACGATAGAAGCGGACAGTTGATCACTTTGGACAGAACTTTGAGAGATGTTACTTTGAGTAAAATTGATGAGTATGCCAATGAGGCACTTAGAGCCATTGCTTTGGGTCACCGCGACTTTGTAGGTATCTCATCATGGCCTCCAGCTGAGCTTGTTACCCAAAATAACAAAGAAGCAGACCCTGCTTTGCTTGTGAATGTTGGTGCCATTTCTAATGATAATTCCAGGCCATTAGTACTTGACGCTTTAGTTGGTATCCAAGATCCTTTGAAAGATGGTGTTCCAAAGGCCGTGTTACAATGTAAGGAAGCCGGTGTCACTGTCAGAATGGTTACTGGTGACAACTTGATTACTGCTAAGGCAATTTCTAAGGGATGTAATATCTTGACTCCAGATGACTTGTCCAACGAATACGCTTTCATGGAAGGTCCTGAATTCCGTAAGTTGAGTCCAGCCGAAAGAACCAGAATTGTTCCTCAATTGAGAGTTTTGGCCCGTTCTTCTCCAGAAGATAAGCGTATCTTGGTTGATACTTTACGTAAAGCTGGTGAAGTTGTCGCAGTTACCGGTGACGGTACTAACGATGCTCCAGCTTTGAAGTTGGCTGATGTTGGTTTCTCCATGGGTATTGCTGGTACTGAAGTTGCCAGAGAAGCTTCTGATATTATTTTGATGACTGATGATTTCACTGATATTGTTCAAGCCATTAAATGGGGTAGAACTGTTGCAACATCTATTAAGAAGTTTATTCAGTTTCAATTGACTGTTAACATTACCGCCTGTGTCTTGACATTCGTTTCTGCTGTTGCATCTTCCAATAACCAGTCTGTGTTGACCGCCGTCCAATTGTTGTGGGTTAATTTGATTATGGACACTTTGGCCGCACTTGCTCTTGCTACTGATAAGCCTGATGACTCGTTTTTGAGGAGAAAGCCAGCAGGAAGAACTGCTCCTTTGATCTCTACTTCTATGTGGAAGATGATTTTGGGTCAATCCACTACTCAATTGATTATTACTTTCGTCTTGCACTTTGCTGGTCATAAATTGTTCTTTGGCAACAATCCTACTGACAACCACCAAGATAAGCAATTAGATGCTATGACTTTCAATGCATTTGTTTGGTTACAATTCTGGAAGCTTTTCGTTACCAGAAAGTTGGATGAGGCTGACGAGATTACCAATGTCAGAGGAAGAATCAGTCGTGAAAACTTGGATTTCTCCCAGCACTTGTTCAGAAATTGGTATTTCATCACAATCGCTACTATAATTGGAGCCATGCAGATCTTGATTATGTTTGTTGGAGGAGCTTCTTTCAGTATCGCCAGACAAACCCCTGGAATGTGGGCTACTGCCATGTTGTGTGGTTTCATTTCCATTCCAGCTGGTATCGTTATCAGAATCATTCCAAACACCTGGGTCGTGGCCATTTTCCCTACCCGCTTGTTCAATGAGTTCATCTACTATGCTGGTTTCAACTTCTTGAACCGCAGAAAGAGAGCCATCCACAATGGTGAGCCAGTACCAGAAGAAGACTTGGAGAAGTCAAGTTCATCGTCCTCCAGTGACGGCCACCTTGTCTCTGAGAAGGAAAAGATCTCCGAGCCTGTCGGAGCCCAATAAAAATAGAATCATATAAACTTTATTTCGGCATTTCTATGTATTTTACGTATGTACATTAAAAGGGTAATTATATTGTGAAGAAGTAGCAGCTTTTCTTGTGGACATTGTAGGTATTCAGGAATAAATTGGGAAATTTTGGATCACACGTTGTTAACTTTCGTTCTAGCTGTGAATGTGTCATAAGCTTAGTTCTATATATGCCATAGGAGTGAAAGTACATAAATAAGGTTAAACTCTTCTAATCATATCGTGGCATCCAATACAGGCGTGTAATACTTACATAATTAAACTAAATGAGCTTAACAGAAATCACTTTCATCTACACATACCATGCACTAAAATGACCGTCAGGAACATTCAATTCTAGGATTATCATACACTAAAAGCCAT
This sequence comes from Scheffersomyces cryptocercus, assembly GCA_030555905.1. Taxonomy (NCBI): domain Eukaryota; kingdom Fungi; phylum Ascomycota; class Pichiomycetes; order Serinales; family Debaryomycetaceae; genus Scheffersomyces; species Scheffersomyces cryptocercus. Next base: position 78,252 of record JANIVO010000026.1, read on the forward strand.
TCATTTGTAACAATTCACTACATCACCTTCTTAGTACCTCCTTATCACCTTTCTAAGACAATGTTAACCATACCAACCACCATCGTACCTCTCTTTTCAAGACCTCTCTGCCCCCCAAATTAACCCTCATACTCCGGATTTTGCACCCAATCAGGCAAGTGCCGCACAATGCCCTTTTGGGTCCGCCGCAGCGAGAAATGCAAACGAGACGTTTTCACGCAACCACCACAGCGAATTAGGAATTGCGCTGAAAAATTTTATATATATATGGGGCTTTTGTGATGTAAATAGACGGGGTTTGATAGTCAGAACTGATAGCTTGAAGTTTGTATATGTACTAAGTGGTTCTCTAGAAGTCTTCTATAGGTGCTACTGAAATTTTGAGTGTTTTTGCAGTATTTTGAGCCGAGTAAATATGGTAATTACATCATCACTTGAGGCTAACAGGGTCCAGGAATTGGATGAGCTTCTCACCGAGATTAAGCCAAAATTGTTGGCCTACATCGACCAGGCTGATAGAAACTCCAAAAACTACAAGGTAGAGTCCTTGGGACATTACTACGAACCACAGTTTCTCAAGAAAGAGTTCTTCCACCCTCCTCAAGCCAGCGGCGTTGTGGCAAACGACCCTAGTGACGAATTATTCAAGGGCATTGGAGGAGGCGATAAGCTCTTCGAAGTGATAGATAAAGTTCTTAAGTACTCTGTCAACACCTGGAATCCGGGCTTTTTGGACAAATTGTATGCTTCCAACAACCCCATTGGTGTAATTTCCGACATCATTCTTTCCATTCTTAATACCAACTCCCACGTTTATACTGTATCGCCAGTATTGTCAATCATCGAGAACCACATTGGCCGCAAATATGCTTCTCTTTTCTTCACCAACGACCGCAAGACTTGTGGTGGTTTGACGTTTCCTGGTGGCTCGTGGTCTAACATTACCAGTTTGCAAATGGCCAGAAGTTTGAAATTCCCAGACACCAAGGTCAACGGAAATGACGGCTACAAATTCGCAGTCTATACTTCTAAGCACTGCCATTACTCTGTTGAAAAGGCAGCTATTTTACTTGGATTGGGTTCTTCTAATGTCTTCAAAGTTAATATCTTGGCTGATGGTAGCTTAGATTCCGAGGATTTGGATAGGACTATTCAAAAGTCGATAGACGATGGATATACTCCACTCTACATCAACGCTACTGCTGGTACTACGGTATTTGGTTCTTACGATCCTTTTAACAAGATTGCAGACATAGCAGAGAAGTATAATGTATACTTCCACGTAGACGGATCGTGGGGAGGAAATGTCATTTTCTCTGACGTTCATAAGGTCAAATTGGCTGGTATCGAGAGAGCTAATTCTGTTACTGTTAACCCACACAAGATGTTAGGTATTCCTAACACCTGTTCGTTTTTGCTTGTACCACACGTGAGCTATTTCCAAGAGGCTATGTCGCTTAAGGCTCCGTACCTTTTCCATGGAAGAGAAGAGGAGGAAGATGAGAATTACGATTTGGCTGACGGTACTATGGGATGTGGCAGACGTGCCGATTCGTTCAAATTTTACATGTCATGGTTGTACTACGGTTTCGAGGGTTTCGCTTCCAGAGTTGACCACGCCTTTGAAATTGCTCACTATTTCGTCAAGCAGATAGTTAAAGATAAGAGATTCGAGTTGGTGATAGGCGATTTGCAGAATCTTCCACAATGCTTGCAGGTCTGCTTCTACTATAGACCAGATCTGTACCAGGGTAGAGACAACACTGATATTACACGTTACATTTCCAGAGAATTGCACAAGCAAGGAAAATACTTGGTTGACTTCTCCCCAGATCATACCAACCCAGACAGCAAGGGTGAATTCTTCCGTGTTGTTTTCAACTCGCCAATCTTGACCGATGTGGTTGTGGACGATTTAATTGCCAGCATTATCAGCAGTGGTGAAAGTTACCAGCAACAATCACAACAGCAGTCGAATTAGACAACAATACAGCCAACGCTGCGATAGAGTAGATATGCACTGAAAACAATAGGAACATGCCTCGTTATGTAGTATATTTATTAGTTAGCCCATACGTTTTCATGCAACAATAACTAGATAGATAAGAATCGGATAAATTAAATTAGCGATACCGTGAATCGAAGGTACTGGCGATAACGCGAGAAAACCTTCACAATGGAAGCAAATTTCGGTGACAATGGTTGTACCGATAGTGGTTCCAACACCGTCTATCAAGGAATCCCTTCGCATTTGCGGCAATTACATCATTAGCCCGAAAGCCACTGCGCTTATCTCTGCTGCGAAATAATCCGTATCGTGCGCACCACTGACGGCGCACCAATTATGGATGGACGGGAGCAACCATTGGTAGATGGAAGCAAAGCAAAACACGAGGTGGACGATAATTTTCACTCCAGCAACTAATTAACAACGTCTCTATAGATAAGCTGCGATAGGTAAACTCGCGTCCTGCTAGAAGTCAATAGTTTAGCCTATTAAGCCCAACACAGATCTCCTCCAACACCCGATAACGTACTCAATGCAGCTATTCCTGCATACAATCCCATGTAACATCGACTCTTTTCAATTTATGTTACATCGAACGGCGACTTAATGTCGTACGGCAACACGAAATGTCTGCAGGAGCGAGCATGGAAAAGTCCTGCATGCTCGGGTGATTTGAATGCAACCGCCATAAAAGATTTGCTCATAATGTCATCATCAAATGGAAGTGAATTGTTTCGGTGGGGTATTGGCGCTGTGCAACCCAGATCTTGCTAGAGCGATGGCCAGTAAACTGGCACCAGCAAGAATTGGGTCTTGGGTGTGGGGTTAAAGTGGGGTCGGGACTGTGTGTAGTTGAGGATAATTTTTGTTCTCTCTGGATATATATACACTGTGACATTGCACTTTTTAAGGGCCTGCCCTGGGACCCGATATAGCAACGAGAAACCGTGCCATTTCCAAGAATGCCCAGGTTGGCACCCGAAACATGGAGACAAGAAGTCTTCGATGCCTTGGAAGGGTTTTTCGCCTTGAAGTGCTCGCTTCCAGTAACTGTTAAACCACTCCATCAGGTTGTATTGTAGAACAGAAGCGAAGTTGTAACCAATATAACCGAACTCGAAAAATGGCCTATTCTCTACTGAGTAACTCTGTATTGTACTTATTCAATTAGCTTGTTGTAGAAGTCCGTAGACACCTATTGTACCGCCAGAAACTTCCATCTTGCCTCGCAAGACAAGTTAAGTAATTGAACATACGAGACGTTGTTATGTACCCCAGTTGACCCCAGATGTTGCAATCCCGGAATATACTCTCTTACGATGCTATACTTAATTGTGAAACTTCGGCTTGTACTATTGCAAAAATTATTACTACCCGACGCTACAGAGGAACAATACGAGACCACTGCACACAGCCAGATTTATCAGAAAATGTAACATGGAAGTAAAAAAAATCGCCAAGCGATGAAATGTCGTTCTATGAGTTATCAAGCGGAGTCATTGCAGAAGAATGGGGACGACCAGATAACTAACTAAGTAAGGTAATTTAGCCAGGTTTAGCGGGAACAAAAGAAAGGAACTGCAGCTGGACCGATTATCAATTCGTTGCCATTTCCATTCTCGTTTCCAATGTAATGAGTTTTTCTTCTATTTCTTCCATTTCTTCCATTTTTCACCCCATTCCTCATCTCCTTCCCATTATCCTCTCTTTGTCCATTCCACCCACTCCACCCTCTCCTCTCTTATCTCATCCCCCTCAGGGAAACTTTACCCGTACCTTACACACTCCCAATGCGGTAATCCCCAAAAATGTCGCGCGCCTGTCACTAATTTTTCCGTAATCTCTGATATCGTTTTTAACACGCCGGTTCCAGAAAATACTGACATCCTCTGGCAAAGTCCGTACATGAATAGACATTATTTTCTGGTCCCAGCAGGGTATACAGGGTATACGGTGTCGGTATGATGTTCCACTGGTTTGGAAAAATACAACCTGAGGAAATTTTCGGGGTTGCACGATTTTTGAGCGGGTTCTATTGTAGATACAGCGCAGGGCAATCAGTTGGCCTGGGGAGTTTGTTCATTTGGGGTAGATCTTATTTTGTGATGGATAGACGTTTGTTGCATCCAGATCATAGTAGTAATCGAGTTCTCCAGCGGGCACCGGAGGTCTTAATATAAATAACCAGACATCGCCGGACTAGTTTTGCATTCTCACCTTTGATTTTTTATTATCATTATCACAATCATCCTACCACTCCCATCACCAGGCAGGCCTACAATAGCATTTTATTGCAAGCAGCGCCGTACATAGTTCCCATTCATCCTCCTGCCACCAACAGTTCTAACTACCTCCTTAAAACCCTATTCTAATCCCATATATTCCCAACATGTCTTACGACGAAAAGTCCAACGCGAGACTCGAGGTTAACTCCCACTCCTCCAATGGAGACTACTCAAGCGATAACCAGAAGGTTACCAGCGAGTTCCAGGAACATGAACATCTTGCCTTGAAGAAGCACTCTGAAGAAGAAATCGAATCTTCTGGCAAGTGGTACGACCAGAAGAGATTTGGATTCCGCTACTCCTCCTCCATGGCCCAAATCATTATGTTGTCGTTCGTTTTGTTCATGACCCCAGGTATGTTCAATGCCTTATCTGGTATCGGTGCTTCCATCAGTGATGTCAAGACTTCCGATAACGCCAACGTCGCCTTGTACTCCACCTTTGCCTCCGTCGGTTTCTTTGGTGGTACCATCTGTAACACTATTGGTGTCAGAGCTTCTCTTATGTTCGGTGGTACTGGTTACGCCATTTACGCTGGTTCCTTATTATCTTTCTACCACAACGAAAACAAGGGTTTCGTTATCTTTGCCGGTGCCTTCTTGGGTGTATGTGCTTCTGTTCTTTGGGCCGCTCAAGGTACCATTATTATGTCTTACCCTACTGAAAACATGAAGGGTAGAGCTATTATGATTTTCTGGATTATCTTCAACTTGGGTGCCGTTATTGGTGGTATTATTCCATTGGCTGATAACCTTGAAAGTAAAGGTTCTGCTGTTAACGATGGAACCTTTATTGCCTTCATTGTTTTAATGATCTCTGGTATTGTCATCGCTTCTTTCATGTTGCCAATGTCTAAGGTTTGGAAGTCCGACGGTACAAGAGTCCTGACCAAGAAGCACCCATACTGGTTAGACGAGTTGAAGGGTCTTGGAAAGCTCTTATGGTCCGAGCCTCGTATCTTACTCATGTTCCCAATGTTCTTCGCTTCTAACTGGTTCTACACTTACCAATTCAACGACTTCAACGCCGGACGCTTCAACGTTAGAACCAGAGCCTTGAACTCTATCTTGTACTGGTTCTCTCAAATGTGGGGTGCTCTTATCTTCGGTAACATTTTGGATTTGAAGTTCTTCAAGAGATCAACCAGAGCCAGAATTGGTTGGGGTATTGTCTTCATTACCGGTATGGCTATTTGGGGTGGTGGTTTGAAGTTCCAATTGACCTTCGACCGTGAAGATGTTTCTTCTTCTGATCCAAATGCTCCACCAAGACTCGCTCCAATTGACTTCAAGGACGGTAGCTACATCGGACCAATGTTCCTTTACATGTTCTACGGTATGTTCGATGCCATTTTCCAGAATCTTATTTTGTGGACTCTTGGTGCTCTCTCCAACAACCCTAAGAAGGTTGCTTTATACGCTGGTTTCTACAAGGGTATCCAATCTGCTGGTGCCGCTATCGCTTGGCGTTTAGATGCTCTCGAGAAGCCATACATTGACTTGTTCGCTTCTTCCTGGGCATTGGTTCACGGTTCGCTTCTTATTGCTGCTCCATTGATTCTTTTCAGCATCAAGGACCACACCAATGTTGAGGACGATGGAATGGATCAAGTTGTCGAGGTTGACGAGTTGATCTCTGTCAAGTCTAATGGACCACTTGCTACGGCCATTCCAGACAATACCATTGATGGTAAGGTCTAGAGATTTTACGATATGTTTGGGAGCAGAGCTTTCTTTTCTTTTCTAAATTATACATATTTCTATTACTTCGGGGGGACTAGCTCCTGCTTAGCAATATATAAACTAATCTGTTAAAACAAGAAGCTGTAAGAAATAGGGAAGTTAATGGTACTAAAATAGAGTTTCTATCTAGTAGTGGTAACTACTCACCAGAGCAATTCAGAGCAATTAAACACAGTGAAATCAAGTAGCACTAGGCGTAGCGGTGATAAAAATTTCAAAAAATAGAAAAGTATCCTTACCGTATACCCCTTATATCAACATTGACATTACATCTCAAGAAAAGAACTACCACCGTCTCTTCTATTGTAATAGTATAAATTCCATAATACTATATAGACTTAAGTGGCATACTGCATAGATAGCCATTTTGCAGCTTAAACTTGATAAGAAGTGAAATGGGAATGGCATTTCAATGGTTAGATAGTGATAGAAAAGTTCCTCCCGTGAGTATATGGGCTATGGCTGAACTGGTTGAGATATTTGTTGGAGGATTTCTATCTGAAAAAGGTGTGAAAAGGGGCTAATCATATAATTACTGGGCCATTAACAGAGCCAATGGAAGCAAACCTATTCATTGTTTCTTAACTTCTTCTCTATTCGACGTAAAATAGGAGCTTTTTTTTTTAAGACAAACCTGACCAAGAAAACCTACGATGGTCAAACCCCTAGAAGTACCTTTCACACAATATTCAATAGACGAAGAGACCACTAATTCACCGACTTATTAGTAGTAACTATCTACTGCCCATCGGGCGACATTACTAATGTCGCAACTCATTACCACGACATCATCTACATACAGGAATATCAAAATCCATACAAAATCGGTTTTTACTAACAAAACGATGTGAAAATTACCAACTTCTGCATGGTTTTTATGGTATTTTACCAGGACCCACTTGTTTATAGAGGTTTGAAAGATGCCTGTAGATAACGATACGTTGTATCTATATAATTTGACCCTTAAACCGCCGTCACACTATATACTGTCTGTTTTGGGCCTGTTCTTAGGAAAGAAGAAATCCCAAGAAATAGTAGTAGCCTCATCTACTTCCATAGCATTGCTCAAGCCAGACTCCGAAACGGGCAAATTTGAAGAGCTCACGCAGCAGAACTCGCTAGGGGTTATTCATAGAATTGACAAACTTCGCTTGGCAGGGACTCAGAAAGACCTAGTTGTGGTCATTGGTAACTCTGGTAAACTAGTATTATTGGAGTACAACTCTACATCAAATACTTTTGTTCCAGTACTTCAACAACTATATGGAAAAACTGGTTTTGGACGAGTAAGTACTAGTGAATATCTATGCATTGATCCCCAGAATCGTTGCATATTTATCGGAGCTTTGGAGCGCAATAAGTTGATCTTCAAGGTTGAAACCAATAAAGATGGAAACGTTGAATTATCTTCGCCCTTGGAAGCCCATTCAAAACAGATATTAACTTTACTGGTTGCTGCATTGGATACTGTGTACGAGAACCCAGTCTTTGCTGCAATTGAATGCGACTACTCATTGTATAATGCTGAAGAAGGAGACGGCAATAGTAAAACCTACGATCCAAAAAGCTCTCCGCTATTGCTAAACTATTACGAACTAGACCAGGGTTTAAACCATATTGTAAAGAAAAAGGCATCAGAAAAGTTACCGGCATCTTCAAGCCATTTAATTCCATTACCAGGTCATATTGGTGGGGTATTGGTGTGTTGCAAGAACTTTATCGTGTATGATAATCTTGACCCGAGTATAAACAGATTATATTTACCATTACCTGTACGTTCTGGTCAGCAGGAGACAGTAATAGTCACACATGTGGTACACAAATTGAAGAAGAACAATTTCTTTGTATTACTCCAGAGTTCATTTGGTGATTTATTCAGATTAACAGTTGATTATAACAGTGATAAAGAACTTATAGACGACATTAAAATCAGCTACTTCGACACAATTCCTGTTTGTGTATCGATAAACATATTAAAAAGCGGATTCCTATTTGGTAATGTTTTGAACAACGACAAGCTTTATTATCAGTTTGAGAAATTGGGAGATGATGACGACGATACAGCATTGAAAGCATCCGATTACGTGGATATCGCTTCAATTGAAGATGAGCACGATGAAGAAGCCAAGTTGAAAAGAGCTTTTGAAGTGAAAGGACTTGACAATTTGGCTTTAGTAGAAATAGTGGATACCCTAAGCCCTATTGTTGATGCAGCATTGGTAGAGACCGTCTCTAGCGAGTCCCCGGACCCGTTAAATCTGGTAGTAGCACTTTCATCCCATGCATATATCAAATCATTGGTTCATGGAATACAGACATCTACTATAGTGGAGTCGCCATTACCATTCACGCCAACAGATGTTCACACCACAAAATTATTTGAAGATTCTATCAGCGATGAGTATTTAGTGATATCTTCTAAACTATCATCCACAACGCTTGTGTTATCCATTGGAGAAGTCGTTGAAGAAGTAGAGGACTCTCACTTTGTAACCGATCAACTAACACTTGCAGTACAACAGGTTGGACGAGCCTCCGTAATTCAAGTGTATACTAATGGTATAAGACATATAAAACATAGCAGAAACGAAGATGAGACCATCGACAAGAAGACAACAGACTGGTTTCCCCCTGCTGGAATCTCCATATTAAAGGCTAGCACGCATAAAGAGCAAGTTATCATTGGTCTTTCCAATGCTGAGATATGCTATTTCGAAGTTGACCCAGCGGATGATCAATTGGTTGAGTACCAAGATAGAGTGGAAATGTCCAGTTCCATCACATCTTTGGCTATCGCTAGAGATACTTTGACGAGAAAGAAGAATTCATTTGCTGTCGTCGGCTGTTCTGACGAGACTATCCAGGTATTATCCTTACAAGGTCACAACTGTCTTGAGACCCTTTCATTGCAAGCATTATCAGCCAATAGTACATCGCTAGTGATGCTACCATCACCAAATTCCACTTTGGTCCACATAGGTATGGACAATGGATTATATGTCCGTACTAATATAGACGAGATATCTGGAAAGCTCTCGGATACTCGCATCAAATACTTAGGATCTAAACCTGTGAATTTGTCGGTCATAGGATTACCAGATGACTCAAAGGCAGTTCTTGCCATATCTTCTAGGCCATGGATAGGGTATTATAACAAGGGATCGTATAAAGTTACTCCCTTGTTAGGGGTAAATGTATCACAGGGAGCGTCGTTCGCTTCCGAAGATATCGGAGGAGAGGGAGTAGTTGCAATAGCTGAAAATAACTTGATTGTTTTCACAATTGGAAAAGAAGACGAAGGTTTTGACATTAACCAAGATCTCAACGTGAAGAAGCTTCGGTTGAGATATTTTCCAAAGCAAATGATAGTTGACAGCAATAACAAGGATGAACAAAGCATTTCAACTTTTATATATGTATTGCAATCAGAGTATGGAGTCAAGGGACCCTTTTCTAAATCAATATTATCATTGGAGGCTAAACAAGATGATACCGAGAAAGATTCGGAGGTTGATCAAGACTACTTCGATGCTTTTGGGTATAAAAAGGAGCAGAGAGCATGGGCTTCTTCTCTTCAAGTTGCAGACATCAACGAACAGGTTATTATACAGAATATTGAATTCGCCGACAACGAGTCCGCCATTTCAATGGCTAAATTGCATTTTGACTCAGCAAAGGGAAACATGGAATATCTCATTGTTGGAGTGAGCACAGACAGAACTTTCCTTCCTAATAACTACGACAAAAGCTATCTATACTGCTTCAGAATCATCAAGAACAAGAAATCCAGTAGAGATCGCCTTGAGTTCCTTCACAAGACGGAACTAGATGGCCAACCAACCTCTATGATAGCATTTAATGGAAAATTGCTAGTGGGAATGGGAAAGTATCTCCGTTTATTTGACATAGGTCAACGTCAATTGCTTCGTAAGTCTTCATCAAATATTGATTATTTGTCTTCAATAGTGAAACTTCTCCACCAAGGAGGCGATAGAATCGTAATAGGTGATGCCAGTAATTCTACAACCTTCGCTAAGTTTGATACCTCGGAGAATCGCTTTGTTCCATTTGCTGACGATATCATGAAACGTCAAGTAACCGCATTAGCATCTTTGGACTATGATACTGTTATAGGAGGTGACAAGTTTGGAAACGTTTTCGTCTCCAGAGTATCGGACAACATTTCGAAGAGTTCTGATGAAGACTGGAATCTTTTAAAGCACCAGGAATCTTATTTGAACGCATCCATGTCCAGGTTGAAGAATGTTTGCGAGTTCTATCTTCTGGATACACCAACCTCCTTCACTAGAGGAAGCTTAACGGTGGGAGGCCAAGAAAGTATAATCTATACTGGAATCCAAGGAACAGTGGGTTTGTTAGTTCCTCTTTCGACAAAACAAGAAGTGGAGTTCCTAAATAAGTTGGAGCTTACTTTACGAAAGTACTTAGACTACAACTTTGACGACTTCGACAAGGACAAAAACGGAGTAAACTTACTAGGAATGGATCATTTGAAATTCCGAAGCTACTACAACCCCGTCAAGAACGTTATTGATGGTGACTTAATAGAACAATATTACACCTTGTCCCAATCGTTGAAGATAAAAATTGCAAGGGAATTAAATAGAACACCTAAGGAGGTCGAACGAAAAATATCCGACTTAAGAGATAGATCTGCGTTCTGAGTTTTGAACATGATATCACAGAGTATGTTAACAGCATGATTCTTTCCTGAAGGATAAATGAAATGTATTATGTATATTATGACAACAAATAAATAATTGCACATATTTATAGAAGCATCTTCCATATGAACTTGAATTTGTAGACGAACAATCGAATCAATGCGCAAGTATTTTATAACCAATTGACGTATAAGGACAAGAGGTGCTTGCAATGATGAATTTGGATTATTCATGTAATGAAAGTGATCCTGTGTCATATCCTTTGTGATTCGTGGTCTCCATGAAAAGAGAGGTCGGTTAGACACCTTATAAACCGTAAGCTGGGGAACGAGCACTCTCAATGTTGCAATGTAGAAGCATCATAAATGATTGCTAATCAAAATTGAGGTAAAAACAGACAATGAAATAATAATACGGCTGATATATGACAGGAGAAAAAAATATGACAATCATCGGAAGATGGACTTTAACATGCTGACACTTGTCAAGTTTAAATCAATGCAGTGTTAATGTCGAGTGAAGAGAACCGGAAAGTTGAAATGAAATTTATCATTCAACGACTTCATAGACCAGGAAAGTAGTTCTGAAAAGAAAATTATAATGCAGATTCATGCGAGACGAAGTTACTGCAATCACTATACTTGATACCAGTTTTCTTGTCTTTTATAGTAGCAGAATCTACTACTTCTTGCTTTTTGCATCTCCACCGGTGGCTTGAAGGTCAGTAGCCTTCAATTTGAATGGTGACAAACCAATCTTCTCACCATCATCCTTGATATTATAACCATTATTATTAGAAAGAATCTTTCTACTTAAGGTGGGACTTCCCTGGCCGTTCAGCTCGTCACTATTCTTCCTCAATGGAGTTTGTCCATTTGGCGTACTGAACTGGACGAAGTTCCAAAAAGCAGGAGAAGACTGGTTAGTATTCACCCCATTTGGCAAGCCTAGCTTGCCATTTACACCCATAGACTTCGAGCCACGCTCCGGCGTGAATGCTTCAAGAGGAGCAATCTTTTTAGGAGATGTGAAGCTGAGTCCTAAATCTCCTGTGCTAGGAGCTGTGGAATGATTCACACCACTATTGTCCTCCGATGTTTGGTTTTGAAGACTACTGTTGTACGAGTTCAACTGAGAGTCCTGCAATTGGTTAATATTGTATGAGTTCAGACGTGAGTGGTGTGCTCCAGGCGCAGACGTTCCGAGATTGTGAGAAGGAGGAGGAGGAGGCAAGTTGAAAAGATGTGTTCCATTGACTTTTGGCAATTTTGGTGTGGTTGTAGTGTTGATATCATTGAGCTGCCTTATTGGTGAAGAAAGCTCACTTTTAGGTCCTGGCAAGGGCTGCATTTGGACGTGTTGTGATTGCTGTTGCTGTTGTTGTGGGACCATATGCTGCTGAGGACCTTGTTGGTGGAGCATAGGTGCACCATACATCATGGGTGGTGCACTAGGCTGATACCCGAAGGCTCTTTGCTGTGGCATAATATATCCATTAGTATTAGGCTGGCCATTGCCCATATATGTCAAGGGATTTGGTTGCATTGGGTTAGTTGGCACAGCTGGGTATTGCTGGCCCAACTTAGGCAACGAGTTTTCCCTCAGATGGCCAAACTGCTGCAGTTGCAGTTGCATTTGTTGTTGATGGATTTGCTGCTGTTGAAGTTTCTGCTCTTCTTGCTGATTCTGGTAGTACTTTTGCGATTCAGGCAATTGCTTATGGGTTGCCAAATGCAAATGGAGTTGTCTAGAGACAGACGAGCCTCTTCTTGTCTTCAGTAGTGATCCACTCAGAATCTTTGAGAGGAAGTCGTCCTTGTAAGATTCACTAATCTGCCACTTCATTCCTTTACCAGGTTCGTTAGGTCTTCTAGGCACCTTTTCGAAAGCCTTGTTCAACGATAAGTTGTGTCTGATAGAGTTCTGCCAACCTGTCTTGGAATACTTATAGTAAGCGTAATGCGAACCAATCCAGTTGTAAATTTCAGATAAAGACATTACACCATCGTCATTAGATAATATGGCTTGGGTGATCATGGTGGCATACGAGTATGGTGGTTTGATGTCCTTGGCATCTTCTTTGGACAAATCTTGGTCCAAGTTGTTCTGCAACGATGTTGCAGATAGCAGAGAGGGTGACTGTGGTAACTGTGCCTTGTCAAACATCTGGAAACTCTTCATGTGTGCGTTGGTTAAACCATTGGGACCTGGGTACAGGCTGGACGTTTTACGAGATTTCGATGCAATTTCCTTGTACTTGATTAGACACTTGGTAAGCAACTTAGGCAGTATGACTGCTGGAGAGCTAGGCAAGATGAACATCATCTGGGTTCCACCAACGTCCAAAATGGCTCCTGAATGCAAAGAGTGGGCGTGATTTTCGCCCACTTGGACCTTCTGGCCATCTATACGAGCACCGTTCCGGCCAAGAACCTTAAGTTCCCAGCAACGGGAGTCCAAGTTATAGGTGATGGTAGCGTGTTTACGTGAAACGACTTTGGCAGGACCTAAGTCGATATCAATGACACTTTGTGGTGGACCTTGGTTGTCGGTATTTCTTCCAATGGATATGGCCAAGGACTTGACGTAAAAGGTCCAGTCTTTTCCTGCGATTTTGGCGTAGGCCTGGACCTCTGTGGCTAAGTTCTTATCGTTGGCGTAGTTTTCAGCGACATTAGTCTGTTCCTCGGGGGTTTGGAGTGTGGAAATCACGGCGTTGACCAAATCTTGGGGGTCGTCGAACGTCGGGAGATCGCTCTCGTCCAACTCGGAGATGAGACGCTTGCGTGGCGTGGATGTAGTGGACATTACTGGAGACGGCGGTGTGAGTCTTCAGGGGACTATGCTGGGGATCCTCAAGTGGCTTGGGAGTGAAAAATGGAAAAATGCTCAAAAGCGTGAATTACGTCTATATGGCCAACGGGACTGGTGACGGGGGAGACGCTCTTGGAGAGACAAAGATACCAATCAAATTGGACAGGATGGTTGGACAGGGCCGTTTGCTAGGATACGGCGGCAGAAGCAACTTTTTGGGGGCTTTTAACGACGAAGTTCGCTGGAGCAGTCGACAGTAATGAGGACAACGACGACGATTACGACCAGTAGTGACCGACCACAACACAGGGGAGTTTGGCGAGTACGGCGTGGAATCTAACAGAAAAACTCACCGGGGTGTTCACACAGCTCGGGAGTACCTGGATTGGGTGTCTAACGGTGCTGGATCCCTGCTGGACGGCTGGATATACGATGGCTGTAAAAACATCGATCAGCTTCTTCGCTTTAAAGAAACCTTTCAAATGTTTTTGTTTACAAAACAAATTTGTTGTTGCGTGCATATAAGCGAAGGAGAGTGAGGGTGCTGGGGAGGGTGTGCAGGAAAAGAGGGTTGTGATTTGGGCGATTGAGAAATGGGAGTGAAATGGAGAGTGAAATGTCGTAGGGGAGGGAAGGGGAGAACACTCAGACAGTGAGGTGTGAGGTGTGAGGTGTGAGGTGTGAGGTGTGAGGTGTGAGGTGTGAGGTGTGAGGTGTGAGAGTGTGAGAGTGTGAGAGTGTGTGAGAGGGTGTGTCTGGAAGTGTGAGTGTCTGTGAGTTGTGAGTGTCTGTGAGAGTGAGAGTGTATCTGTTATAGTGTCTGTAACAGTGAGTGTGACGTGAGAGTTGAGACGGTCATAGTGTATTAGTGTGTCTACTGTAGTGTGGTGTCTGTTATGGTGTCTGTTATAATGTATAGTGTCTACTGTAGTGTAGTGTCTGTTATGGTGTCCGTTATAGTGGCCGTTATGGTGATAGTCAGAGTAACTTTTAGTATGTCAGTTAGGCGTAAGTACACAGTAGTGACAGCGAGAGTCTGGTGAAAGCCTGGTGAGAGTGTCTGTTAAGTAACAGGGAAAGTGTCTGTAGGTGACCCTGTTCGCAAATAGTGTATGTGACGGTTATAGTGTGTCGGCGACAGTGACTGTGACAGTATCTTTTAGTGTGTCAGCTATAAACTCTATTCATATCCATTAGTGTGTCTGCCAGTCATAGTCTCACTTCGACAGTGAGAGATCGGCGTCTTAGAGGGTTTGTCTGTTATATTGACAGTGAGTGTGAAAGCATTCGCCTTGACAGAACTGTACTATTTTCGTGTTTTTAATACAATGGTGTAGATGGTTTTTCACTTTGAAGCTCCAATTACTACATCCCGCCGAACACTGATCTACACTATACTAACATCACCCCTACTCCCGCTATACCACCCTTTCACCGTTAACAACTCCACCATCTCAACCAATAACTTTCACAGCCATTTAGCGGCACGGGTCTTTTCCCAGTCACTTGGTTCCGTACGACATTACCTGCTTCTCCTGCGATATTAACGGGAGAAAATAAATTCACATGCAGGACGGCAGATTCCCTTTTCTTGTGACGCGCAAATATGTGCAGGCAGCAACCAGTGGCTATATTTAGCAGCAGGTGGGTATTTTGCAGTCGAACAATAGGGGTGTAAATAGATATGGAAGGAAGAGGGATAAGATCTGCAATTTAGACTAGGTGCTGGATGGATGGTACTAGGTACGATTTCTAGGTAATTGGGATATAATTTGTGTTTTTGGTGAGGAATTGATGGGGAGTATGGAAGTAGTATTGGCCTCCTTTAATAGTGAGCGCTGGTCATTCTTAATGAAACACCAAAACATTCTCAATGAGCAAGCCAGCAAGGCAGCAAGATAAGAGAAGCAAACTCGGAGGAGATGATTTCGAATACCTGGAATGGGGGAATTATGTAGCATGTGGATTCTTTTGTCCTTTTACATATCCTAAGTCAACCAGGATCTACCATTTCGGTGGAGTTCCAGCTCTCGTAAAACATTGCAACATTCCACCCTCTTTCATTCCTTGATACTATTTTTTAGGTGCCATGTTTTTTGCAATCAAAACAAAGCCGTTGCATAGTGGAACATGGAATACAAATGCAAGAGTACAAATGCTGCCGTTTGTTATGCCTGCATTTCTTTTGGAATGTGCCAATACGAGCTTCATGGTAATTATAAGTAATTGTCGGAATGAAACAGTGCCTATATTCCGTAGGGTAAAAATAGCGTTTGCCTACTTCTTTAGAACTCTCTGACATCTGCGAAAGTTTCATATTTGGACTTTCCCAACAAGGAAACCTAAGTATATACTGTTGAGATAGGCAACCCCGATAGGCATACTCAACGTAATGTGAAATGAAAGCACTTCGACGTGCATCAAGTTTACCTGAGCCGGCATCTCTTTCGTTCCATTTCTCTATCCGTGTGATGCAATAATATCAGCATTATTTTCACTACATAAACCATAAGCTTCATTATCTTGTATTAGGCATGGCTTGCTATACGCAAACCTATAGTACACTCTATCACTATCATCTATCTATCCCAATAAACTCTTCTCGTAATTAATAGGAATCACAAATGATTGCTGGGTTATGTCAAAACCTCTGGCATCCACCGTCTCCTTGGAAATTACATCTACGACCATATCTTCTTCTTCCAACCGCTTCTTAGTAAGAGCATCCTCGTCTATAATATCGAACTCGTCCTCCTTTTCATCGTACTCAATGTTTTCTTCAATCTCCACGAAATCCGGTGCCAAAGCACTCCATTTCTGTACAAAAGGTACCAGCCACAAGTATATCATACCACTGTCCAATCCAGTCGAACCTATTGTGCAACGCGAGTAATTCCACTTGACATCGATTAACTCCTCGTTACTTCCCTCCAAAATCTTAATAAGAGAGCCCATAGAAGTTTCCCAAATATATAAATCATGCGACGATTGCCCATAGGACGATGCCACTAAGAATTCAGCATTGTGATTGAAAGCTACAGAGTTCCATTGTAATCTATTGACCACATCCTGGTACTTATGATCGGTCTCGAACTCCCATTCATCAGGGTCCGTAATGTTGATCAAATCGGGCATGTTGACCTGTCTGATGATCCTATCTGACGAATTAACAGCTAATTTCCGCCCATTTGATGAAATGACCAAATTTTTAATATTCAGATTAGCCATTTTGATGGAATGGACCAACTCCAAAGTGTCTGTTTTGGTGATATTGAGCCATCCTTTACTGGTTCCCGTGAATATGTAACTACCATCGTTGGGAGTGAATGTCGTAACCAATGTCACATGTTTCTCTACCTTCTTACGCTTTCTGCCACTATCTTCTTCCTCGTCCTCATCTTCGTTACTCTTCTGTTGTTCTTGCAATGGAATCGTACTCAACTTCGTTATCTTCACGTTATCCTTATCTGTTAAATCCACGAAAACTGGCAAATCTTCAAACAACGATGCTGTAAACTTGAAGTAGTCTTGAGGATGTAATGACGCCAGCCAAATGGGACCATCGAATTTCACTGTTCGTATCACAGCCAGCAGGTTTTCCAATTCTAGTTCAACGTCATCTTCATCTCTATTTATTCTGCTTAGATCCCACAATTTGCAACTCCAGTCTTGCGATGACGACAATATGTAGCGGCCACATTTGGACCAACTTATCGAAGTCACGGGTCTTGTATGTGAATCCTCGGCCAAATGTGCTATAACTCCACCGTTACTTATCAAGTCGTAGATTAATATAGAGCCATCACTCAAGCCCGATGCTAGGTAGTCTCCTTTGTGATTGAATTGAATGACTACAGAATGCCCATAATGGAGGGTACTTGCTAACGTTTCTGGGTACTCTTTAGCCACGGCAAAGGGATCTTGAAGCGATAAGTTCATGATGGATATGCTATCGTGGATGTCTTGTAATATTGTATACGGTTGATCTCGTTATTTGTGGCTCTAGAAATGAAAGATAGCGAAATCTCAGTCGTAAAATGGCCTCCAGATTCTAAAATTGTCTCTGAAACCGCTTTTGATATCTTTTGAGCAATCTTACTACTCTGACAATGAAACAGATCTCGTTTATGAAACTTTTCACCTGCTCTCTTTAGCCCTTTCAAATGGCTATAAACACTACGATTCCTCGGTGAAAAAAGCTCCAATGCAAACCAAACTTCAAGGGTCAAGTCCTGTGCCGCTTGGAACTCTATCTAGAAAACAGCGAAGCAAAAGGTCTTTGTATACCTTCAATATTGCACCAAGATCAAGAAGAATAACATCAATCGTAGCACAATTTAATGGTTAAAAACGCCAAACTTCAAAATCTCAGTCCTAACCTGTAAAGATGTACCAACCTGTAAATTTGATGCTCGCATTTTGAGAGACACGGCAAAACATCCATGCCGCAGCACCTACCCGCGCAAAACCCACCAGAATTTCCCGTGTCGGCGATTGCGCGCTGGCGCCGAATCGTGCCGGTGTGAGCCGCACGGACTCCCATTTTAGCGAGAATTTAGCGCAGCAGCCGTGTTTTGGTAGCGTGGTGGTGGTGGGAGCCCACTAGAGAGTGTTAATGGAGTGTTGATGGTGAGGTGGATGTAGGTGTAGTGTCAAGTAGGTGTAGATGTCGATGTAGATCACATTCGTGTATTTCCAGCGTGGGGTTGAACTACTCCTTTGTTAGTTTTCTGGAGAGTGTTAACGGAGAATTGACGTAGATGTCAATATACATAGATGTACATTTTAATAGCCGAAGATGTTCATGGATTATTCACAGATCTGGAAAGCACTCCCTTCCCCCATACGATTTCTTCATTTTTCCTATTTTTCTAAATGACCAACTTCAAGCCGAACATGAACCCATACATCTACACACATCCTATACGTCATCTCTCTATTTCTATCATATACCACACATGCAACACCAGTGATTAATACGCCAAAGACATGAGCTCATACCGTGAACACGCCGATTGGTAGCGCCGCTCATTCTAGAGTTGGCGCTTAAAGACGTTAAGCGTCTAAAAGTTGATTTGTTCATTTTGAATAAGTGTTTCTTTTAGATGAATCGGTGTTAATTTGGTGTTTTATTATTGTAATTGTGTTGTAATTGTTGTTGGTATAGCTGTTGGTATAGTTGTTGTGTGATAGAAATTGCTATTGGTATAGTTGTTTTGGTTGTAGCACAGTACGAAACGGCTTTCAATAGAGATAAGAATCCAGTAGAAGAGTAGAGAGTACCAGAGGAATATATTGTTGAACTACGCTAATTGGGTGTGATTTACTACTATAACGAGCAATTGAAGGAAGGCCGTAGATTCATAGAATAAACCGGGGTTAGTATACAATAATTGCCGTATTCAATCCACACATCGGCACAACGAACAGAGTTCATTACATACAAAGTATAGATCAAGTTATATTGATCATAACAATCGCAAACAGGATAGTCTTTCAAATTAGACTGTTTTCCAATTAATAACCTTCCCATTACGGTTAGCCATACACTTGAATGAGTGTTGATCATTGGCCGGTCTTTGGTTTAACGCTTTTCGTTGTTGTGTGACGTAGTTGAGCCGTTATTTATTAGACATCAGATCATCAGATCATCAGATCAGGGTCTATTCTTTGCCACACAAGCACTGATTTCATTCACTCATAGCCACGAATCCGTGTTACCATTACATGCATAATATTCCCCCATGACAAGACTCCTTTTCTTAGTACTACTCGTGGCCTACTACTTCCATCCAGTGCTATCGCTTCTTCACTTCTACGCCGATGCCGGCGAAAGGACTTGTTTCCACAAAGAGCTTGGCCATGGATCGCTTCTCATCGGCAAGTACAAGGTCGAGATACAAGACCCAGACTCAGAAATCTTCTATATTCCTCGTGATAGGGCCAACAATGGTGCATTGATAGACGTGGAAGAAACCTTTGACTCGAACCACCGAGTGGTCCACCAAAAGGGCGCAGCAATTGGTCAATTCACTTTCACGGCATTGGACACGGGAGACCATCGTATTTGCATAACGCCAAAGAGCTTTGTCTCCAAAAAATGGTACGGCCAAAATCCTGCTGACAAAGAGCTCCAAGAATTTGCCATAAAAGACATGAAGTATAAACGGGCCCGAGTAACGGTGGATTTCCTCATTGGCGACGCCAGCAGCCTCGATTCAAAGCACTCAGCCCAAGTCAAGACTTTATCGGATCGCGTGAACCGGTTAAATGACAAATTGATAGATATTAGAAGAGAGCAAGCTTTCATACGAGAGAAAGAGGCTAGTTTTAGAGATCTCTCGGAACGAACTTGTGAACACGTTGTTCGATGGCTGGTTGTTCAATTAGGAGCATTAGTGGTTACCTGCGTCTACCAACTTGTATCGTTACTGCGTATATTCATCAAGGAGAAGATTCAATAGAGATAAATAATACTCGCCAATAGAATAGTTCAGTATTGGAACACCCAGAATCAGCTTCCAAATACTATTGCAGACAAGCCGTCTCCTTGGCTCGTTATTGCGTTCTTTTGTACATAATATTCACCAATACACCAATTAAGTTCTTTAAACCCATTATTCCAGTATACTTCACATATAATATCTCTATCAAACAACCCTTAAACACAACTTCTCTAATACCATTCGAGGTTATACCTCTACCCGTTAGATTCATTACTGCGGCATGGGTCTCAAACCGGCTCTATATACCGGAATATCAGATTCCGATATTTTAATTGATTTCTCCATAGTTAAGGGAATTCTACACGGATAGCAGTCTTTCTTTAGCATTAAAGGCCCGGAACAACACAGAAATCACTCCATGGCATTGAGTCCCACGTCGGGTAAGCACGGAGGAGGGTTTTTGTTCGATCTTCCTGCGAGAACAGTGGCTTCTCCAGCGCTAAGTGTAGGTTCTACGTCTTCTTCATCTTCATTAACAGTCACTAGTCCACTACGGAAACAGCGGTTTGATGACCGGTCTCAGACGAAAGTCAGCATAGCATTGAAATCACACCAATCGGGGTTGAGTCAGAATGTGTTCAAAGCGCCAGAAATTGTCGTTGGTCCATTAATATCGAATGAGATATTGAAATGGACCGAGACTACAACCATCAGTGCCATTATCAATTCACCAGAATTCGTACTGAACCACGGTTCGGTGATCTACACCGAGCCGTCATCTATATATGTTGCTCTTGGAACGAATAAGGGTCGGATTGTCGTCTTCAATTACCACCAGGGGGTAGAATTCATCCTAGGAATAGAAGAGACGGAAGATGGTAATAGCACTCATGAAATAGATAGAGAATTGCACCAAGAGCTTGAAATAAGTACCATTGCCTTCTCTTCTGACTCCACCTATTTGGCTGCTGGCTACACCAATGGACAAGTCCGCCTTTGGGATTTATCCTCGAAGTCTTCAAAGACTTTTCCTGGTACAATTGCTCCATATTTCACGATAAATCCAATCACTCTTCAAGAAAGATTCACTAAGAACAGATCGGGCCATTTAAGAAACACACCAATTACGCTGATAGGATTCCTCGGCGATCTGCATGACCAACTCATTTCAATAGATATCTCGGGCTTGGTATTCTACCACATCGGCATAAAGAAGTTTCTCCAGAAACACTTCATTTCTCAGAAAATCTTGGGTAAGAACGATGCAAATGTTAGCGATAGCAAGCACATCATTCATGGCTGCTCCATCCTTCCCTTGGGTTCTTCTCATCAAATAACAGATCAATTGGGTGTAATGGCGGTGATAACAAGCAGTGTTTTGGTGATAGTTTCTGTCTTATCTTTGAATAACCCCCACTCAGTTCATTTGGTAGACCACTTCAAGATTGGCAAATCGAAGCAGGTTTCTAACTCCACTAGTATCAGCGCATGCCTAGACTGGTTTCCATGTATGACAGTAAATGAAAAGACTCTTAATGCCAAATTGGCATATTCATGGAACAATGTGCTCACAATTCTAGAGCTCGACAATAATTCATTCCCAACGAACCTATCACTGGTACTTTCCGATATGAAGGACAAGGACAAAGCTATAAGCAAGCTTCCTATCAATAAAGTATGTCGTTGGAATACTGACCATAAATATGAGTCAATTGTAGGAGTGAAATGGCTCTCCTCAGACATCATTTGCGTTTTCACAAGAGATTCGGAAGAGAGCAAAAGATTGAAGATGACAGCTTTGTATTTCTCTGAAAATACCCTAAGACCAGTGGGACATGACAATATACTTGGAATGTCCATATCTACCAGTTCGCTCTACGGAAATGCTAGCATCAGAAACTCCTCTTCCAATGCCACCAACCCAGAAACGACACAACTTGCATCATTTGATAACTCAATCAAAGTTTTTAAACACAGACTAATGGTACTATCGGAGACTCCGTTGCACTCGAAACGGGTCTTTATAGCCAGACTGCTCAGTTGGGCTGACGTACTCTTGAGTCTTCTTTCCAGTGGAAAGTACGCACAAGCATTAACCACGGCAAATGAATTTTACAACTCTACAAATACTGGAAAGTTGGTTCTAGTGGGGCTTCCAGATATAGCCACGGAGCGATACAAGTTGATAAGACCGTATCTTGTACAAATCATGAAAGAATCAGTTCCTCACTTGTTTGGAGATAGTGCAGACAACCAAAAGCATTATATTGTAATGTATCTCGATATAATATCTTATCTTGCAGTAGCCGATAGCTCAGACGATTTGCTGTATTTGCTTGAGTTGATCTTTGAGCAGATAGAAGACAACGACTTGTTTTTTGAAACTTTGGAATCATATACCCTTTCCAGCAGCATATCGTCCTTACCTCCTTTAATTCTAAAGAAGTTGGTTGAATATTACGTTCAGAATGACAAGGGAGAGTTGCTCACTGAAATCTTGTGTATTCTTGATATCAAAACTTTGGACATAGATTTAACCATTCAGCTTTGCAATCAGTACAACTTGAGAGATTGTTTAATCTACATATGGAACTTTCTATTGGATGACTATGACACTCCATTAGTAGATTTCATCAAAGACTATAAAAATCCGGGTTTCTTTACCAAGGAAGACTATTTGAGGGCTTATAGCTATATATCATACGTCCTCACCGGAAAGCAGTACCCTACTGATAGGTTTATTGATAGCCCTAAAGATGTCAAGGCTAAAGAGAGCATTTGTGATATTTTATTCAGCAGTACAACCATAAGCTGGCCAGCACAATCTGACGAAGAACTAAGGACTAATAACGATGACACGATATTTCCTTATCTATATTGTTTCCTAAAGCCGAACGCGTTTGAAATGCTTTCGACACTAAATGAGTTTTTTGAAGAGCCATATCTTAATGACAATCAGGACAAGAAATTGAACAGACAGTACATCACTGAAGCACTCTTGGACGTTTTTGATGCAAACGAGTATTTGTTTTCAGACGAAGACAGGTGCCAGTTGGCGATTTTTGTCGGTAGGAATTATGCGAAGTATTCCCAGTTCATTCGGTTATCAGAGTCGATTTTAGGAAGAATTATAGATGATTTATGTTCAAATACAGATCCAAAGATCCTGGGAGACTGCGAGTTGGCTCTTCAAAGTCTTTTACCACACTATGAGCCCGAGAACGATGACTTGTTGAACGAGAAGTTAAAAAATGCAAAGTACTACAATGTGCTTATCAACATATACAAGTCAGAAGGTAGATTCTCAAAAGTCCTTGAGGTTTGGTTAGGAAAGTTAATGAACGATCCAACCGATGATTTCCACGATGAGTCGTTAAGCGTCATTTTAGAGAACTCTTTTATGCTCACCAAATCTGCTGTGGATCGAATGAGTTTGATACATGTTATTAAAGTCAACTTTGAGCGTTTTGCATCTATTGATTTAACCAATTTCCTTGTCCTTATTTCACGGTTTGCGCCACATTTACATTCAGAATCCTTAGAGATAAAGGACGAAACTCTAAAGTTTAAGTATTTGGAGGAATTGTTCAAGCAAAATAACGTTGAGAATCTTGATATCCCAGATTTAGTTAAGTTGTTGGGCCCATTCGTAGAATTACTTTGCACATACGGGCAGAACAAATTGTTTACATTTGTCAATACGTGGAAAGCTACTTTGGCCAAGGATAGTGACCAGTTGAATGCAACTTTGATAACATTGAAAAAGAATGAAGCTATTGATAGCTACGCTACTCTATTAGTTCAGGAGGAGCATTATTCAGAGGCATTGCTGGCTATCTTGGAATATATGAATGAAAAGGTAGACTTCTTGACAGAGGACATTATGGTTACTAAATTTGCCAATCTACTCAAGCAAGCAATGACTATTTGTGAACTTTCGCAAACATATGAGGAGTTTGAGAAAGGATTATCGTTAAACGAAAAGATGTGGTTGGATTTGATTGAAAATTTGGTTAATATGGCAAGCAAGAAGCAGCAGGAAGGGAAGATTCATGATTTCCTCAACAAATGCATTCATGATTGTTTCAGAGCTATCAGCGACGCTAAATTGAATCCTAACTATCACGATAGTGATCATCAAAAGAAAGAGAAGTCATTCTTAACTATATTTAATAAGTTCCTTGATAGCTCGTCTGATAACTCCACCCTAGCGAATGTTAGAGGTATATTACAAGAAAATTTCATTTCGTACTCTTATGAAAGCGAAATGCTCCAGATTTCACTTTCTATGTTGAATCAAGGAATTTATAAGCTGCTCAAGCAGATCAAAATTGACAATATTAAGGGCTGGTCTATCCAATCGAAGAACTGCGCTTCTTGTGGTAAACTCATGTGGGGACCTGGTATTTCAGAAGACCACTTTTCAGCGTGGGAAGATAAACAGAGGAATGCATTATATGTGCTGGGCTCTCGGATTGGTGCTTCGTTTGATACGGAGAAGTATCTCCATTGCCAGTTGATTTTCTTCAAATGCAATCATGGTTACCATACAAAGTGCCTCCATAATTTGGGTGCGAAATTGGAGGATAAGGACTTGGCTTGCGTTATCTGTGCCCCTTGATTGGGGAGTTTACGAGAGTGGTCCCTCGGCCCTTGAGAAAGAGAAAGGAAGATGTCCACTAAAAACTATCTAATGGAATGAAGTGATATGATTGTATCAAAGATAGAACGATATACGAATAAATTTACGAAGAAGAATTTACGAACTAACGTTCAACGAAGGAGACACCTTACTTTTGTAGATTCTGCCCCACTACCGTTATTGTTTCAAGGGTATGGCTTAGATGGGACTTCCACATTACTTTGCTAAGCAGTCGTTGGTGATTTTGAATTAAGGACTACTTTCAATTGTATGTTTCATTCTTTGCTCACTACCGAATAGTATAACTGGAAACACCTTTTTCTACGCATGGAGAATCCTACAAACCCAGTCACAATACACATTTTTTGAAGTTTTTCATCGTTTTTCAATTCCACCAATCAACATCTACAACCTCTTTATTTAACCGACTTCAACCTTGTTATACTTCATCTCCTACCCCTAACCGTGCCTGACTACCCCTTAATCGGTTAGCGTGCTTGGAGAAATAGACGACATTCGACGATTGGGCCTGCGTAAAAGATCACCACGTAAAAAAATATCCGTAGCGCACCCAAAAAATATTTATCGACGGCGCTACCATATAACGACATTAGGTTACCATTTTTCGAAAAGGGGTCTGCATATACCAATTTCGATGTTCGGTGCTGCCCACTTTGTCCAGATCGGGTAATAAAATAAACAAAACTTTTCACCATCGCTAATTATAGCAATATAATAAATAGTCATAGTTAAGGCTGTTGCATCTCGAAATGTAGAAGTGAAGAAGGAGATGCCACGGTAGAAACAGTGGGCTATGTATGGGTATTTCGGCAGAATTAGGGCATAGTGGAAGTTCCAGTTGGCGTTCCGAACTGGAGAAAGTCTGCAAAATTTTCGTGGTTTTCTGTGTTTTGTAAATTTGTAAATAGGATTTTTAATTCTCCATGTAGAAGCAGAGTAAATAGTGTAGAATCGTTCCCATTGTTCTTTGGTTTACTGTGCTTAATTAGTAGTAGTACTGGGGAGATTTATATTAATATTTATTATTGTTATTACTGTTATTAGTGTTATTACTTTCGTTGTTTTGAGTATAATTGGAATTTTATCGATATTATTGATCGGTACATATTACTATTATTATTATTATTATTATTCATATTGGTATTCATCCTTTTACCGGCAGCTCTATAGAAATCCCCTTGGGCATCTATATTATCCTGTACTAAGCTGGTATTCGAAGAAGTTTCTAATTACAGAACACATCTATATTAGTATATTACTTTAGTCCCAGCAATTAATTAGGAGTGACTATTGGATCTTCTGTTTCTTTTCTTTTAGTCTGGGGAATTTCACAAGCGGTGAATTTATACGGATTTCACTTATTCTGAATTTTCCATTTGTGATTTTTAGATTCTACGTTTTGAATTAAAGTCTTCTTGTGTTTCTTTCTTCTTTCTTTCTTTCTATAGACTGAACTTGATCTTGTTTGATTAGGATCTTGGTTTGCGTTTGCCAACGTCTTTCAGTTTTAGTGGTCGTGGTTTCAACTTTCTTTTATTGAGTCGTCTACTACGCCTCATCGACACCAGATTTAACATAATCTTCTTCACCATAGTCATCTCAAGGTTAATCCAAACTTTCGAACCAATACTCTATCTGGATCACCAATCTTAGATCTCCACAGTCACACACGGTTCATTCAATCGTTATAAAATTCCACCATTAAAGGGTTCTATCCACTGAAAAGCCTTTCTTTACCCGAAATCACCCTATTTCACCAACCCCAACCATGAGCTCGGACCCGTTTGCTAACCATGCTTCCGACAACGAAGAAGATGACTTGTTTGGAGACAACAACGCCGTCAACCCCATCACCAGTCCTCCTCCCAACTTCACAAGAACCCCGGTTCCATCCTCTGGCTTAGGCTCCGCCTCGGCTTCCAGGAACCACTCGAGACGGGGCTCTCAGTTGTTTCCTTCAAACGACTCCTACCAGGCTGGTGGTAACCCTTACTACAGCAACTTCGGCCACTCTTCTTACTCCATTGCTCCATTCACAGCCAGTCAACAGCAGCCTCCACAGCCCTTCTACAACAATGGGTCGACTCTTCAGCATCAACGCCAGATCAGTTCCAGCTACAGCACCATGGTCGACGACGATGCCGACTACTTCTATGAAAAATTGGACTATCACCAACACAAGCAGCTGAACTCCAACCTTCATCTTCAGCCTGCTACTCCGAAGAGGAGTAAGACCGTAGCATTCAGAGAATCCGAACCTGAGTTCCCAGCTCCTATTGCGTTCTCTCCTCGTAAGACCCAGTTCATGGATGAAGGCATTAACCAGTTCGATTATGAGTTGGAAGAGAACGGTGATGTGCCGTTGAGAGCTTTCACCCAGCCAGAAGTATTCTCCGGAGCCGATTACCACATTAATCCACTTGAAGACGCTGACGACGACGATGATCTCGATCCATTCGGAGATGATGACTCGTTATTCCTGGAAACCGGCGAAGAGATCATGAGAAGAGGCACCACGATACGGAGATCCAATACTATTGGAAGACGTAATACGGTTAAAAGCAAGTACTCATCAACGAGCCATGATATCTACGACGATGATGAGGAAGATGATGAGGACTTCAAGCCAAGACTTACCTACACAAAGACCATCAAAAAGGCCAAATTGGTCAACGGTAACTATGTGATCGATGCCCCAGTTCCTCAAGCCCTCTTGGACACCTACGGTAAGAAGATCGATGACAGTGGAAGAGAAATGGCGTTCATGAGATACACCGCAACTACTTGCGGGCCATCGAACTTCATGAAGTTCAACTATAACCTCAGACAGGCGCTTTACAATCCTCCTCGAGAAACCGAGATCATGGTGTGTATCACCATGTACAACGAAGACGAGATCTTACTAGGAAGAACCTTGAAGGGTGTGTTCGATAATATCAAGAATTTGACTGCCAGATCGGATCCAGTGTGGGGAGACGACTCTTGGAAGAAGATTGTGATCTGTATCGTCAACGATGGTCGTTTGGAATTGAACAAACGTACTCAGAAGCTTTTGACGGCAATGGGAGTGTTCCAAGAAGGATATGCTAAATCCAAGATTAACGACAGATCGGTAAAAGCCCATATCTACGAATACACATCGACAGTAGGAATTGATGTCGTCAACGATAGAGTTCACTTATGTCCAAACTCCAGCCCTGTTCAAATGATGTTCTGTCTTAAGGAGAAGAATAGAAGAAAAATCAACTCTCATAGATGGTGTTTCCAATCTTTTGCACCCATTATTAACCCTAAGGTAGTAATGTTATTGGATTGTGGTACCAAGCCTTCCAAGGATGCTTTCTACTATCTTTGGAGAACATTCAGAGATCCCAACGTTGCTGGTGCTTGTGGTGAAATGAGAGCAGCATTAGGTCCAGGTAAAAAGTTACTCGCTAACCCATTGGTTGCAGCCCAAAATTTCGAGTATAAGATCTCCAATGTCTTAGACAAACCTATGGAGTCTGTTTTTGGATTCATCTCGGTGTTGCCAGGTGCTTTCTCGGCTTATAGATATGAGGCGTTGTTGAATGTAGACGGAGAAGGACCCTTAGAAAAGTATTTTAAGGGTGAATTCTTACACCAGACCAATCCGGATGAAGACGAAGAGGACGATGAAAGAGAAGTGAAGGAGAAGAACCATCAAGAAGCCGGAATCTTCACATCCAATATGTACTTAGCAGAAGACAGAATTCTTTGTTTCGAATTGGTGGCTAAGAAGAATCACAACTACATTTTACGTTATGTGAACGAAGCCAAGGCTGAAACTGATGTGCCTGAACGTATTGATGAGTTCGTCTTGCAAAGAAGAAGATGGTTGAACGGTTCTATGTTCGCTGCCGCTTACGCCGTTTTCCACTGGACCAAGATTTGGAAATCCAATCATTCGTTGCTCAGAAAGTTGTTCCTTCAAATCGAGTTTTATTACCAATTGGTCACAATTCTTGTGTCATGGTTCTCTCTTGCGTCATTCTTCCTCGTTTTCCGTATCTTAACTGCTAACTTAGGTTCTACCGACATGCATTTTCCCGTTGGTAAGTACTTAGCTGTTATTTTCCTATGGTTCTACGTAGGTTCTGTGGTCACGACATTTGTCCTTGCGTTTGGTAACACGCCTAAAGGTACTAAAAAGTTCTACTTGGTTATTGCCGTATTTTTCGCTGTTCTTATGGCATATATGATGTTTGCAGCTATTTTCTTAGCTGTCCATACTGTCAACTCCATTCTTCACGATCATGAACACAACTTCAAAGTATTGATGATTTTCACTAACTCAAAATTCAGAGATTTGATTGTTTCCGTTGTTTCAACATATATCTTGTACTTTGCTGGTGCTTTCATATACGGAGAGCCCAGTTTCATGTTCACTTCATTCGTTCAGTACGTTCTCCTTTCTCCAACCTATATCAATGTGTTGAACATTTACGCTTTCTGTAACATCCATGATGTCTCTTGGGGTACAAAGGGTGCTCCAATGGCAAAGGACTTGGGTTCAGCAAAGTCTGTTGGCAAGAACAAGGACGAGTTGGTTATGATCGCACCAGGACTGACTGAAGAAATGGATGAATCGTACCTCGATACATTGGAGCACTTGCGTACAATCCCAATGATTCCAGCCAGACCAGTATTCAGCAATGTCAAGGATGATTCTTATTATGCCTTCATCAGAACAATGACAGTCTTAGTATGGATGTTGACTAACGCTATCCTTATCGCAATCGTGTTGGAGATCGGAGGAGTTAGCGTTTTCACAGGAGACTCGACTGTTAACTTGGACAACTCCATAAGTGGTAACTCTCAGACATTTTTGACTATCATTTTGTGGATTGTCGCTGGATTAGCTTTGTTCAGATTCATTGGTTGCGTTATTTTCCTTGTTCTCAAGGTATTCAGACCATTGAAGTGGAAGATAAAGGCAAGAAAGGAGGTCAGCAGAGCTTCTCAGCTTTAAGCAACTTCTGATATTTCATGTACAGCATAAATTTCATACATACCCTATTTATTTCGATAAATAATAATCAGAAAAAGGAATACTTCATCTAGCGTTCATAAACTGTAGAATACGTATGCTTATACTAATGTACATGGGTTGGCGTTAACCTACAGAGAAGTACAAATTGCTACACATTCATTTGGGCTGATTCGAAGTTTAATGTTTAACTAAGATAGAGTAGGATATAAGTTGATTTTTTGCAACCATTAAAAGTTTATAAATATTGCACTAATTCCAATCTAAGCTGCCTTTACCTGTTCCTAAGTCAGGAAGAGCTGTAAATGAATACGAGTCAGTTTTCGTATAGAATGGCTAGAGAAATTCAACGATGTACTTATTGCAAGGAGAGCTAATACGGCAAGTCAATGTTGTTAGTGTTCCGCAAATCAAATTAAGCTCAAAACAATACCAACTACTTTAATAAAGTCAACGCTTTAAAGTACACTAGAAGCCAATCGTCTATATTGCAAATCTTTTTTAAATAAGTAGTACACCCAACTCCATGTCGATTCATATATTTTGTAGAAAATTGGTGAAATGGTTATACCAATAGCAGGGTATATAATTCTGCCATTTTTGATTGCTTAGGGATGTCTAAAATCACGCCAAGAAGAGATGTACGTTTGCAGACTAATTCGACGAAAGTAAATAGCTACTTGTCATGTTACACAGTACTAAAACAGCATATGGTGTGCCACTAATTTCTCCCAGACCCTGGCTATAGAGTTACATTATGTGTAGGAGTCAATTAGGGAAATGCCTATTTAATTTCTACTAGTAGAGGAGTAGTCAGGTAGAGAGTAGGGCAGTAGAGCCTAAGCGAAGAGTACTTGCTGTTTATTAGCATTGAGTATTATTTTACCAATATTTCTAATTAGCAATGAAGAAAACTTGCAACGAAGAGCGATGAGTTCTTTGTCCAGTAAAACTACGGCGTAGAGATCCTCTTATTTAAATCTGATTCGTCAAATATCTGATTCGTCAAATATATTTCACCAGAAATTGTAACGAGAAAGAAAATTATCTCGTAAAACACCTCCACCCACCATTTGTAGGGCAAGAAAGTGGGGGAAATGGAGAATTTGAGGGGACAACCACTAGGCAGGTCCCCTGGTCAAGAAAACGGTAATGGTAAGCCAATTGGATGACATAGTGGAAGCCTATAGTTGGGTAAAACAGACAATAAAACCTCAAGGCATTTCTGCCGAAACTACACATTCTGGAGGAATTCTTGGTGCAAAATTCTTAGCGGCTGGAGATTCCAAGACAAAGAGATTAACGAAAGTTGCAGAGGTCAGAAAAAGAAATAAACACTTCAACAGTGGAGTGGTGGCTTCCGCTTCCACTACTGAGAGGTTTTAGCACTAGGCTTCAAAGCTTGTGCATTGGACAGTTCGGCTTTGATTGCAAATACTCGGTGTAAGGTGGGCATAAATCCCAAAGAAGTGGGTATTAGCGACGACAACTCCGAATAATGAAGTCTCGAGAAAATTGGATTTATTCGGCTCTAACGGAGGAACCACAAACAATACATTCACATAACCCTCCCAAATAGAAACAGATATCGGGCCTATCAAGGCTAACAATACGAATATAAAATTAAGGTACCGAGAAAAATTTTTCTTGGACAGAAAAGGATGCCTTTGGAAAATCGCTCAGACATGTTTGTAAATAATAGCAAAATGCATAAGAAATAACGGCGGTGGAGGGGTAAATCGCAGTACGACGATTGTAGTTGTACCTCAAGGCTACCAATACATCCACACGATGCACTCGGGCTTACTGATGTTACACAGTTTCTGGTGGTTGGTGAGAAATTGGTGAGATAATCGGAAAATTTTTCTTGTTGCGGCAATTTTTCTCATTGGCCAACCACCACACTAGATAGGCTTTGTTTCTGACAGGTAGGTACAGTGACGAATAGCATAACATCTCGGAGGTGCGTTAGTATAATTTGAATTGAATCTGTTTGGGCTTATTCGCCGAGAGAGAAAACGAAAAAGTGTCTGATTCTTGTGAATCTTGTAGGTCCTTGTTATCTGGACAAACTGGAAGGGTAATTAGGTGTTATGCTTTAGAGTGGAGTGCATTGGCTTACCCAATGGGTTAGGCAAAATTCACGTAGGTGGTTTTATTCCAGCAAAATGGTAAAGCCGGGCTCAGGGTTTATCGGTAGTAGTTTCAAGAACTGCCGTCTCTTGGATTGGGTTAAAGAAAGTGGGGTATGGTGATTGTAAGATGCTGATGTCGTCATCACGAGGTAGAGTTACATAGTTGAAGAGGACTACTTGACATTATGAGATCAATAAGTTTCTTGAATTCTCTAAATTTGCAACTTATCTGAAGAATTTTAAAATATTTCGTAAAAACTGTACACTACATAATCTATAGAATAGGCGAACTAATTTGTAGATGTAACAACTTAAGACAGTTAAGCTCGTTAAAGGTTGCCTCAAGCTTTTGGTCACCTTATAGACCCTTGGGCAATTTCCACTAACTAGGGAAAATGTCTATTTAGAGAGTTCCAAACTCGCTATACTCTTATTTCCCAGAAGAGAGCAAATACAAACAAACACTACAAAAATTAACTTCACGTCGCCTGAAGATAAACAGACAAATCAACACATTTAGGTACCTGATTATGTAGAGGAAAGGTGTGTCGGCATAAACAAGAGGCACTAGCAATTTCGGATGCAGAGTGGACTATAATGTAAGGGAATTGTCGAGGACGGCTAATTGTAGAAGATAACGAGCGAGGGCTAATAGAGTAGAAGCCAAGAAAAGGGCTTTTCAGTTCTCTCTCATTTCCAGGTGGAAATAAGGTAAATTGACCACTGGCAATTAGTGCAATTAAGTGAATCTCGCAGATCAATTGTAGCCGTGGAATGACGGAATACTTCAGCAGATAAGCTATCTCTAATAAATTGAAATAGGGCTCCCGAGTAGTTTTCCGGTCAGTAATTTAGCCGTTCTCGCCGATCTGCTCGCGTGCCATAAAATCTACGGGTATAATGACAACACATTAAGCCTTAAAAAAGGAACTAGCGTAGAAAGATCCTGTTACCATGGGTTGCCACATACCTCAATGACAGCAGCAAGAGTGGAATAGGCCTAAAAAGGCTCCCAGCTGGTACGTGTTTCCATTATACGTGTTCGGGCCGACTTTTTATACCCGAGCGGTTTAATCGAAAAGCCACCTGCACACGGAACGTTGTTGAAGTATTCCACGCATAATAGCATAATAGCATAGTGTAACATATCATTCGGAAGGTTCACCGAGGGAAATTAACGGACTCCACGGGAATAGTGGGTAGTGACAGTGTGAAAGGGTAATCTTACGTCGTCCAATGGTATAGTTGGTACTGTTTGTTGATTGTTGATATTGTTGCAGAAAGAGGATTTTTGCGTTTGGTTGTTGCGGGAGCGCTTGAAAAGTGTCTGATTTTTTGGAAACCGGCCACCATGATTGGCTCCAACACCAGACACGAATATTGATGCCCACTTAGTCCCACAAGGGTCATGATATGAGTTACATGTAATGTATCTTGCAGTGGACCATTGGACTAATTTTTAGGGCAGACAAGACCAGTTTCAAGCCAACCAGTAACGCCCCGTCGTTCAACATGGCGGAAACATGGTAACCTGCAATTACGTACCACTCAACCTCCAAAATGCCCAAACCTTCCAAACAGGAACCAAAAAGAAACTTCCCATTTAGCTCGTAATTTTGCACTTGGCATATTTCCAGCTACATGCACACCGGAGATGGCTAGAGGTATACTGAGAAGGTACGAGCAGGAGGTGGAACGGAACATGGATAAGTCGAGGGATAAAGAAAATATGGGTTTCCAGTACGCGGAACTATGTAGAGGTAACCAGAGACGTGATGTCGGCAGCGGCCATTGAGTGATTTTGCCGAATAAGACGAGCAAGAGAACCCACGACGAGAAAAGGACTTCTGCGTAGGGCAATGATACGGGCTCCATGGGTATTCGATGGTCGCAGGCAATTGAGGACCAATGGGGCTAAAACATAACCCAGCTTATCTAACAAGGGAGGCTAGGTACATTAATGGAAGGAATTGGACAGGACAGTGTGCATAGAGCTGTCATTCCACGTTGTGATTAGTCTCGATGCGTTCCACAGAGAAGAGTGGAGTAGACGGGGGAACAAGCATGAATTCGAGGACGATCTCTCCGGGTCTATAGACTTGGATGATCACCGCACGATATTAGATGTAGTTAACCTTCGACCAAACCTATCATCGCCCATAAATTTCAAGAATTCGTAGAATCCACCTTCCAGTGCTGTTCCACATGGTGGGTGATGCTCATCTCTTATCGTGCATACAATCAATGACTTGCGATATAGCGGTATAGTCACAGAATAGTATGATAATAATGTAACAGGAGGATAATAATATTATGTGGTATCAATGTACTCCAGATGAAACATACCCAGATAGTAGCCCGAGTATGGGCTAGTGTAGAGTAGAAACTAATAATGTATATTGTTATCTGCTTAGGAAATATGGTGAACGAGGTAATTTCAATATTATCTTAGCTTGAGCCTATATTTTATTATTAATATTCCTATTGTTATTAGTTTCCGTTTGGATGGCCATTTCCATTTCGATCATTTTCCACGTTATTATTGTTATTTATTATTTATTTCTGTATCTATGATATTCCCAATTGCTGATGTAAACCAGATTGCATGAGCATAGTTTCCTTGGTGTTCTTGCCCATCTGTAGTGTCACTGTTTCTGGCTCCAGTAGTACGATGGCAGGGCATCGACCATGACCTCGCAGTATCGCTCCCACGAGGAAATAATAACCATGACAAGCAGAATACGCTGACCAGGCCCATTCTGATATCTACTGTGGCCGAATGCTCAAGGCAGCCTAATTGTCGGTACCGAACCTCCTGTCATGTACCCTAATCTGTGTCGGGGTCTCATTAGCGGCTTCACCAGGAGGGTTGGTTAGTAATTCCTTATCTACTAGTGCAACCAGCGGATTGTGCGTGCACCGACGCCAATACGGGAACGAGCCCGCCAGTTTCCAGCATGAAACCACCGCACCGAGCCAGTAATTTAGCGGAATAGGTGAAACTATCAGCAGCAGCAGGAGCAGTAGCAATAGACGTAACACAGAAACTCCACCGTAAACTCCCAGCCATCTCTACACCCCAGAAACGCCAACCTCTCGGACTCTTTGGCTAATCCCTCACCGAAACCGACCACCCACAGTTCCATCTCTGATCCAATTCAATTCCCTCACCCAATACCCCCACCACCACCACTACTACTAACCCTCGTTTCCCTCGCCAATGGCTGCTGCTACTGCTACTGCCGCTGCCACATCTCATCCATTATGTACCTCGCTGTACCTCCCACTCATCCCAACCTGTAACATGCACCGCAACTGCAGTTTCCCTCTCTGTGCTGGTCGGCAAAATCGGCCTTCTGCCTCCCAGTCAGACACTATCTGCCTCGTCCTCCCACCTTCCCCCAAAAGAAACGTTTTATTAAATACGTCAACGAACCCGTTCAATTGGGATCCGCTCCGGCACACACCCAAACAATAACATCTGCTTTCGGCCAAATGCACCGTTTCCTCTCCCTGCTCCTTCCGCTTTGGGACTGTTTACCAAAACACACCACTGGCAAATCCGGAAATTCCCTCATCCAAAAAAATGTCTGCACCTCTCCCACCCGTCGGTCTGACAATTACATAGGCCGCATGCAGGAGACCCATAACCAGTGAAAAATTCCTGGCCAAAACTTATACCCTCTGGTGGGAGCCGTCATTTGTCGATGGTTGTCCATCGGTGTATAAATATAACGAGGGCTGCTGGCAGTGTCGAACCAGAAGTAGGGGGGATTTTTTTCTTTTCTGTTTTAGTTTAGTTTTGCTTCAGTGTTTTTTGTAATTCGTTCACTCTTGTGCCTAATATAGACCGTATAACCTATATTACCATTGACCATGAGTGCTACTGAACCCACCAAAGAAAAGGTCGACAAAGTCGTTTCCGACGACGAAGACGAGGACATTGACCAATTAGTGTTAGACTTGCAATCCAACGTTGCCGAAGAAGAGGAAGATGACGTTGTCGATGAGAACACCTTCAAGGCTGTTCCAGAAGAGCTCTTGAAGACCGACCCAGCTACCGGTTTAAACGACGATGAAGTCCACAAGAGAAGAAAGAAGTTCGGTCTCAACCAGATGGCCGAAGAGAAGGAGAACCTTATTCTTAAGTTCATTATGTTCTTCGTTGGTCCTATTCAATTCGTTATGGAGGCTGCTGCCGTTTTGGCTGCCGGTCTTGAGGATTGGGTTGATTTCGGTGTCATTTGTGCCCTTTTGCTTCTTAACGCTTTCGTTGGTTTCATCCAAGAATACCAAGCCGGTTCCATTGTCGATGAGTTGAAGAAGACTCTTGCCAACACTGCTCTTATCGTCAGAAACGGTCAGCTCATTGAGCTCGCTGCTTCTGAAATCGTTCCAGGTGATATCCTTCAATTGGAAGACGGTACCGTCATCCCAACCGATGGTAGAATTGTTTCCGAGGACTGTCTCTTGCAAATTGATCAATCCGCCATCACTGGTGAATCCTTGGCCGTTGACAAGCGTCACGGTGACTCTTGTTACTCCTCCTCCACTGTTAAGACTGGTGAAGCCTTCATGGTTGTCACTGCCACTGGTGACTCTACCTTCGTCGGTAGAGCTGCTTCCTTGGTCAACAAGGCTTCTGGTGGTACCGGTCATTTCACCGAAGTGCTTAACGGTATCGGTACCACTTTGTTGGTTTTCGTTATCGTCACTCTTCTTGTTGTCTGGGTTGCTTGTTTCTACAGAACCGTCAGAATCGTTCCAATTCTTCGTTACACTCTTGCCATCACCATTATCGGTGTTCCAGTCGGTCTTCCAGCCGTTGTTACCACCACCATGGCTGTCGGTGCCGCTTACTTGGCCAAGAAGCAAGCTATTGTCCAAAAGCTTTCTGCCATTGAGTCCTTGGCCGGTGTCGAGATTCTTTGTTCCGACAAGACCGGTACTTTGACCAAGAACAAGTTGTCCTTGCACGAACCATACACTGTTGAGGGTGTCGAAGCCGACGACCTTATGCTTACTGCCTGTCTTGCTGCTTCCAGAAAGAAGAAGGGTCTTGATGCTATTGACAAGGCCTTCTTGAAGTCTTTGATTAACTACCCAAGAGCCAAGGCTGCTTTGACCAAGTACAAGGTCATTGAGTTCCAACCTTTCGACCCTGTTTCAAAGAAGGTTACCGCTGTCGTTGAGTCCCCAGAGGGTGAGAGAATCATCTGTGTTAAGGGTGCTCCATTATTCGTCTTGAAGACTGTTGAAGATGACCACCCAATTCCAGAAGATATCCACGAGAACTACCAAAACACTGTCGCTGAGTTTGCTTCCAGAGGTTTCAGATCTCTTGGTGTTGCCAGAAAGAGAGGTGAAGGTCACTGGGAAATCCTCGGTATTATGCCATGTATGGACCCTCCAAGAGATGATACTGCTGCCACTGTTAACGAAGCTAGAAGATTAGGTTTAAGAGTCAAGATGTTGACTGGTGATGCCGTTGGTATTGCTAAGGAGACTTGTAGACAATTAGGTTTGGGTACTAACATTTACGATGCCGACAGATTAGGTCTTTCCGGTGGTGGTGACATGGCTGGTTCCGAGATTGCTGACTTCGTTGAGAACGCTGATGGTTTCGCTGAGGTTTTCCCTCAACACAAGTACAATGCCGTTGAGATCTTGCAATCCAGAGGTTACTTGGTTGCCATGACTGGTGACGGTG
The DNA here is from genome assembly GCA_030555905.1 of Scheffersomyces cryptocercus. NCBI lineage: Eukaryota > Fungi > Ascomycota > Pichiomycetes > Serinales > Debaryomycetaceae > Scheffersomyces > Scheffersomyces cryptocercus. The sequence continues at coordinate 115,748 of JANIVO010000026.1, forward strand.
TTAACGATGCTCCATCCTTGAAGAAGGCTGACACTGGTATTGCCGTCGAAGGTGCTACCGATGCTGCCCGTTCTGCTGCTGATATTGTTTTCCTTGCTCCTGGTCTTTCTGCTATCATTGATGCCTTGAAGACCTCGAGACAGATTTTCCACAGAATGTATGCTTATGTTGTCTACCGTATCGCTTTGTCGTTGCACTTGGAGATTTTCCTTGGTTTGTGGATTGCTATCTTGAACAGATCTTTGAACATTGACTTGGTTGTCTTCATTGCTATCTTTGCCGATGTCGCTACCCTTGCTATCGCTTACGACAATGCTCCATATGACCCAGAACCAGTTAAGTGGAACACCCCAAGATTGTGGGGTATGTCCATCATTCTTGGTATTATCTTGGCCATCGGTACTTGGATCACCTTGACCACCATGTTCATGAAGAAGGGTGGTATTGTCCAAAACTTCGGTGGTATTGACGGTATCTTGTTCTTGCAAATCTCCTTGACCGAGAACTGGTTGATTTTCGTCACCAGAGCCAACGGTCCTTTCTGGTCTTCCATTCCATCTTGGCAATTGTCTGGTGCCGTCTTGATTGTCGACATCATTGCCACTTGTTTCACCCTTTTCGGATGGTGGTCCCAGAACTGGACTGACATTGTTACTGTTGTCAGAACCTGGATTTTCTCCTTCGGTGTCTTCTGTGTCATGGGTGGTACTTACTACATCATGTCTCAGTCTGAGGCCTTCGACAACTTCTGTAACGGTCGTCCAAACAAGAAGCCAGAGACTGACAGAAGATCTTTCGAAGATTTCTTGATGTCCATGCAAAGAGTCTCCACTCAGCACGAGAAGTCTACTTAAATGTAGCGCCTGTGCACCTACTACTTATAGAATCATTGGGCCTTACTTCATTTCTCCCCGAATGAGTGGGTCTTTTCTATCATAAAAGTGAAACCATAAAAACAACAACGATAATAATCTACTTTTACCGAGTGTGGTCAGTGTCTTTTTGGTGCTATCATGTTCATTAAAACTGCCGTTTATTCGTGTCTACTTTGTCTCCCCAACGAAGTTGCTACTGGATAAGCTGTTGGATATGTTTAATACGTTCTCTTTTGCTTGATTCCCCATCCCCATCCATTCCCCGTCATTTTTTGTTCCATATATTTAATAGTTTCGTATTATAGCTAATAATAGATAATAATATTTAAATGCAAATGTAGTAGTGAAGGTTGATGGTTTGATGTAGAATGGTTAGAGTCTTACGAGTGGTACGAAAGAGGATCGGATCGATTCATGAATTGTTGTCTATTTTACTGGCTACAAAGAGTTCAATAAGATATCTGAATGGTGGTTGTACATTACTAGAGCAATCAGGAAGTTAATGCTGTTCATGAATGAATTAGCATTTACCATGTAAGTAGAGTAAGTACTAGTACTTGATACACCCCGGTGACTAAGTTCTCTTGCAAACGGCTGAATCAAATCCCAAATGTAGCTTCAGAGTAAAGGTAGAATTAACCAGATACTTAGAACAAGCATAATACAATAACTAGTATAAGCAGAATACAAATTAAATGTCAATAATAATTAATAATTGCAGTCTACGCTTGCAGAATACAACTACAACACAACAGAAGGTAGAAGAAGATAGAGGAAGGCCTCAGAAATCAATTAAATTAATTGCTGCAATAATAAAATTACCAGATAAGGTAAAGATAAGACACTAAGATAAGAGAATTAAACAGGAGGCACACGAGATCATACCAACACCAATTCTTATTAATGGACACTTCAACACAACATGTGAAAAAGCAGGACTAATTGAAACCATGGATAGAGAGATATAATCTCTAATATGAAAATCAATCAACCAAGCAAGAATTAATGTTAATAGTTCTAATTCAATTTAAAACACCAATTAATCCAACAGCACCAATATTAATAATATTAAAAACCCTTGCAAAATTCCATAACCACCACAATTACTAAAATACATAGAAAATCAATACTTACGTACCATGTGTAAACTAAAACTTCACCACCACCACCAAAACCAAAAAATCCACTGCATTTCAGCTCCCAATTGTACTACCACTTATCTACGATAACAGTCTAATCACGCCAATTAATTAATTTAAATTCCATTCCACACCTAAACGAACCAACGAACGAACAAACGAAGAAACTAATTCGACTTCAGCCTTGCATAACCACCTCCTTGGCCACTTCAGCTCCGACACTTTCGTCCCAGTTTGTCCATTGCCTTCGTACTCCGAACCATCCACATCGACACCTCTCGTAGCAAACATCACCAAACTCAACCACCAATGGAATCCATGCAAATTGCAAGCTCATCGGAGGAGAAGGATGCAAAATTCACAAAAAGCCCCCGAACCCAAGACGAATGACAACGATCAACATTTCTTAGATAAGAACTCGCTCCTGTGCTCATGTAGGATTATTGTTTAATCGCTGTTTCGTTGCTACTAATTTACCACTAGCGCTATCGGATTATTTTATCTCGTTATTATCTCGTATCACCCCCTAATCCCTTTCCGAAAAGTGTCTGGCTCTGAACTTGTGTCTGATCATGGCTGATCCTGTCATAAGCAATCGCTTTCCACGGAACCTTCAGTTACAGGGCCACCACATGCGGCGTAAGGGTGATCCCATCAACGTCAATGCATCGTCCAGGGAATACATGTCAACGAGGAGTTTCCCCACTGAAATTGAATTCCATGGACCACTACCGTCCTGCGGAGGGTACGGGGAAGAAGTCTGGAATTTTACACAGAAGTGTGGAGTCCGGATGGTTAGGAGAGTAGATTTATAAGCTTAATTAACTAGATACCACCTGAAAGTTTGGTGGAAGCTGCTGTTGGTGGTGAATTGTAGTTTATTGTATCACATTGGCTCCTGCTCAAGTCTGTCATCATCAATTATTTATTATGAAAACTCTATAATTCTCATTATTACTTGCCAAGGCTGAAGTATTAATTCTTGATTAAATACGTGGGCTAATACCTGAACAACCTGCCATTTTCTCTATAATCTTCTATCCGTTTCAGTCTCCTTCATCGTACTAGCTCCCATTGATTAGCGAGATCCATCGGTGGCTCTTTGCGTTCGTTCCCAATTATCGTAGCGCCAAAACATTAACTATTAATATTTTTTGGCCTATTCCATCTATTATCATGGCGATATTATTTCCATTCGTTTGAAGGAGTGAAAGTAACTTCTGGTCTGGCTGTTCAAGCCCCCCATTGTTGACAGGATTTTAACTGACTCCCTTGTCTAGAGCAATTCTCAGAACTCTAACAGGACCCTATTATCCCATGTGGCCTCTTTCTTTCGACGTATAATTTCCAGACAATTCCCCTCGGCGGGTACCATTTGCCAAAGTCAGATCATCATCCCTCTCAGCCGCCCGTAATCATATGCTCCTGGTAAATGGGTAAAGCCTTGCTTGTAGAAATGGGAGATGAGATGAGATGAGCTCACTTGGGAACGAGGTACGACGACGATTCAGACAATTGAACCGGAGTTTCGAAATATCTCCCGTTCCCCCTACAACCGAATGACACTCCTCTACCGCCTACTGACACTTTAGACTCGTATAACACCCTATCTTAACCTCTTAACCCCATAAATCGGGGGGTACCTATGATAAGAGGGTATACTACGCCCGTGCCGCAGTATATAACGGAATTTAAGCATGTATGCAGTCATCTTAGAAGTTAAAAACCCGTGCCGCCAATTAAAATCTATATACAATACTTAAACGGACAAAACATCCATGCATCCATTTTTCCAATCCCACGACTACATGCAGGTCAAATAACACACCAAATTAAAGGCCCGTGCCGCTATCAATTTTTTATACTTTGCCAAAGGGTCGTGTCCGGCCCAGATCACCTGCCCTCCTCGATTTATCTGCAGGAGCACCCACAGGCTAAAATTTTTCTTTTTAGGAAGCCAATGGCTGTCTTCATAGTTAAGGCAAGAACCAGTAGAACTCAGGACAAACCAGGGTTATACCAGAGCAACTTTGTTGAAAGTGCGTTAGTGAAGACGAGCAAGCCCCGAGTTGTGTGTGAGCCCGAAATATTGACGAAATCCGCCCATCTGGTTGTTTAGCATCGACTGTTGCAAGGGTCAAAGCTGTCCAAACAAGCGTCTTTTTAGTTAGCAGCGAGTGTGAATTCGTGGTCCGTAGCCGATTTTGAAATCCACCAGCCACAGCACCACGGCGGTTAGCGAAGTTGTGGATGATTCAGTAACAGCTTCATCGTGACCTTGCAACCCCCGAAATCCCGGCTTCGAAACTGCCATTGTATATTACCCAGCGTTGAGTAGAAACACGGTGAAAATTCGCTAATTTCGGTCGCTTTCGCCGTCGCCTTCACGTTCACAGCATTTCCCAGTGTTCGTCTGTATCATAGTCATTTCAGCATAGCGGCACCGTCGTCCCTGTTGTATCGCAGCAAACAGCGAAACATACAGCCCGAAACCTCGTGTCTTTACATTCCTCCAAAGGACAGAACCACAGTGGTGTTAACACATCGTACCATAAAACTCATTGGAACAAGTCGGATCTTACCACAGTAAACGATATTATATCAGTAGCCAGTTGTATCTATTGACTCATTACCATATCATATCACCACCTATTGTCAAGAAAGACCGTCCCTAATACTCATATTCATCCTCATATCACCGTACTATCGTGTTGTCCTCATAACTGAAGAACGCTACCACCAAAAGCCACAATAAACCACCCATTACGAACATATCTGTACATTTCATTCATACCAGCATAATGGCCACCAATCTCCAATCCCGTTCGGCATCAATGTCCACCTCTGTCGAGGACTCGCCAGCTCCACCATCGCTCCCTTCATTCGGCACCAAAACAGGTTTGAGATCTGCCTCCATAGGCTCCTCTTTCTTCCACAAGGACTCTCCCAACTTCTTCACCGCCGCTGAGGCCTCGTCAAACTCCTTCGAAGAAGAAGAGAGCTCCACACCAAAAAATACCATCGTAGACGCCGTAGACACCGCCAACACCGCAGCAGCTGATCTCGACATTGTAGGAGCTTTGGGCAACCTCGACTTGGATGAAGACTTCCCAGCGGACACGTCTGCTTCCGAGTCCAAGTCTCAAGGTCCGTCCGCTTCGACTACTCCCTTCCAGTATGCCAACGCTGCCGGTGCCAACTACCAGTTCTACCACCCACACTATCCTCCACAACCACACCATGGATCGTTGACCCCTAACCCATCACTTGGTGGGTTTGCGCCAAATGCATTCGGAGGTTCCGTCAACACACCTTCCAGCACCTGGAATAATACCTTCATTCCTTCATCGGCTCCTCCTTTCACTTACAACAACAGTGGAAGCACGAAGCAAGCTGGTGATTCTAACCAGGTTCCAGGCGACTTGCCATTGTTTGTAAAGCCATTTGAACTTCCTAATGAAGACAAAAACGGCGAAAAGAGTGGAGACGAGGGTAAGAACATTGGTTCAATTCCTCTTTTCAGCACTCCTCCTCCATTGCACACATTTGGTGGCATCTTGGATTCCCAAGTACAGTTTGGTGTTCCTCAGAACATTGTAGGTGCCCAGACTGCAGAAGAGGGCAATTCGTCTGAAAGTGACTTGGAGAACAAGGCTAACAACAGTGCAAGTGCCAATGCTTCTTCGAAGCACGCCTCTAACACCCCTAATGCAAACCCTGCAAACAGCAACGCATTTCTGCCTGCTGGTTTCAACTCAGCCATTGACTACCAGTCCATGCCAACTGACGTCTCCGGTTTCCCTCCTAACATCGACATGTCCAACCTTTCGTCTATCAACAACCTTTCTTCGCTTAACAACATGAACATGCACAACATGCCTATGCCTATGATGGGTGGCCCTAACATGAATATGTGGAACCAGCACCCACTTATGACTCCACAGATGCACCCAGGTAACATGAGAAACAACTATATCGATAACAGAGGTCAAAATATGCCTCCTCAAGGTGGCATCCATCCTGGACACATGATGGGACAGTTCAATGGAAACGGAGGACAACAGCGTGGTAACCACCACGGACGTCACCGTAACAACTACAACAACAACAACTCCAATGGTAATTCCAATTCAGGCAGTAACAATGGTTACGATGGAATGAATGTCCACAGAAAAATGCATAACAACAACGGAAACCATTCAAACAACAGCTCCAACTCTGCTCACAGAAGAAAGGGTGATGATGCCGCTAAGTATGCCAATGCCAAGTTGGATGACTTCTCTGGCGAGATCTATTCCTTGTGCAAGGACCAGCATGGTTGTAGATTCCTTCAGAGACAATTGGACCTTGGAAGAGATATTTCTGAGGGCAAAGTAGTTTCCTCAGATTCTGGCGTTGTCTCATCTGAGATCGCTGCCACCATGATTTTCAATGAGATCTACTTGAAAATCATTGAACTCATGACCGATCCATTTGGAAACTACTTGATTCAAAAGTTGTTCGAAAATGTATCTGTTGATCAAAGAATTATTTTAGTCAAGAACGCTTCTCCAGAGTTTATTCGTATTGCTCTTGATCCACATGGAACCAGAGCTCTTCAGAAACTTGTGGAGTGTATCCTGACCGAAGAGGAATCCCAATTGATCATTGATTCGCTTTCTCCTCACATCGTTTCCTTATCTCGTGATTTGAATGGTAACCATGTTGTCCAGAAATGTTTGCAAAAGTTGAAACCTCTGGAAAATCAGTTTATTTTTGAAGCAGCATCGTTGCATTGTAATGAAATTGCCACCCATAGACATGGTTGTTGTGTCTTGCAACGTTGTTTGGACCATGGAAATGCCGAACAACGTAAGCAATTATCATTGAAGGTTGCAGAGAACGCCACCAACTTGTCATTAGATCCTTTCGGAAACTACGTGGTACAATATGTTCTTTCTAGAGGAGATGATGCCTCCATCCAACTTATTATGAACCACATTAAGGCTAATATTGTCTCGTTGTCTCTTCACAAGTTCGGATCCAACGTCATCGAAAAGTCTTTAAGAATTAACAAGTTGACTGACAGTTTGTTTGAGGTCTTGTTACAAAACAGTGACAGATTCGCCGAGATGTTGAATGACGCTTTTGGAAACTACGTTTTGCAAACAAGTTTAGATGTTGCCAGTCCACAGGACTTGGCCAAGTTGTCTGGTGCTTTGCAACCATTGTTGGGAAGTATTAAGAACACCCCACATGGAAGAAGAATCATGACAAAGATCCAGCAGTTGTAATGTAGCAGTTGCTGAGATTGTTTTTATTGCCGTTCATCACCTGCTCCAAATGAAAGTTAGACTAATGCTACGTTGTTGGGCTGCCGTCTTCGTTTTTTCTGGAGCCGATTGAAATCGTTGTTGAAGTTTGAAGTTGAAATTGTATCTTATCATTTTAGAACATTTAATGTTCACTCATTTGCGATATGGACATCATCATGATGTCTTTAATTTATATATTGCTGTATTCTAGACTGTACACTAAAAGGAAACCATATCTCATCATTTATAAATAGCATAGTTTTAATACATGGAAACCCGAGTATGAAATGTCCACACTGTAAAGTGAGAAGGCTGCTATTAGTTAGCAATGTGAATTGAACCAATTGACTAGTACTGTCTCTCAACTATCTGACTGATTATAGGGTCATATAAAAAGGCACATTTGAAGATATATAACATCCAGATATTATGCCGCAACCTTTTCTCTATCCTATACAGATTCTACATAACTACGTTTCCATGAGTATACGTTCTCTTAAATGGAAATGGTAACCCCAACAATGAATGAAGTTCAAGAAGGTATACCCAAATTGGATATTATACAGATTTGCAACTTCGGATAACCATTTACCCGCTAGAATATGGATGCGAAATGAAGGGTCCCGTGGAAACCGTCTTGGAGAATAGAGAATAGAATGCTGTTATCCATGAGCGGAAAGTACTCATTGGACATCCCGTTGGAACTTCTACATATACAGCTATATTAGTCCACGCTTGTGGCCGTTCCTTAGTAGTAACTCTAAAGCATGGCCGATCCATGAAACTACTAAGCATATGGTACGGCTCAATTTCGCAGCCCTTGGAATAGCCACCAAAAGCCCGATAGAACAGATATTCACACACGATTTCCAGCTCCAGGGTTGACTTACAACTATCCTCAGAATGGGGTATATTGCCCCTTCCACGAACCAATGTTAACGGCCTCGAACAGCTCCCTGAGGTCCCGATTGCACCCGTCTATAGTTCTCACCATCCCAACTCCACCGCCTTTGTCGCCGCATTCTTCCTGTTTGGGATATCGGGCTGATTGAGCCTGTGATGTTTTCCGTTATCCCTTTTCCGTTTCATTGTAGTTGTGGTTGATGTGTGGTATTTGGACGGGGTCTGTGGTTAGGGGAAGAGGCCGTAAAGTTGTGAGGTCCTGAACGAAATTGGGTTAGTAAAAGCCCCTGAGAGCAAATAGAATTGGCGATTTAGTTGCGGCACCAACCAAGGTAGAAGATACGGATTAAGGGTTTCGGAAATAGATTTAAGTGACAGAGTGACAGAGAAAAGTGACAGAGAAAGTGACACAGTAAGGAACAGGACTAGTCCAATTTACAGTCCAAAGAGAACTGCCACTGCAAAATGGCACAGAGCAGGCTAAAGTAGAGACAAAACAACAAACTTCTGGTAACTATAAACGGGAGAGCAAATAGCGCCAATACGGAATTTATGATAATTTAACCTCAAGAATAACACCACCACTACAACATAATAATAAATTATCGTACACTGTGGAAAGAGGGCATATAAAACTATATACTACATATGATATACCGTTATTGGATTTGATTTCCAGGCCGTTTCTGCCCCATATCTTACTTCAACTACTGGATAAATAGTAGTGCAAGTTCCAATACAATACTGGTAATACCGTTAGCACTAAAATATTGTGATTTTTTGCACTGGTTATCTATTCTTCACTTCTAGTAATTCGTTATATTTCCATATTTATTTTGCTACCATTTATTCATTGTAATATTAAAATCGCTACTATTGTTATTATTCTTTTTATTACTGGCTACTGTATTCCTGATTAGTGCTAAAATAACAAAGCGCTATATTGCTATTATTCATTTGAGTGATAATACTGGCTATTGATATTTTGATTATATGAATCTTCAAGCATACTGTTGATATATCTATCATTGTATATTTGGTTATATTTATTAATCGTTCTGTTGATATATACCCACATTGTTTATTGACTATATATACCGATTTCCTTACAATTCGTTTATATATATCATTATACTTGTTGATATATATTTACAGGAGTGATAAGTCCACAAGCCTGCTATATATTTGATATATATATCAACATCAAGGCTGCCGTTATCAACATATGACCCACCTATTCACTCGTCCTTTACTGCCACACAACAAGTCCTTACTTAGGACAAAAGCCACATCAAAACCAGGACAAGACCCTGATTCCAACAACGAACTCCTTTGACCAGTCCTATTCAATAACTGCTCACCAATAGACAACACTACAAGCTCCATTTCCATATAATTGAACAAGTGGATCCTTCAAAAACAATGAAGAACGAAGTTCATACTAGCCTGTTCAAGGTTTCGTTGAGCCCTTCGAGCAACGCTAACAATAACAATAATAACAACAATAATAGTAATAATAATAACTCCAACTCAAGAAGAAATGGGAATAATAATAGCAATAATGGCTCGTCTTTGACCAGCTCTGAGGACGACTCCAACAAACCGAAACTAAAGAAGAGAAAGTACTCTCGAGGAGGTTGTAACGAGTGCAAACGACGTAAAATGAAGTGTGACGAAAGCAAGCCTGAGTGCTACAACTGTGCTAGACTCAAGAAGGTATGTGTCTACGAACAGAAACAGAAGTTTCGGTTTGAAAACATGAAGCCTTCTCGTCACGATGTAGAACAAGACGTTAAAGATACTTCACCAGTACAGAGTGTGATAGAACAGAAAGAAAAAGGTGGTTCTAATAGTAACAGTAATAGCAATAACAGCATTAACAGCAATTCCAGACTTAGGACAGAACTGTTTGCTGAAAAGGCAATCTCGCTAAGGTTCTACAATCCAGAGGATACAAAGAACCTGTTAACCCATAACCATCTAGAGAGCCATATGAGATATCAGAACAAGCCTGTAAATACTCCACTGGTTTCAGAGTTAGAGCCAGTGGGTTCGCTGGTCGTGGACTCAACTCGAGCTCAAAGTCAGCAAAGAACTCCATCGGTATCTTCAACTCCAGCATCCCCTAGCTACAAGAAAGCTCCGTTCAGGAACTGTATTTCTGACATATTGACACCAACGGATGATGGCGTACAGACACCACCAGTACTAAACCAGCGAGATCTACTCGTAATGCAGAATCTCTTCCAGGAAGCAAGCTTATTGGTCAATGATATGAACGGGTTTGTATCATTGGACTTTGGCGAGTCCCACCCTACTTCATTAGGATCGCTAAAGAGAGCACGTAACTCCATCAGCTCCGAAGGAAGTACCAAATCAGAAAGTTATGAACGTCATCACTTCAAGTTGGAAGACTTCTCAAATAATCTAGTAGAGTACCGAAGTCCAACGGAACCGGCAAGTCCATTCCCCATCCAGGAATTCTTTGTCAAAGATGAAATGGACTTATCAGCGTCCGTTGATGAACTAGTCAACGACACTTTACACCACTACAAGTTATCTGGACCTCATATCACCTATCTCAATTCCTTGACGAATACAGCATTGAGTTACCACTTGTTTCCATTTGCTTCGTCGATTGAGTCAAACGAAGTGATCAAGATTTTGTTGAAGTACCTGAACGGATGTGCTTACTTATTGACCTCCTTGTTGGCCATTTCTGCTACTTTTCAGTATAACCAGACTGGTAAGTCTGTTCACGATATCAGTCGCCAGAAATACGTTAAGATTTGCTTGAAATCGTTAGGTGAAGCTTTTGTTTCAAGTGATAAGCTTCCGAATAAACTCGCCAACGATATTGAAAGACTTCTTCTTACCGTGCTTATTCTTACATCAAATTTCACTTCCACTACATATGCCCAAAGCGATAACCTTCTAGACTCATGGAAAACTCATTTACGTGGAGCCAAGGATTTATTGACGAAGTATAGTGCAATTTCAAAGGCTCAAAACAAGTTATATATGTCAGGAGGATTAGCTCTCGCCAAGACTTGGTTCTTTGCCATTGAGACCATGGCCGGTTTAAACTCCTCTTTGGGTGGCACATTGACTACAAGTAAGAAGAACAAGAAGCTTGATAACGAAAGCGAAGGAGACGAAGAGAAGGATGATGTCAGTGCCGGTAACATTCAGTTGTTCTTGGACACTGGTTATTTTGACAGAGAGGCTAATCCCACTTACCATGATGCATTGGTACGAATTGGTCTATTGACACCTTTAAGCCGAAACCTGACCCAGATTAATCTTTACGTCGGCTACTCAATTAAAGTAGTCTATTTATTTCAGGAGTTCATTAAATTACTAGACGATTTAAGAGGCAGCAATGGCATCCAGCTTGCTTCTGATAAGATTACCAAAATCATGTCTTTGATATACACAGCACAACAAACAGAAATTGCTCCCAAAGTCTCCAAAACCACCTTCATAATACCAGAAGGAAGTCCAGCACACCCGGACTACCCTAAGGACAACTATGATGTGGTTACATTACCGCCATCTGCCTACGAGAAGCATGTCAGTTCCTCAAACGAAGTTACGTATTACTCGTGGTTCGATCTTAGTGAACAATTACACGTAGATGTTGTTTATCTTCGTTTGCTTTGCACAAAAGGGCTTTTGAAGGTACCAAAATCACACCCACTTGTGAAGACCATAGTTGCCAGAATACTTGATTCTGCATTTTTCATTAAGAGCAAGGATTCTGAGGAATACGCTAAGGATGCCGATGATATTTTAACGGAAACTGAGCATTTTTACCTTTCCAAAAAGGTATTTGACAATAGGGTTATCATGATACAATCTCCATTCAAGATTTGCTCAAAATTAGTAGAAGACGAGAGGGACTTTGAGAAGATAGAGATTTTCTTCCAAGGTTTGGTCAAGCTCGGCAATGGCAGTTCATTGTCTTCACTTGATGTTCTTTTCAAGTTCCGGAATAGAGCCCGCAACTCTTATGCCAACGAGCAGTCTGAAGAAAGCAGCGAGGAAGAGATTATACCATTTGCATAGTAGAGTATTAGTGGTCCTTTCAAAGGGAAGCAAGTTGGACACACCTTTAATTAGCGATTAGAGATCTTAGAATTAGACCTGAGGGCTGTATTCCAGGCTGAAGGCTCTCAGGAATATATGAGATAATAGAGGCTTAGGAATAGTAGAACATCAAGCTATCAATGCAAATGTGCATTGTATAGTGTAAAAGTGTAAGTGTACCGTGTTTAGAGAATTTCAATAGAATAAGAAATCGGGCCACTCCAAGATCGGGAATAACATTAAATAAGCTTTGCTATATATAACTTTTACATCATTATACATATTGAACCTTTCGTTTGGGATAGTTTGCAATTGTCGTACAATGCAATAGTCGTATAGACGTAGCTGTCGTTTCGTATAGTCGTATAATGTTGGTACATACTTTAGGGTTGGAGTTGTCGTGGTTATGGGTTGCATAAATGTCGTATTATGTCGTCATTCACGTGATCAGTAGGACGCACCGGCAATTGTATTACTATAGGGAACTCGATGAATATGATCAACAAGACGGGCATTTCTTGGTGCTGTGAGTCTGTTGAGAGGGCTTGAATTGTAATCATCCATATTCTTACAAAAGTATCCAGTAACAATACAATAACACGTAATAACCTATAACCAATAACCAATAATGATAAAATGAGAACGAACAAATCGAGTCTCGCTCTCCATTACCCATCCTGTACAAACGTCTCCGCCATTAACAGTATAAGCATTCTCCATTTCCAACTTCCAACTTCCAAGTTTCTCCTTTCTCCTTTCTCCTTTCTCCTTTTCCTCGTATAGAAGAAGCTCTCCAACTTCCAAGTTTCTTGCCTCGTATAGAGTAAGTATTCAAACCCATTTGGAAGCGAGTCTAGAAGAATGTTATGTGATGCAAAATGTAGAAGTGTATTTATGTAAAGATGTAAAGATGTAAGACTATATGTCTTATTGATATTTGTTAGTCTCTCTGTATGTCACAGTGTCTATGTGTACGTCTCTCTCTCTCTCTCTCTCTCTCTCTCTCTTTAATCTACTCGTGTTCCACCATTTTCCACTCCACTTAGTATACTGTATCTTGCTTCCCCTTCCTCATTTCTTGCTTCTCGTGCCTCGTTCCTCATTCCTCATTTCTCGTTTCTCGTTCCCCGTTGACAGCATCTGACTAGCCGACCCGAGCATTTGCTGTCTTACTCATAAACCATTGAATATTCATTGCCGTCTCCGACAGCAAAGAGTCGCAAACATAACAATAATACAAATCCATAACAATAATACGAAGAAGAAGACACAATACCTAGTATACCAGAATATAATAATACAACAATACAACAATACAACAATAATATAAACACTGGCACTATACCGACAGTGTAGAAATAAATCTTGTAAATCTTAATTCATATAAAATATATAACGTATAACGTATATAAAATATATAAAATATATAAAATATATAAGATATAGAATTTATAGAATTTATAGTCTTATATGAATTACTGAAAAGTTTATATCGTCGGTGAATTCTTCATACAATTCAATAGCGAAATTTCATTATCATTATTTCACTGTTTGGATTTTCATTATTACTATTCATTGATTCGTTCGTTCGTTGATTCGCTGATCTGCTGATCCATATACATTTGTATATAAAAAACTTCAAGATATATACTGCTTTAAGTGAAATTGACAATTCAATATGAACTCGTCTACTGATATACCCTTGCTCTCAGAGCAACAGCAGACGGTTGAAACTGAAATCGAGATCATCTCTGAACTGGTAGAGGTCACTGCTCAACAGGAAGATCGCCAGAAAGATCAACAAGAAATTGACCAAAGAATACACCATGAAGCCGAACAACTCCTCGAGCATTCCCAAGAACAAGTCCCCGAGGGCTACCTTCGTAAAGACCAGATCGAATGGGAATTCGGTGGTCCAATTGGTGCTTTCGGTATGATGGCCGGCTTCCCCCTCTTGATGTGGTACATGTGGATCAGTGCCCAGTTCTACAACGGCTATCCAGCTTGGCCAACAGAAGACCAGACATGGAGCAACTTCGCCGGCGACTTGTGGGGCTATTTCTACACTTATGGGTTACCAACCTTTGGCAATTGGTTCGTGTTCACCGCCTTTTTCTTGACTCAATGTCTCTTCTACGTCACCTTACCTGGTGTCTGGACTAAGGGCCAACCATTGTCCCATTTGAACAACAGACAATTGCCTTACTTTTGCAATGCTATTTGGTCCTTCTACACCACCCTTGTTCTTCTTGTGGTTTTCCACTTCACCGGAATCTTGAAGGCTACCTACTTCTTGGACAACTTCGGTGCCATAATGACCACTGCTATTTTCTACGGTATTTCCCTTTCAATTATCTTGTACTATGTCTGTGTCAACATCACCGGCGACTACCACCGTATGACAGGTAACGTGTTATACGATATTTTCATGGGTGCTCCATTGAACCCAAGAATCGGTAAGTACTTGGATCTTAAGATGTTCTTCGAGGTCAGAATCCCATGGTTCATCTTGACCATCTTATCCCTTGGCTTGTGCTTCAGACAATACGAGAACTACGGATACGTCTCTCCACAAGCCATTTTCGTTTTATACGCCCATTGGTTATACGCCAACGCGTGTGCCAAGGGTGAAGAGCTCATTGTTCCTACTTGGGACATGGCTTACGAAAAGTTTGGCTTTATGCTTCTTTTCTGGAACATCGCTGGTGTTCCGTTCACATACTGCCACTGTACTTTGTACTTGGCTTACCATGATCCAAAGGAGTACCGCTGGTCAACTGCTTACGACGTCTTCTTGTTTGCACTTTTGACCGTTGCCTACTACTTCTTCGACACCGGAAACCGTCAAAAGAACAGTTTCAGAAGACAAATGGCTGGAAACACCACTCTTCGTAAGACCTTCCCATACTTACCTTACTCTGACTTGGTTAACCCTAAGTACATCACATGTGAGAATGGTTCCCTTTTGCTCACGGATGGTTGGTACGTCTACGCTAGAAAGATGCATTACACTGCTGACTACACTCAAGCCTTGACCTGGGGCTTGATGTGTGGCTTTGCTTCTCCATTCCCATGGTTCTTCCCAGTCTTCTTCTTGATTGTCTTGATTCACAGAGCATATAGAGACCAAAGAAAGTGTGAGAGAAAGTATGGCAAAGACTGGGACAGATATTTGGAGGCTTGTCCATACATGTTCATTCCATACGTGTGGTAGACTTGTATGGTAACAAAAAGAGGACATTTATTGCATCAGAACCATACTAGTTCGTTGCAATAGTGACTTCCATACAAAAGTAAATAAAAGTTCTGATTTAAAATATATCAATTGAGTATTACAACTGTGTAGAGTCAAGTAGACTTCATGTAGTTGGTCTGGTCAATAATCTCCCATTTGACAATACTACATTCTTCCCGTAGATTGTGATGCTACGGTTATGAATATCATTAGATTGTATGATTTTTAAGATAAAGGTAATGTACAAATACTTTGGCAACTCTTTCAAAATCCAACACAACAGGATTCCTACGTCTAACTGCAATCTAATCCTTCTACTTCATAGTTTCACCGGAAGATGTTATCATTCAATCTTGTCGCCCATTAAGATAAGCTTAATCCTGTTCAGCAATTGCAACCAACCTCTCATCTATCTCATCCGAACTCAAGATCCTGAAGCCTTCTTCCGTAGCCACACCAATCTCAATATCGTTCTTTCTGAAGTCTGTACCTAAAACACTACTCAAAGCAATGATAGCGAATTCGACGGTGGTCTTCCAGTCTCCTTTTACGTGGTCTGTCTTTTTGAACTTCTTCTCCAAGTATGTGGTAGCCTCTTGTTGCTTTGGACCTGTTGCAACTGCCTTGACACCAGTATAATATCCTGCTGGGTCACACTTGAAGATCTGGGGTCCCCTCTTCTCGTCTTCTACATCAACTTGGCAGAATGTCAATGCCACACCCAATGGTCTCATGTAGGCTCTTTGAGTATATAATTGGGATATATTGGCCATTCTCTTGGCCAATGACTCTACTGGCATTTCGTATCCGTATTTGTATCTGAATTCAGTGGCCTCGGATCTGGCTCTCAATGCTTGGGATCTGGCATCTGCAATGGATCCTGTGGCTACGAGACCAATCGACGGCGTGATCTTGAAAAGGTACGAAACGGTCTTTGGGTCCAACAACTTGTCTGGAATCTTCTTCTGTGAGATCAAGACGGCCGAATCCTTACCGGAGACAGCCAATGACGTGATATTGGCGGAATTGATGGCCTTGAAAGCATACTCGACTTGGTATAAACGGCCTTCTGGCGAGAAAATAGTGATGTGTCTGTCGAAACCAGCAGATCCAGACATTGTGGGCGAGATCTAATGATTTATGTGAAGTAACGGGTTTAGTATATCGGCTATTGAGCGGATCCTTTGTTAACTATGAATGCTGCTAACAATTGTCGAGATTCTTGATGTAATGATCAGATATGAACACCAGTTTCTAGATACCTCTATGTAGATATGACGGTCTTTACTACGAGTCTAAATCGTTTTCAAATGGCTCGAAAGAAAAGTAGAAAACTTGCAAGTTGGTGAGTGGGCTCCGCAAAACAATTACAAGCAATTAACACAACAAGAAAACCAGTATTTGATACAATTGACTGGAAGAACTGATGGCTGTAAACTCGATTCTTCGTTTGTTAAGCGCTTAAAGTTCAGTGGCGAGTGGTGTGCGACATGCGACATTATGTTGAAGTTGGAGGAGGAGGAGGATAAATGTCGCTTAGCTAGCAAAACGGTTAATGGGAGACCAAATGGGAAGATAGATGCAAAAGGTGATTTTTCCATTCTTAATCACTTAAATGGAGGTTGAGCTCAGTTAGAGATATCAGGCTAGGTTCGACAGGAAAGTTGGGACAAAAATCCATTGGATATCTACATAACTACCAACTCTTTCACACTAACCATACCCAAGGTGAAAAGTGTGTTTCGCACGACCTTTCATAGTACCGGTTGGTTATATGGTTATCAAGGGAGGGAGCCCATATTATGATGGTGAAGAGTCGAATGGGTTGATGAAAAAAGAGTAACACGTTAAAAGTGCAGTTTCCAATAGTGTTATGTCACTTTTCTTTGTACTTTTTGGGGTTTTTTAGGAGAAGTTTGCCTTGAATCCCAGTACATAGAGGACTACAACTACTATTGCAACAACTACTATTAAGACTGCAACATACCACCAATTATTGAATTTTCTCTGAACACAGAAGAAATCGTTCAACAATAGCAATTTTCACTCTCCCATTAACATGCCCCAACACCCCTAACCACCTCTTACCACATCCATTCACCACCTCTAACCCTACTACCCACCACCACCGATTTTGCATCCTTCTACTACCAGCACGACATCGATGTCGTGAATGTCGCAGCTGGCTATTAGTTTCTTCAATTTTATTCAATTTATTCATTTCGATAAAACTGTCTTTACTTCGTTACTTTCTTCCAGCAGGAATCTCCCGTTGACCACACACTCTAGATCAGCTCCATTCACAACCACACCCCGTTCGCCATACCCCAATATCGTGTATTCCGGTGAAATGGCGGTGCCTGTAAATGAGACTGATACCTATTCAACGGACAAGAAAACCGCCAATAATCAGCCGGTCTACTTCTCCAACCCTACAACCAATAAGGTCAATGTGTCGTACCACTACAATCCCGAAGTATCGCAGTACCACTATGGAGCGCTTCACCCCATGAAACCGTTTAGGTTGATGCTCACAGACCATTTGGTAATATCGTACAAGCTATACGAGAAAATGGACTTGTACTCACCACGACGAGCCACCAAAGAAGAGCTTCTCGAGTTCCACTCCGAGGACTACATCAACTTCCTACAGACGATCACTCCGGAGAAAACTGCCAAAATGAACGACCAAACCTTGGCGCAATTTAACATTGGAGATGATTGTCCTGTCTTCGATGGAATGTACGATTACTCAGCGATATACGCTGGTGCTTCGTTAGATGCTTCGAGAAAGCTCATTAGTGGAATGTCTGATATTGCCATCAACTGGTCTGGTGGTTTACACCATGCCAAAAAGTTCGAACCTAGTGGATTTTGTTACGTAAATGATATCGTTCTAAGCATCATCAACCTTTTAAGAGTACATCCCAGAGTTATGTACATCGATATCGATTTGCACCACGGAGACGGAGTGCAAGAAGCATTCTATACAACGGACCGTGTGATGACGGTATCGTTTCATAAATATAATGGAGAGTTCTTTCCGGGAACTGGTTCTGTAGACGAAACCGGGATAGGAAAGGGAAAGAACTATGCCATAAATGTGCCGTTGAGAGATGGTATAGACGATGAATCGTATATACGGTTGTTCAAGCTGATAATGGAACCGCTCATAACGAAGTTCCAGCCTACTTGTATTGTCCAGCAATGTGGAGCTGACTCCTTAGGTTACGATAGATTAGGTTGCTTCAACCTTAATATTCGTGCTCATGGAGAGTGTGTGAAGTTCATAAAATCCTTTGGTCTTCCTATGTTAGTGCTAGGAGGAGGAGGTTATACCCCTAGAAACGTGTCACGTTTATGGTGTTACGAAACTTCTGTCTTAAATGATGTGACGTTAGACCACAAGATACCGAACTATCTCCCCACATACGACTGGTTCGGACCTGATTACTCGCTTCATCCACAATTGGAGGGCAGAATCGACAATAAGAACTCCAAGAAGTATCTTGAGAGCGTGAAGCAAGAAGTTTGGGAGCAGTTAAGATATCTTAACCATGCTCCTTCAGTTCAAATGCAAGAGATTCCGCCTGATATCACGGGACTTACGGAGGACGAAGAGGATTTCATTCGTGAGTTGAACGAGGAGAGTAATCGTCCTGACCAGATAATGAAGGATGATGCCAGAGAAACAGAACTCATGACGTAGTTGTACGAATAGAGGGAGCCCGAGGGCTTTGTAATGATAGAACCAAAGTTGATGGAGACACGAGAGAATCAATTTCCAATCCACTGTCTTGTATAATAGTAATATTGTAATATAAGTAGCATAAGTACTACTTTAATGAACGTTATAACCGGGAATTGGAGATGTAAACGGTATAGAAATGGGTAAAATTAATAGAATTTACTGTAATCTGCATCAGCACGATGTTACCCATCTCTATTTCCTTAATAATGAAGCCGTTGTTATATATAATTACCCCTAAACCATGCATTAACAAACTACTAACGTAAGCTCTCGCTATACCTCGCTGCCGAAGCTCGCACTGCGACTAATTTTTCTTAGTAATGTCTCACTAATCAATCAGTAATCTCTCGGTAATGTCTGTAATGAGCCTTCTAATTTCTCGGTAATGTATCACTAATAGCTCTAAGAGCACGCATTGCCTCTATATTACCACTCCTCGTCTACGGCCTTATTAGCTCTTACTTCTCACTAATCCTCACGCGTAATCTCTCACATCCTCGCTAATCCTGGTGAGTCCCCACCATTTCCATCGCTATTTTACGCGTTTCTTAACTATGTGCGGCCAAATAAATTACCGACCTCGTCTTTACCACTATTCAACCACTGGCCACGAACTATACGCTGAAACATTGCCACAGCAAAGAAATAAGACGTGCTGGGACGAACAGGACATAATACCCAATGCAAGATAGAGGTATCCTGCCAATTTGAAGATCATACGAAGAAGAGAACCTGGCTTGTCCTAGCACTAGAGTGACGTCAGCGTCTAAGAAACCATAACCAGACCACTGATACACGGCTAATTAAAGACAACATAATAGAGGTAAAATTCATTTGAATCCCATAGAGGTCATATCACCAAGTCAACAGCTATTATTTTCATCACTTTAATATAAGAAAATATATACTCGTTGGCATTAATACTCTTCCAATCACAATCATTAATTCATTTCATAGCCAAGTTGTTTTAACCGTTTGATCCACAGAAAATACTATAGAAAGACTCGTAGTCACAAGACCTCTGAAGCATTCAAACGGCCCATACATCACTATTCACATATCTACTATCTGTAATATTAGTACACTGCATCCACCAATTCTAAAATTCATCTTCACTATTCACACATCATGGACTCGCCTACCCTCTCCATAAAACTCGAGCTGGCCTCCAATAAGAAAGTCATAAATGGGCAATACAGGATAATAAAGAAAATTGGACAAGGCCAGTTCGGAAAAGTACTTCTAGCAGAAGTGGTCAGAGACTCTGGCTCTCAATGTCTGGACAAATACGTTGCAATCAAGACCATCAACAGAATAGACAAAACTAGACTCATAACCAAGACCTACATGAGCCAAACTACAAAGATAAAGCGAGAAATCCAAATAATGAAGGAATCAAACCATCCAAATGTAGTCAAGCTTTACCAAGTGATTGACGACTTGAAGTTTGATAAGATCTTGCTTATACTAGAATACTGTAAGTTCGGAGAAATTGACTGGAAGCATTACAATCATTACTACGAGAAGTACCAAAAGCACCACAATGATAGAAAGCCACTTACCATTAATAAAATTCTACGAGACGTGGTAAACGGATTGGAGTATCTCCACTGCTATAAAAAGATTATTCATCGAGATTTAAAGCCTTCGAATCTTTTAATCAACGGTGACAATACCATCAAGATTTCTGACTTCGGAGTGAGTCTAATTTTAGAAAACAATGCAAATGACGAAAAGGAACTAGGAAAAACGATGGGTACCCCAGCATTTTATGCTCCGGAACTTTGTCAATTTGTGAGTAATAGATTATCGATGATATCCAATGCAGATCATGAGGCAAATAAGATAAAAATTGATTACAGTATAGATATATGGTCATTGGGAGTGACTATTTACTGTCTAATGTTTAATAATCTCCCATTTAACGGTTGCAATGAGTACGAATTGTTTCAGAATATTGTTAAAGAGGAACTACTGTTCCCAAGAATACAGAGCACATCAAAAACGACAAAAGAGGATATTCAAGAGCTTAAGTTTCTAAAAGATTTGATAAAGAGATTACTTACTAAAGATCCTGATAGACGTATCACAATTGAAGAGATCAAAAATCATGAGTTCACGACTTTTGATTTGAATGAGAGCGATAAGAGAAGATTCCACAATTTCAACAAAGCCATATTCCGTGACGCAGCCAAGAAGGAAGAGAAACAGGCGGCAATACTGACATCTTCTACAGAAATGGATGCTAGTCTCTCTTTGAAGATCAAAAAGTTTTTCACTGGAAAGCAAGACACGTCATCATTGCCTCCTTTGCCAACATCCTCTAGAAGCTCTCTTAACAGCATTAAACCTCCATCTAGCAAGAGCCTTAACATTGAATCTTTCAAGGGGTTGGAGCCTGTTGATGATCTATTGGATTCATATCTTGATGACTCTTCATCAGCATCCTCTTTTGGAAGTGATGTAGAACAAAATGTCGATACCTCAGACGTGATGGAGGCATTGAGGGATGAAAAGAGACTATATGAAGACAACGCAAATATCAAAGAAGCAAGTGCCGAAAGCATTAATAGGGTAAAGCCGACACCCTTGGTTCTATTTAAACCTGAAGTGTCAGAATTCAAGCCCCCGCGCACTTCGAGCCGTAACAATTCTCCGCTGAAAAGTTTCCTAACTTCCCCTGGAAGCAACTATAGCATGAAGTCACCAGTAACTCCTACTAATAATAACGTCACTACAATTGGTGCCAGTTCACCTTCATCTTTCAATTCGATATTCAGCCCTTCCCAGAGATTTTTCTCCCGTAATAAGGGCAAGAAGAATAATGGTTCCAGTAGCATAAAGAAAACTCCTGAAAACAGGGCAAAGCCAACCATTAGCTCATTGTCATCTCCAACGAAGAAAACCCAGGGGTCTACACTGGGAAAATATACTGACTTAATGGAACCGCCACCTATTTTTGGACTTAACGTTCACAGTTCAAGCAATAACAATAGTACGTCGTCTTCTGGGAAGAATGCTGAACCAAAAAGCAATAGGAGCAGCACGTCATCGGATACAGAACCCCTTTCATCTCCCGTATATCGAACTTCAGTGGACAGTGGTTCTAGAAAAAATTCCATATCCTCTTATGGCTACGGTCTAAGCAGAATTACCAGTTCTAGCTCTTCATTAAATTTAAATGCGTATCTCACTGATGACAGTTACTCTGAGACATCGGTCAAGGATGTTAATACGCGCAGTAGCTCTGCTAGCGTTCCTAAACGAATAATAAAGAGTGAGGAAGTCGATGATGATGAAAATGACGATGATGACGATAATGATCTAGCAAATGAGACCTTCGTCATTGAGGATCCTCTAGAGAAAGTCCAGACATTCCAGAATATGAATGACTATTTAGATAATTTAAAATAGCGTTGCCATTTATAAAGGCTATACGTAAATTGAGTATCTTACGATAATAATGTTGCGGTGTAACAGCGATTGGTTGTCATGGAACATCTGGAAAATGGCTTTATATTCATGAACTATTTTTTTCTCACGTTATTTGTTAGTTCATATAGATAGGTTTAGCATAGAGAAATTAACAACTGATCGAAGAAGTAATTGACGAGGAAGCTGCTGAAAGTGGTCGGTACATCTGAGATCACTACAAATGGGTTATTTTTTGGCTTAGTATTACGAAGCCAAACATTGGCAGCTTTTATAGGCAGTATAATGGATCTGGAGACGATCGAGTTTTACAGATTAACCTCCGGATATAGATCAACCCCGCCAGCAACACCTTTAATGCAAAGGAAAATTGATTTGCAAGCGAAGCGTGACTCTTCATCGTCTAGATATCAACGGTTTCTTTGGAGATCCCGATGACAATGAAGATAATTCTTGTCAATTTCCCACCAGATAGCTAGTACCTGACGAATTCTGGTTGTGTTTATCCGTGCTGGATACTGAGGCAACATTCCACATGATTAGAAATCTACGGCAGTCCCGATATTGGTTTTCTATAACCGTTAGCAAAACCTCGTGTATCACAAAGTGCATGTTGCATGCCTATATGGTGTCTCAGTTGCCAGAACAATCTGGCTATACCTCTTTGTACAAACTGTATAAACCTGTAGTATCTGTAAGACATGATCCCATCTCTCAAACGTACGTCAGTACCCCGGAAATGTCAAGGTGCCATTGCTCGTCTATCGCAAGGTAATGGCATGTCGATGACTTGTCCCGTGTTCCCAGGACAATCTACGCGACGCCCATCCACGGCACCGAAGGAAATGTGCTCGTTAATCTCGACTGCAAATATTTCGCAGCTTCCATCAACATACTGTATCTCAAGCCTAGCAACAGACGACGCCGACGATCAATTAGTACTAAAACGACAACGAACATGGTGCAAAACCACCATTTTCCACGGTATCTGCAGTAGTTTACATCCTGATTAGCACCGATTTGTGCCGGATCAATCCCATATATACCTCTGTCCTCTATCTTCCGGAATTGATGCTATGAGCCTTGCTGCTGCTGAAACTTGCCTAATTGGGACGGAACGCAAACTTACAAATGTCTTTCAAAACAAACAAAGAATAATTTTTCAAGCACGACATGTTCCATACCTGTGGGAGATGACATGAGAGTAGCAAGGGTTAGGGTTTAGAGGAGTTTAGAGCTGGGTTCGGCTAGCTCAGGCACAGCCAAGAGACGAGGTGTGGTAGCTAAAGGTAGCGAGGACACTATGAGGGGCTCTCACTTAACTACAGACGCGACCCTTGCAATGAGATTAGGCATAGACACGGTTTGGTGAAGAACGGAAATTTGCATCATCTGATTTTACATCAGCCATGGAGGGTGTTCATGTGCAGAGTAGGCTGAAATTGGACATGGGGTGATCTGGCGTAGTGAAGGACGTTGAAATTTCACCTTGCCAACCATAGCGCTACTGCTACCAGCAACACCTCCAATAGATCCGAGATGACAAAGAATGATAAATATTTACCCCCTCCCTATTCGTTCTATAAGGCTCATACCACGAGTTCCAGATAGTTTGGGATGGCGAAGACTTATTTGCGGAGCCAATGGTGCTTCCAAGCCATGGCGAGGCATCGAAGGACGGAATTGCTACTTTCGGGCGGCCTTGGTGCCCAGTCCACAGCCAAGACTGGTCATGCTGAGGGTCGGACATGAGTTGAACCCAGGCATTATTGTATGCAATTAAAAACCAAAATTAAATATTAAATTTACCATTATTGATATTATGGGCATTATTATTATTATTTATCCTGATGTTGTTGTTGTAGATGTTTTCGTTGTATAATCGTGGATAGAATGCACATTTGAAATTTACACAAAGTGCCATGACACGGAAACCTTCCTTTGGTTGCTCATATCCTGGCTAACAAGCATGAGCTAACGCAGAAGATCTCCGCAAAGACTTGGTGTGTGAAGGAATGGGCAATGGTAATAAACAATGGATCATGACATTAATAATAATACAACCCGTAGAAACCTCAGGCCTGGTAATATAAGTAATTTCTTAATTCTTTGATCTCTGTCTTAACCCATTTTCTTCTCTTTGACGTCTTCACATAATCCAACCGTCACTGGAAGGAGTTACTCTAACAACCGGAGCATATTAGCCTAGATACGTCAATAGCTGAGAGAAGTCGTTGCTATAGTGTGAGCAATTACTCCTAACCCACCACATATACATACACCACACATACATTCGCTTGAACTTACATTGAATTAATCATTAATTCTCCTAATTACACATTTCCTTTCATTACGTTTCTCCATTAGCACACATTCATTTATTCATCCCTTGATCGTCACTCTGCTCTGTCTGACCACATATTTCTCCATTATCTATAATTATCCCAACCCTTCGGATTTGTCACATTCAATCCGTGAACCTTCTTTGCTTGGCCCAAAATCCATTGTCTGCTCCCCGATTACGAACTACTCCATTAACAGGAATATTGAAAACAAGACTCTCCCATTTGGTTCTTAGTGACAATATTTCTTATTTGTTCTATCGGGCCTCCAAAAAATACAACATCCATTGTCTGGTCGAATATCATCATCAAGTTGCTGGTTAGCCCGGTTCAGTGATCTGTGACTATACCTACCCGAGTGGGCTATTATTATTGATTATTATCATTGTTGTACAATATACCATTTTGGTTAATTGGCATTTACTTGATCTGGGGCTTTCTCATTGGCGTTAATTGGCGTTTCCATTCTGGTGTTGCATTATATATACTTTTATATATTACTTCTGGTTGCTACCGTCATTGCTTCCTCCATTTTTGCATCACCCAACAGCCTTGATTCGTGCACACTCGTTCCTTGTTGCATCTCTAGGCGCTGTTGGTAATTAGCTGATTCCATTTAGCACTCTTTTCTTAAACTCTTTCCATTCGTTTGGATTGTTTCCTTTATTTAGCATCTCGTCAGTTAGTTCACTGACCGTGTTCTACAGCCTATTGGTGTGATACAGATTGAATTTCGAAAGATCAAAAGGGATTACAATTCCTTCCAGGTTATTGATTTCAATCTATCTGTTCACTCTCATTCCATTCACCAACTTCATATCTTTACCATCCCAGAAGTCTTAGCTGGACTATGCTACACGATGAAGAGTTCACTATGATCAATACCACCAATACTAATACCAACAATACTAATATCTCCATCATGGACCCGTCGTGTCCTCTGGTGTTACCTTCAACAAACGACCTTCTGCTTAAGAGACCGTCCAAGCGTGACAGACCCCTCAGCTCGTGCTTGGACATCCAAAACGATGACTATGTCGATATCGAATCGGAATTGGCTCTGCCTTGTACGATGAATGGCGGTACAACATCAGCAGTGCCGACCAATTCATCGGAGATCTACTCACCGTTGTTCAACCGTAAACCGTTCAAGAACCTCTCTAACATCGTACTTCCCAACATGAAGAAGAAGCTAACATCGTCAACCAAGTCGTTCACTCGATCCATGACTGCTGTTACCAAGTCTTCTCATAACTTCTTCCTGGGCGTGTCTTCCAATACTAACGATAATAATACTACCACAACCAAGAATAACATCACCAACTTTATGTCTTCAGTCCCAGCGGCTATTCCGATGGCCGCCAGCAGTAGTGGTCTCGGAATTAGACTCGCCCATGACGACTTAGACGACTCCGACGACGACGATATGCCTCATTCACCCACCCAAAAGCGTAGCGCCATGAAGAGTAGCTCTGACTCCCGTAACAACAATCAAGCCATCAGGAGAATCCACTCTATGTGCCAAACTACGAAGGAAAAGGAAAGCTATCACATGGAGGATAACTCTCATTTGAAGAACACTTCCATCCGAACATTCTCCGTGAAAAACGACTTACTACCAAGAATTGACGAACACGAAATGGATAAGATCATCTCAGGCGAGTATAAAGACGACTTTGACGAAATAATAGTCGTAGACTGTCGTTTCAAATATGAATACGAAGGAGGACACATACTTGACGCCAAAAACATATCTACCAAGCAAGACTTGGAAGCGGAGTTCTTGGGCAGTCTTCACAAAGATGGTGCAAACGAAAAGGACAAGAAACGTTTGGTAATCTTCCACTGCGAGTTCAGTGTATTCCGTGGTCCTACAATGGCCAGTCACTTAAGAAAAGTTGATAGAAGACTACATATTGACAGTTACCCATACTTGAAGTACCCGGATATTGTTGTCTTAGAAGGCGGATACAAAGAATTCTTCACGAAGTATAGCAAACACTGCTTTCCAAGAGGATATGTAGAGATGAAGGACGTTAATCACGAGAAGAACTGTGAAAACGAATTGCACAGAGTAAGACAAGAAAGCAAGTTGACAAGGGCAAAGTCATACAACCAATTTGGAAGTGATGATCTTCCTAATATTGCTCCATACAACCACAACAGATCTCGTTCCTATACTACTATAACGAGTGAGAAGATCCTCAAAAGACAGCGTTCTGATACCAGAGTGAAGACATTAAGTGTTTCAAGTGTTGGAAGCGGTCTTAAGCTCGCAAGAGCTTCAACTTTCTCTTACGATCAATCAATATTTGGCCACAATTCTTCGTCAGAAAGTATTGTATGGTCTCCTTCAAATAATGTATCTGCAAACTCCTCTCAGACCACTGTCTTCGATCAAGAATTCCAGCCTCCTTCGACTTCGTTTAGATCAGGTCACATGAAATCACTTTCATCTAATGGTAATCTCTCTTCTTCGAGTGTTTCTATCAACTCTTCTATTTCCTCCATCTGCTCGGATGGCACTTTTTCATCTACAGAGTCACTCTCAGACCTGTTCTCATCGCCTATGGGTGAAATGTCAGACTTTTTTGAGTCCAAAGCAAGCAACCTTACCAACTACATGAGAAACATGACTACCGGCCCTGCTGCTAATGGGCTCTCTAATTCTACGGTCCCTAGCGTATTCAAATCCACTACCAGAAAACCGTCTGCTCCCGTCCCAGCATTACCAAATAGGACTCCTACATTGACCGGTCTCTCAAACCCATCAAGTAGTTTAACTGGTCCAGCATCTAGCAGTGTGGTCCAACACAACTCGCATAATGTCCCACATTCAGCATTCAAATTCCCTAACAACATCAAACAGAAGGGATCACGTCATAACCTCAATAGGCTCAACACAAGCAGCAATTGTTCATCGAATAAAATGATGATAGTAACACCACTGCTCTTGCATTCATCTCCAATCATCAGCTCCCCCTTGTCGACGGCAACTCCAGTTTCAACCCTCGACTCTGGTGCTCGCCATAGCTCTTCCATCATTGATCCCATCAACGACACTCCTGTAGACTTCGCTGTTCCGTTTTTCCCTAAACCTAACATTCGCCACATCAACCACGTCAGAAAGCGTTCTGGTTCTTTACTTTCATCTGCTGGCGGAGGACTTTATAACTTCATGTCGCTCGACATAGACGAGGCAGACGAAGAACAGGATGAGGGATTTTATTCACGTAATAGCAGCACACTCAAATTTGGGGAGAAGGAGAACAACAGCCCACCTGTCCCAACACCTACTGTGTCTGCATTCGCTCAGAAGAGTCCCTTTAATTAGGATTGGTTTTATATAATACTAACTGGTCTATCCAGATTAATCCTAATGAATATTGCATAGTTTAATGATGCTGTAGAGATGTAGATGTACTTGTATCTCTGTGCTATTCTTATGCCTTCCAAAAGATATCTACACTTCCCTTCGAAATAATGGCTGCAAAATTACAACAATATCTGTTCGGAACAGGAGCTCCTTGCTCGCGTCATCTGTATGACGGTTACACTTCACATCGCCTTCGTCTACTGATACTTCTGCTTCGTTGCATTCTACAAACATACAAGAAAGGTCTAACTTATTCGTAAGCATATATTTCGTACCCCACCAGTAGGGAATAAATAACTTAACTAGCGACAATAAATAGATTTTTTCATAATTTAAACATAGATAACAATAAAACTCAGCTCAATATCTCAAAGCTTAGATCTTAGCACTGTCACCGATCAACTTAATGGCGGCATTGTTGATGGCAATAGTACCTCTTTCAACAACATGAGTCTGGAAAGTGACGACATCACCGTCCTTCCAGGCAAGAACTCTCAAGGTCTCACCAGGGTAGACGATACCAGTGAATCTGACCTTGATCTCACCGAATGGACCGTACTTGTCCAACAAGACCTTGGCGGACAAACCACAAGTGGCCATACCGTGCAAGATTGGTTGAGGGAACTTGGCAGCAGCAGCAAATTGTGGATCAATGTGCAATGGGTTTCTGTCACCGGTCAATCTGTAAAGAGCAGCCTTGTCAACAGAAACCGGAACATCAATGGTGAAGTCTGGCTCTCTCTTTGGAGCGAGGAATGGCTGAGTAGCAAAAGTTCTTCTCTCCGCGAACTTCTTGGTGTTACCTTCACACTTTCTGATGAAGAAAGTTGCCTCGTTCTCGAAGAGAGTCTCACCACTGTCAGCGTCAACAGACTTAGATCCGTGGACGACAATAGTGTTGGTACCCTTTTGAGTGATAGCAATAGGGTTGAAAGAGGTCTTAACACCAGCTTCAACTGGAATTGGGAACTTGTGGAGCTTAATGTAGTGCTCACCGTGCAACAACAACATTGGGTTGAAGTTCTTCAACAATCTAGCGAAGGTAAGTTGAGACTTGCCAGAGTTGAAGGTAGCCAAGTGACCGAAGGTTGGAACAACCTGGAAATCGGCGTTGTTTTCGTAGACAAGATGCAATTGCTTAGCAGTAGCACCAACAGAGATGTTGTAAAGAATGACTTCTCTGTCACCGTAGTGGAAGACTGGATCTTCTTCGTCGTCTTCGTCTTCGTCTTCTTCTTCTTCTTCTTCTTCCTCCTCTTCGTCACCGTCACCAATAGCCTCTAAGATGGACATGGAAGATTCAGTGGCAGTCTTAGGGTTAGCAGTGTCATTCTCGAAGTCTCTGATGTCGTCAAGCTTGTCACGGATGAATTCAGGAGTGACATCGGCAGCGTGTGACACGGCACCCTTGGCTCTTTGCCATCTAGTGTTACCAATCCAACCTCCACCGGCTTCAAAGGTCTCACCTGTGACTTCAACATCTTCAGAGGCCAAGTAGACTAATAATGGAGCAACCTGGTCTGGGTGGTACAAGTTCAAGTCGTCCTTAGAGAAGACAGTCAAGGTCATGGCAGTCTCAGCATGTGGAGCAACAACGTTGACCTTGATGTTGCTTCTAGCACCTTCAATGGCGAGAGTCTTAGAGAGACCTAAGATGGCACACTTAGCAGAAGCGTAGTTGGCTTGTCCGAAGTTACCGTAGATACCAGAAGTAGAGGAAATGTTGATAACTCTACCGTACTTCTTGTCCAGGAAGTATGGCCAAGCGAGTCTGGTCAAGTTAAAGGTACCAATCAAGTGGACTTGTTGGACACTGTTCCACTCTTCGATGGACATCTTGGCGAAAGATTTGTCTCTCAAGATACCAGCATTGTTGACCAAGATATCAATGGTACCGTAGGTGTCAATGACGTTCTTGATGATGGCTTCAGCCTCGGTAGCGACGTTGTGGTGGTCGACAGCAGCTTCACCACCAGCGGCCTTGATTTCAGCGACAGTCTTGGAGGCGTCCTTGAAATCGTTGACAACAACCTTAGCACCATACTTGGCGAAGAATTTGGCGTATTCCTTACCTAAACCAGCACCAGCACCGGTAATCAAAACAACTCTGTCCTTAAGAGTCACGGCTGGAGCACCAGTCAAGTCGTTTGGTGGTAATTCTCTTGCAGCTCTGGTCAAACTAGCGTAATCGTTCAAAGCTTGTGGGTGAGTGTTCTTCAAGAGCTCTGGCTTCTTGGAGTCGTCAAAGTCCAAGATTTCACTGAATCTCTTGGCCACAGCTTCAGCAGTGAATGTCTCATCTGGCTTGAACAATACACCTCCGGATCTCTCCCAACGGATTTGGCCGTAGAAACCGGCAGCAACCTCGAAGATCTCTCCGTTGACGTCGCTGTCTTCGTGGGATAAGTAGAGGACCAATGGGGCAACCTTCTCAGGGCCCAATTTCTCTAAGATTGAAGGAGGAAGAATGGACTCAGTCATTCTGGATCTGGCCAATGGAGCAATGGTGTTGGCTCTGATGTTGAATCTGTCACCTTCTCTGGCCAAGGTTTCAGCGAAACCAACCAAACCAGATTTGGCAGCAGAGTAGTTGGTTTGACCGAAGTTACCATACAAACCGGCTGGAGAAGCGGTGTTGACAATTCTACCGAAACCTTGCTTTCTGAAGTAAGGCCAAGCAGCCTGGGTGACCTTGAAGGCACCGTTAAGATGGACGTCGATGACCAACTTGAAGTCCTTCTCGGACATCTTCTTGAACGAAGCGTCTCTCAAGATACCGGCGTTGTTGATGACAATGTGAACGGTACCGAAGTTCTTGACGGCGGTCTCGACGATCTTTTCACCGTCGAGGACGTTGTTGTAGTCGGCTACGGCGATACCACCAGCAGCCTTGATCTCGTTGACCACCACGTCGGCGGCAGCAGAATCGCCACCAGCACCGTTAAGGGCACCACCCAAGTCGTTGACGACCACCTTGGCGCCTCTTTTGGCGAATTGGAGAGAGTAGTACTTACCCAAACCACCACCGGCTCCGGTGATGATGACAACCTTGTCTTTGAACGATAATTCACTCATTGTGGCGATGTATAGATGCAGACAGATGTGTTATATAGTTTTGCAATACAAAAATAAGATCCCGATATCCACCAGCTAGTAGAAACGAGAAACACAAATCACAACTACAAAAAGACCACCAGAGCTCAATTGGCACCCAGGAATTCCACGGATATATATATATACCACTGGCTGAAAAAACACCGGCTGCGATTATCAACGGTTACAGGAGAGGAACAGCAAAGAACCAGACCCACCCAGACGCAGTCGTGGAAGCAGCCAGTTCCATGGATGCGTAGTAGTTAATTACCAGCCAACGACCACATCTGCGACTACTACCGAGCGTGAAACCTGCCTCTGCCAGGTTAAGAACAGGATGTGATTTTGCGGGGACTCCGTACCCCATAGTACGGTCCTAGGAAGACTACCCAAGAGGGTGTGGATGAGGAACGAACTGTGTACAAACAAGGGGAGCTTGTGAAGGTTGCACGAAAGCTGGGGAATAACCGAGGATTAGAGGGGAGCCAGAGGTTAGTTCCATGGGACAGGATACAGACGGGACAACCGTCGGGGGTTGTCTTGTGTAGAGGAGTCCAGTTTCATGACTTTGGCGGTGGGAGTAGAGGTGGTTGTAATTGTTGGAATCCATGTGGTTTTCGGGTTGTGTTCGATCTCTAGTGGGTGTTGTTGCTGTGTTGTTGCATCGAATTAGGTTCGTTAATGAACTGTATCTCTACCATAAAAATTAGTTATATATATTACATATTACATATTGGCACGCCGGGCAATTTTTCAGTTACAGCTGCAATTCCAATTTCTTGCCTAATTTCCTTCATTTCCCTAATTCTCCTAAATTCCCTAATTTCTCTAATATCTCCAGTCTAGTTCTACCTGCTTAATCCACCCTATTGCTGATCTCGTCTACCCCCTCTAATCCTACCCCAGAATGCTATTTCCGACAGACCCTAAATGCCACACCCATCGCATTCCGGATCGGTTACAGTCACACTGGCTTCACTTTCGGGCTCAATTCGGCACCCACTTCCTGCCCGTGAC
Source organism: Scheffersomyces cryptocercus (assembly GCA_030555905.1). NCBI lineage: Eukaryota > Fungi > Ascomycota > Pichiomycetes > Serinales > Debaryomycetaceae > Scheffersomyces > Scheffersomyces cryptocercus. Next base: position 148,294 of record JANIVO010000026.1, read on the forward strand.
CTCCACCACCTGATGTTACTTATTGCCCCTCTCTGACTACAAAGACCAATAGCGCATATGCCCCATCAATGGTATTTGTGACACCCATATCGTCTTTACCCGAGGCTCCTAAAGCCGTCGGTATACATGCACTCCCGAGGTCAGGTGGAATTTTTCACAATTTTCAATTTGTTGGTGGAGACACGACCTGTGGTTATAATGATGTAATTGTATCACGTGATTCGACGCGTAATTCCAATGGAGGATACCTGTATATTGGAGAGAAGACCCGTACCGCGGCATTGGATTACACTAGTCGGTACACTAGCTTAGCTGTTTATTGAACACTAAAGAAGTATATAAAGTTCAGCTTCTCATCTATAAAATGGAACAGGAATTTGTTACTCCTCATCGTGCAATTTTCCATCTGCTAAGTAACAGTTCAAAATCCAGACATTTCATCGATCTAGAACCAGTATTGCCTGGCTCCTGCATCTCCTTTTCAATCTGGCCTGATTATGGGCTAATGGTTGGAGTTTTGCAACCATTTACGAGGTCCACCGCAAAAGAGTGATGGTTTAAATGGATTGAGCTGAGGAGTTGTAGCTATATTGAAAAGCAGAGGTGTAAGTCAAAATGAATAGAATCATAGGTGTGAAGGAAGGCAATTTGCAACATAACTACAATGATTCTCCTATTTTGTCTACCGCCTGTAATCTCATTCTGCTAGAACAAAGAAGCTTTCTTATGTATTTACATATCATAGTCCGATATACCTTTTGCTCATGTAGTTCTCTTCTCTGTGTACCATTTTACATAAGGAATGGGGGGACAATTGACTGCCCATGACCTCAGGAGAGGTATATACCAGAGAATGAAGCTCTCAAGACAATTCAGCGGGCTTTTCACGAGTTAGAAAAGAAGGTCATAGATTTATTTGAATACTAGCTTCGAATCTTAAAACGTGGAAATTGCCTCTTTGTACTTGCTGATCCGATTCAATTAAGCAATTCAAAAGCAGTTTTTAGCCTGAGAATGTTCATATTATCCCTATACCCGTCCCGTAGCTTAAGGACAACCGTTTCAGGTCGCAGCACGCAAATCAAACACGAGGTTGAGAATGTGTGGCATTGGCGTTGCGATCCACGAAGGGTATGATTTAGATGTTGTCTAGTCATTCGGCTATCTCCTCTCTAGGCGGCCACGATGTCGGGACATCGAATTTATGGAGTCAGCCCGTCCCTCGTAAACTAGAGGTTTTGATGTTAAACATCCCAGCTACCCGGATTCTTGGCACCTTGAACAAAAGGGTACACATGGTATCTCGTATTTACGCTAAATACTTCACTCTAGTGCTATTATTAATTACATCATCGAGTCCATGTAGGCCTCGTGTGAGGCTCATCATCTCTCGGCAATAAAAGCACGCACCTATCGACCGACAGGGTGTTCACATTAACTGAGAAAAGGGTACATGTGCCTAAGATGACGGCAACCCAAATTGTGGATAGCTATGTCCGATTTCGTACTCTGTAAAGGGCATAGGGTAGTTTTGCTTCGTATTGGGCATTATCCTGGCATGTTTTTATTGGTGGAATTACGAATCTGATAAAGGAACTTAATGGAGTGACCAATACCTCAATGACATATCAAACCGTGCATTATGCCCTACATTAAATCAGCGCATGTCGGTCTCGGACAGAAGTAGCTTGCATAATCGTCAATAAAATACCATTAGTTATCGAGAAATTCATTCCTGATTCGTACCTTCTCTAAAGGAAAGAGGCAGCGAAATCTTCCCTGAGTCATCGGATCTACGTCTATTTTACAAGGGACCGTTGGTCACGTCACTCGGCTTACACGAAATCGACTTATCAGTGAGGTGATATGCAGGCCCTTGGCTACAATGACTGCAAAAGGTACCATCTGCATAAAGCGCTTTGGTTGATCTGAAGTGGTACTATAAGAAGACTAGAGATTCCCCAAAAGATTCTTATATCAGTGTTGTTCTTCATTCAAGTTAAATACCTACAATTAACCAACCTTCAATTCACACATACATTCTACCAACAATTAGCTGCTTACTACAATGACTTCCACTTCTATCCACAACTATGTCAAAGACGAATTCGAAAACTCAATCTACTACAACATGATGTTAATCTCTGTGCTTTTATTAATAGTCTTGATGGCCATTATAAGCTATTTATCGTGGTTTCCTTGCTCAACTTGTGAGTCAAGAGAGCTCTTCGTTGAAGATATTGAAACTGAGACATCCTTTAATAACTTAGATTTGGAAGCTCAAAAGGGGCCAGAACCTCCAACACATGGATTCGTTGAGGATATAGCTTTGGCTAGCGAGAGAGCTCCATTGTTGAGTGCTCCAGAGAAGCTTTTTCGCAAAGAATACTTGATCAACTACACATACGAAGTGAACCCCACGATCATGTATAAACCAAAGTCAAACATAGTGAGATTCCCCAGAAGAAGATCTAGCCTTTCTTCGTCAAAGCTCCCCACTTTACCTGAGTGTGGGGAAGAAGAAGTCCAATACCGGTCTCTCTTTGTATGAATTTTTTAAATGCTTCCATCATGATATTTTAACGACATTAGCTTATTTACTTCCCCAATTGTTTACTCTGGAGTACACTTTGCTGGGTACTCCACTTTATTATACATTTACTAATAGGATGCTGGACAACTATTAAACTTCTAAATATACAATTTTTCACCCCAATACTATAATGTAGCAGTGTAATTATTTGCTACTTTCATAATTAAAGATGTCAATGTTTTTCAGTGAGGCTGTACTTGATAAATAATATATCACTACCATTGTGCAGTAGAATGGGGAAACAAAAATTATCGAGCATTATTGTCTCCAAAGTAAAACTCCGAAATAGCATGAGTCACGTTGAGCACGATCATACCATCTCATTAAACACCTCAGTGGCTATATACTCTGCTGAATGTGTATCCACATGTTCTCACGAATCCGCTACGAGAGATAAGAGTAAGCAGATGCCTATCCTGGTCCTTGATGTTGTTCCGCCGGAAAGCATCTTTTAGTATGGCATTATTTTCTTAGAGACTGACAGAGTCACGAAAACCTTAATCTTGGCTGAGTCTAATGTACCGCGTTAGGCCTGCTTTAAGCGACGATCCTTTTGGTGAACGATAAGCGATCCGACAGTGTGGTTGTAATAAGCTGTTAAAGTTTTATTTCATACATATGTTCTTCTGCTACGGTTTCCTTATCTTGCACTAGGCCATCCATCACTTGTGTAAAGCAATATTATTAAGTTCATGGTGGGTCATCTAATAGTAATTGTTGAAAAGCAATTATCTACAGATGCTTTTACAAACACAACATCATTCGTACAATTGTTAAAATGGGGTAAAGCGAAAGAGTATTAGAGAATAAAAATTGATCCCTTACTTACAATTACAATGAATCTACTCTCATTTCTCTTCTACTGGGCCAGTACTAATGACTGTGATCCCAAAAGAAGATTCCAAGGCGAAGGATAACCACCATATTGTTGTCTACCTCTTAGTGGGTTATTGCATGTTAGTCGTGATTCCCTTTTTGTTGGCTATCACTATTCAATTTCTTGGAAGCCACTTCTTGCGATTCGCCCGTGAAGCGTGCTCTATATTTATCAAGGACTTAGAGCTTTTCCACCGAGGATTGAACGAGATCTTCAGCGGAGGTACTGAGCAGTCTGCAAATCCCATTAGGTCAATTGAGCTGGATCAAGAAGACAAAGACGACGAATCCACGAACGAAACAACAGCTCTTTTGAATTCTAGTTCCATCTATCCAACTGAAGGAACCGCATTCCCGCTGATACACTTTGGATATGGCAGCACCATGTACAATTCTGCATTTTGGGTTGTATGAACGGGTGTTCTAGTACTGGGACACCTTGTAATAGACTTTTGGCGGTTATTTCGTTATTCCATGTTCTGGAAAGGCTTTTATTTCGATTGAAATGATGAAATGGGTAAGAAAATGGCAGCTAAAGGGCTAAATGGGTTAGATCTGGATCTTACATGATAAATCAACCTCAAGATCATACAGTTATACAGTATAATTAAATAGTACAATAAATATTTAATTCATTATTGATTACCAGATTGAATATTAAACAGATACTGCCAACTACACAAATCAAACGCGATAGTAGAATCCAAACGGTCATAACAGCTATCGCTAAGAAACGAAAAATACAAAAGTCGAGAATTTGCATTTGCTGTATTTTTGACAAATTCTGTCTAGCAAAGACTATCCACATTGAGAACAGATATCGATAAGAGATTGCGTTATTACCCCAGCTCCCCCGACTCGTGGTTTCCTGGTGCTGTTTAGTGTACGGAAACTCCACAATTTATGATTGCAAAAAAAATAGATGATGCAATGGTACTTATCTCGCTGCCTTCTCCACTTCGTTAAAGATATAAAAAGCTTCTAAAATTCTAATTTCCATTTATTGATTTCTCCTTGGCACATTCAAACATTGAATTAATCAAATGGCACCAATGACATCAAAAGAAGACTCTGACACGAACTCCGACTTCTTCATCTACTTGTTAATCGCATACTGCAGCATTGTCGTTATTCCTTTCGTCATTATAGCTATTTATCAACTCTTCACGTCCTTCTTTGAGTTATGCTCTGTTGTGTTCAACATTCTTCAGTTACACCTCAATATATTCGAAGAGTTATTATGGAAGTTAAGAGGGTCTTCTTCTGAGCTTGCTACCCTCTTTGGTCGCGATATCTCCGACAATGAGAACCTTAGGGACTCAATGATGGAAGACTACGTGTCAATAACTGGTCCATTTTAGAGGAATAATAGAGAGGGCTGAAATTAGATGAATAATGACTTTGGATGATTTGGATAGATAACTGATTGGATTATGGATAATAAACGGGTAAAGGTGGGTAAATATTTATAAATGATGAGATACTAGATGAGTATATGGTATATAGGATATGATTACAATACATAAAGCACTCTGACTATTTACAAGTAATCAGTGGTATTAGTTTTGTCATAAACACTGGCTTTCAAAATACTTTATTGCTTCTCCTCTTCGATATCGTCGAAATCGTACTTTCCCTCTAAGATATCGTTCAAACTGTCTTGGATCAACGCGCTTTCCTCATCCATGGGTATTTTACTCAACTCTCTCTCCTTGTCGTAACCTCCCATCAATGCTTTCATCTTCCAACCGAACTCCTTGAACGTAGAAACATCCAATATCCAACATGATCCGAATATTATCATTGAAGAAACCGATCCACAGAGGATAGTACCTGTTCCCACTGCCACAGCGGCATCTGTAGCAAAATTGTAGCTTAGAGGTGGAGCATGGTTTCCTTGGAACAACGTGGGTATGTATTGTCTTGATATGGTGGACTTGTGGGCGAATCTAGCGGCAAAGATTGTCACAGCAGCTGATCCCATAAAAAGCATCATCTGCTTTTTACGGCGATCTATGTACTCATCTGAAGCTTCTCCGACCTTGAAGTTGTATTTACTTAAAAATGACTTCAAGCCCGACTTACTGGTCCTGGTGGATGCCTCTTCACTCATGTCTGCTACTGTTTTCTATGGTTATTCAACGGCAGTATACTACACTTCATGGATATCACTTAACCCTCCATATAAATTTTTAGTGAAATATTGAGAGTGTCTCCATGCAGTATTACTGTGGACTGTAATAACCATTTAATGGATTTTCAGGGTGTAGTACATGCTTGATTGGGTAGAGGAGGAGATACGTCTGAAGAGTGCCTGTAATCAGTGTAGAGATGCTTCTATTGCTACTCGAGATTTACTCCATTTGGCGTCGATTGCGGGGGTGGCAAATGATAAGAGGTGGGATACTATATCGGAACCCCACCTTATCGGAGTAGTTTCCCATACAGTCCTAGCTCGACCGTGGTATAGCCCTAGCAAGTCTGGGGAACACACAATTGCATTTATTAAATAGTACAAAAAAGCGGGCCGACTAGTCTGGAGCTGGCCCGCACTAACGATAGATAAAAAGTGTCGATACAAATGTAAAAGATTAAAACAGATAATCATTACAGAGACAAAGTCTCTCTTAGAATTGAATGTTCGCTAACGGGGTCCCAGTTGATACCGGGCATTCGTGGTGGAAAGCAAACTATACGGTCAGTTGATTAAAGCGAACTTTTAGATTTCTTCCTTGAATAGGCCGCCCTGGTTTTTGTTTTGGCTCTGGCTTAACGAGATGTCGTCATCGTAGTCGCCATTACTCTCAGCATCGACTGGAGTAGCCTTGTAAGCCTCCTTCTTCTCTTCTACTTCAGCCTCTGCGGCTTTCTCCACTTTCTTTGGTTCTTCTTTAGATTCCACAGGCTTCTCTTCTTTGGATGGTGTGGTCTTTGATGCTGAGGATTTGCTTGGCGTCTTGAAAATGCTACTTAATCTTCTAAGAGTACTGGTTTTCTTCTTTGAAGAAGTAGAAGAAACCGCACCCAAAGTGGCTCCAGTTGCTGCGGCGGCGGCGGCGGCGGCTGATTTAGTGGATTTCTTAGATTCTTCAACTGGGGTCTTTGGCTCCACTGCTGGGGTCTTTGGGTCAACTGCTGCTGAGGTGTCGGCAACGCTGACTAATGGAACTTCCTTAATCTTTGGCTCCTCGACAGAAAATAAGGAGCCTGTGTCTCTCAATTTGTCCTCGTCTACGTCACTTCTCAAGTGCTCTGGCAATTCCTTGTTGATGTTGTGTTCGTCCTTTACCTTCTCGTCAATTGCACTTAAGATTTGTTCCTTGTGGGAGGCTTTGTCAGCCAAGTGCTGTTCCTTGGTCTTATTCAATTCATCCAATTGACTATCCAAGTCCTTGTGCTCTTGTTCAGCCTTCAGGGATTCTTCGTTGTGTTGTTGATGTAAAGCGTCTACTTCCTTTGATGTTTCCTCATGCTTGGCAGTGGTTTCATCCAAATCAGTGGTGTACTTTTCGATGTCTGCCTTAGTGGTCTCCAACTTCTCATTCAACTCCGCAATTTTATCAGTGTACTCCTTGTTGAGGGTCTCGGCAGCCTTGACCTCATTGAGCAACTCGTCTCTTGCATCAGTGACTTCCTTCAATTTGGCGGTTTCCTCCTTCAATTCGTCTAAAGTAGGCTTCAAGACTTCATCCTTCTCAGCTTGTAAATCATCAAGCTCCTTCTTGCGGTCAGCAATCAAAGCAGCTTCTTCCTCGTCAATCTTCTCTTGGTTAGCCTTCTTGGCAGATAAAAGAGCCTCTTTCTCTTCAGCATACTTCAACTCCAAAGCCTTCAACTCAGCAACCTTAGCATTAACTTCCTCACCCTTTTCGGTTTGGTATTCTGCATACTTGTCCTCTTCACCCTTCTTCTTTTCCTCGTTTTCGGTGATTCTTTGTTGCTTAGCAGCCTCTCTCTCTTGCTTATCTCTGTTTTTTTGAGCCCATTCTTCCTGCTTGGCCAATTGGTGCTGGTTCTCTAATTCCTTCTGTTTGGCGACCTTCTGCGCGTCTAATTCTCTCTTTGCATCGGCCTTAGTAGTGATATCGTTCAAGACTGGCTGGACATATTGAGCAGCCATCAGGTCCAAGTCACTTCTGAGCATGGTCAAACCACCACCGAGTTCAATGACACCAGCCTTGTTGTTCTTGACTCTCTCGTCACTATTTTTTTGAGCAATGGCCAATGCATTGGCGTAAAGTTGAGCCTGGGCCTTCAAGTCTGCTGATGTAGGACCTTTAAGAGACAGTAATCTCTCTGAAGCTCTGCTATTAGCTGCAGCAAGTAAGGTGCTGTTGACAACATCGACTGCCTTGAAAGACTGGGTACGCTTCTGGGCAGAAACCTGGTCGGAGTAACCACCTCCATGCTTTAAAGATGCAGCTGCACCGTTGGCAGCGAGGTCTTCTTCTGCTTGGTTCAAGTACTCCGTTGGAGTCTGCTTTCCGGCATTGATTCCTGATCTGAAGTCCAAGTCAGGGTTGAATCTTGAGTTAAGAGACTTTGTGGAGTTTTTGTTGGCTAATTGGGTGACTTTGTTAATGTCGAATGCTGGGGAGGACGACTTGGTGACGAGACCACTTCTTTTGATGTCTCTTTCGGGGTTAATTCTCGAGGTCATAGTAGAGGTCGAGTTTTGGTTGGCGGCTCTGTAGAGCGAGTCACCTTTGTAAGAAGGAATACCGGTCCCTACTGAGCTTGTGGAAGCGGCCGAGTGAGTACTGGTCAAGGTACTGGTTCTGGCGTTGGCGGCAGCAGCATCAGCATTGGGGTCGGTAGTTTCACGAGTCCAGGCCTTGATACTGTCTCTCTTTGCGGCCAAGGCGGCAGTCTGTGCTTCTGGGGCAATGGTACGTTCGTATGAAGGTCTCACTGTCAAGTCGGACGACGCAGCAAGCAACGCAGCAGTATCAGAAGCGTTGGAGTTGACTCCGACGGAAGCGATACCCGGCGAGGTGTAGATTCCTTGTCTCAACTTCTGTTGGTAGAGGGCCTGTTGCGATAACGGTTTTCCGTTGGTTTGGTAGACGGATTGGGACATGGCGTGGATAGCAATTGAATGGCAGCAGTCAGGGTAGATAAGGGAGTAGAAGCAGCACGGTAGGGTAGCTGGCGGCTAATATTTCAAGTGGTACAACAGCTTCTAGGGGGCGCTGTGATGGATGGTACAGCTGGGGTTCTGCTCGGAGCTCAATTCGATGCCTTTGTAACAACCAATTGCCTGTGGATGCTACTTGTAATCGTGGACGACCAGAAAGAAAACTATGGAGAAATGAGAAACTGAGGAAGTGAGAAACGAGAAACGGTGAAATGAGAAACGAGGAATGGGAGGAATTGTGAGGTGGGAAACGAGGAATGGGAGGAATTGTGAGGAGTTTGTTAGTGAGAGGTGGAAAAAAAGGGGGAGTAAGTGGCAGGATGTGTAGGGGTGGAGGAGGGCAAAATAGCGAGAGAGTGAGGAAGCGTGGGAGAAATAGCGAGAGAAAAAAACGGGTAGTGAGATAAGAAAGGGGAGGAGTGGCAGTATCTGGGGATAGAAGACGATGAAATGAGACGGCCAAAAAGAGGACTTGATAGGCTAATAACTACAACTTAAGATATATAGTGTTGCAATAGGCTATTAAACGAGATAGAAACTACAAAAAATGGTCAATTACATGAATTTCTTCTCGTTATCGATGGTAAACCCTTGTCTCTTGCTGTATAACCCTCACGCTAACGGCTCCAAAAATTGTCCCCCTATGGCTTTTTCCAGTCGCACCTGAAATTCTACCGCAATCAACCAGTTTCTGCCACCCGAAACTTTAACCAACAACCTATAACACCACGAAAACGGGTGAAGACCGAAACAATTTCACCCACAACACAACATGACGGTTTTCCGTGGGTTCCTCTCCTATGTCATGTCCGTCCTGGTACTCTTCGTATGTGTTCAGCCATACCCTGTAGGGAGGATAACAATGGTGGATTCTACTAATTTCAGTAGTGTCTCCGTGGTGCAGGATTTAACGTATTATTTCATCACCAATTTGGCTGTGGAGAGCCTAATCGGACTCGGCCTGCAGAGGAACCGTGTTCTCGGTTATGAGCCTTCCATTTTGGGCGATGGAATTCTGCCGTGCTGAAGGCATAGACGTGACTGTAAGGAGAGAAGGGTTAGATATGGTGGGAGTTTGCTGTAGCGAAGCACTAGGGTAGCAAGTTGCCTGAGGCCAGTGACGATGTGCAATGCGTAGGAATCGCTAGTTTTAGTTTAGGTTGCGTTCCAGTGGGTCACTTTCACTGTGGTCAATTTAGGTGTCCGACTGCAACTTACGTCATTGTGCGACGAAAGAGAAATGTGGGTGCCGGCTCGTTATGGGTATCCATGGAGTATCAACTAGTGATAAAAAAGCTTATTGGAGGTATAGAGGCCTACAGAGCGATTCTCGAGCATTCTTCGAGCAATTGACATCTTACGGTGGTCTATTACACTATTATGTGGTTATTGGGAGTGAAGTATAGTTCTTTCAGAGACTAGAAGCACATTCGTAGTATGCGCTTACATTGTAAAGGCTCCAATCCTTCTGCTTATGTAGACAAAGGCGGCCCCTATGTTTGACTGTGACGGACGAATTGGTAGAATTCGTCATAAAGAACTTAGTTATTCTCGTTTTTGCAGCAATCTACAAATTCATACTCAAATTAAGCAAATTCTACTGCGATTTTCCATCCACTACAGCGACCTTTTCCTCGTACTGTTCATTTTTACGGACCCCAATACTCTCAAACCCCATATAACTTCCTCGTGATTGTCGCAATACTGCACCGCATTAGTTCGACCATTTCGCTACTAAATCTCTCAACTTTTCTTGCACCAGTCCTATCTCTCACCACAGCGAGTCTCTTTTGTCATATATCTCCACACAAAAAACTCTACAAAACTACAAACAGTTCACGTTCCAATTTCTTTCACTTCTTCTCTTGTTAATCCAGATCGGGAATCCTCTCCATTCCATCTAACGCCCCACACTCCACCTTCAATAATGTATCCTATATCACACCATTAAGTTAGGGAAAAAAACACTATATATTGCGACTGCATATACCACAAATGGCTGGCTATATTTTTGTGTTATTGGCGTCTGCTATTACATTTAATTAAATTAACTATTCAATTGAGTTCTTTAAGTGGTTCTGTTTGATCTCTTAACTGCGTTGTGCCTCCGGTAATTGCATTGATCTTTTTTAGGGGGGTGTTGAATTGATCTCATATTTCTTCTTTCTAGCAAAAAGTTTTCTTCTTGTCTGTATTATAACCTAGATTTGCAATAATCTCGTCGTTAAGTACTCTACCCTAACTCGGACATATCCTCTTCAAGTGAGCGGACATCTCATTAACAATGGCGAGAATAACAGCTGAAGCGAGCGCGAGGCGTCAACGAGAACGACAAAGAGAAGAACAACTCAGAAGAGGAAGAGAAACGGCAAGAGGCCCTGTAGAAGGAAGTAGCAGACAACAAGAAACTGGTATATACAGAAACCAACCAGGCGATCCACCACAAAGGTCGAAGAGAAGATATAAGCCAGGAACTCTTGCTTTGAGACAAATCAGACAGTACCAGAAAAGTACTGATCTCTTACTCAGAAAGTTACCATTCGCTAGACTCGTGAAGGAAGTGGCCGAAAACTACATAGGAGCCGACTATGGTATCAGATGGCAGTCTAATGCTGTGCTAGCATTGCAAGAAGCTTGTGAAGCGTACTTGGTGCATCTCTTGGAGGATACGAATTTATGTGCTATACATGCCAAACGAGTTACCATAATGCAGAAAGACATCCAACTTGCTAGAAGAATTCGGGGTCATATATAAGACAAAGACACAAGAGGCATTCGGTTCAGTTCATTGTATTATAGAAATCGGCCATACGAGTCGAGAAATAGGTAAGAAATACGTGTTAGGGCGCAATAATATAAGGGTTCTTGGAGAGTCCGATATAATAGTATTCAAATATATAGAACTTCGAATACATAGAGCATCAAAGAGAAGAGCACGAAGGCAGCAAATTGACATAGTTCGATGTCAAACTTTCTTCGACATCGTGGGCCAATATCACTGCTACTTCGTACAATGTAGAAAATCACATCTCCTGCCGTTACAATTTAACTATTCCCATAGTAACACATTTCCCATTTACTTGTTCTCCTAAGGATATGGACTCTCCTTTTATCACCTTTCAGGTACCCATTAATCTATTTGTCCCAAATAGGACATGTAATTATCGGCGTATACTGTACATGCTATGCCCGATTAAGTAAAATGTCAATACTGCTCATTGTGGTGTAGAGGTCGTCAAAGACCGTGGAATGGAGGGCTATCTATGGTATTGGTTGTAGGGTCACACTGTGTCAAGACAATGGTCCTTGTTACCCGACAAATCTTGAGATATTGTAATCTCGAGGAGATCATGCATTGGAGGAAGGTTTGGTGAGGTACCAAAGATTACAAAGGGGCATCTCTTTGTTATCGTATTAGTGTAGGCCAGAGTAAAGATGAAATTTCAGCCATACGAGATACGATTTCTGGAACCACGCTGGTGCCGTCTTCAATTGGGGTATTGGCCATAATTGAAAGTATGGGCATCCCTAGTGTAACTCTAGCTACTGTTGAGGGGAGACAATCGGGCCATATTGTAGTAGGTTGAATAGTGAATAGACCGTGCAGCGCAGTCCAACTCCCGTATTGTATATATTATTAAGCTGACAATAATATTATAAGCTTTGTTGTGGAGTAGTACTTCTTTCTTAGATGTTGATGTTCATTCTCTGCAACTGGATCGCCGTCTAATACTCTGAATGTATATAACTTGATTATAGTACCGCATTGTCAATTGGTTTCTCTTGTCTCGACAATCTCGACCAATCGCCCATACACCCGCTATCACTAGATCACAGGATACTGTGATTCGACGCCTGTACATCGCTTTCTATCGCAAGAGCATATTTTGGTTTTATCTTTTCTAGTCTTCATTGTATAAAATCCGTACAGGTCCCGAATTTTGGGTCGGTATAGTAGTGACATACATCTATAAATTGCCAGGAAACCCCACCACTCCTAGCATTACGTCTCGCTGGTGACTTCTATATGATATTTTGGCTTCCGGTATGGCGACAAGCGTAACTACTTCCACCAAGAAGAAGAAACTCGTGTACAAACAGGACCCAGATGGCGTGTTTCGCCTCAAGAAAGTCGATGATACCGACACCGACTCGGTGAACACCAATTTCACCGAGAAGAAGAAAAAGGTCGACGACTATATCAATGAATTGCTCGACTGCTCTTATAAGCTCCCAGATGATATCGAGCCGACCCCAAAACCACCTAAAACTGACGACGCCTCTTCAACATCGTCTCGTAATAGTCACAAGAGTAACAACCAACCTGTTGGTGGAGAAGACACAAAATCAAATCGGGAAAAAAAACAAACCAAGCATAAACGTAAAGCCAGTTCATCACCAGAGACGGTTCCACAGATTTCTTCGAGATCAATTGTAGGCACCATGAAGAACGCCATTCGAAGCGCCACTCCAATCGAGTCGGCCAAGCATTTCCATCCCCAAAGCTTCATTTTAGGTGGAGTTACGTCTATACTATTATACCGTTCGCAGCCAACTCTCATTCACTATGGTATGATTCTTTTGAATGTTTTGAAAGTATGTGCGGTAGTAGCTGTGGTCTTGGGTGGAGTTTGTTGGTACACAGGAGTCGTTAAACTGCTGGATCTCTCCAATTTGGGGACTTTGTTGGAGAAAGTGAAAGCAAGAGCTACTAGCTCAGAAACCCCAAAACAACAACAACACCAAGACGATGATGACGAAGATGACCAATTCTCTGTTCTGGACGATGAAGAAGAATTGCATTATGCACACAAGTCCAAGTCGCCATCAATAAACTCGTTGGAGGATCCAATTCCGCCTCCCACCGAAAGAAGACGTTCATCTATTAGAGTGACACCATTCAGAAGTGTTCCTAGAACACCTGTAGACACTCATTCACAATTGCATTCTCAGCACGACATCCACCAAGTGCCATCACGGGCCAGATTTCAAAGCACTCCTGACCTCCATCAGCATAAGGCTCCTTTGTTGCCTAGACTCAACACTTCTGATGGAAGGGTAAATTTCAAGAAACAGGGTTCGCCTACCAGATCACGCAAAGATCTGATTGAGACGTATTCTTCCAGAGTATCTCCGACTAAGATGTTACCAATTGCTCCTAGTGATGAGGAATTACCATTCATCAACGAGGTCAAATTAATGGACTCATTGGAAGATGAGGTTTCTAGCCTCCCAAGCCATGGCCACAACGACTTCGTAAAGAGGCTGTTTAGTACTGCTAGCAAGAAATCTGTTTTGGGAACCAGGGCTAATTACAATAAATTCTTGGCCGGAGTTCCACACAATGAGGAAGACTAAGCTTGGTGGTTTGCCTTCATTGTCATTCTCGCCATCAACTTTACACTTATTCTGCATCTTAATGAATTGGTACACATTTACATACTTGCTGTTATGTCTTTTATTTCTTTCTAATCACTGGATTTTCATTTAATATAATACATGGGTATTATGGTAAGTATACCATTGTAGTGGCGGTAGACAGAGAGATGGAAGATGTTTTGTGCTGCAGACTATTGCCTGTTTCAAAGAGGGTGTAGCTGAATTCCGATTAATGGGCATGTAGCCCCTCACTTGGAAGATGTTACAAAAACAAATAAGATTCCAAAGTAACACATACAATGCTCTAGCATAATTGTCTAATGTGAAGAATCAATAACGGAAGTTCAAATATGTTCAGAAAGTATAATTGGCTACGCAAGATATATAGTTACATATCATGCCTAGAATGTAATACGAAGCTGCAAAACAAAATTATCCCCACCCTATACCATGACATAAGTTATAACGTATAATCTTCCGTGTGTTAACACGTCTACCCAATCGAAACCAATTGCTAACACCTAAGATGCACTTCTTCTGTCTGATTCTCCATCCACTCTTCTGATTCACTTTCCTTTTCCTTCATTTTTACTATTGCAAAAAACGTCACCAAAGTGACTCTCTCTACTCTTTCTCCATCTCATACTTATTTCAAAGCCATTATGATATACATCATTCACAGATACAACACTCACCTTAAAGAACTCCCACCCTCAAGAACTCTCATGGCACACACCTACTTCTCCACTACAACTTTTTTTGCAGCAAATCCGCACACTATATAATTATGACGTGCGCCCACCAATATACCACCTCGACCAAAAAAGCCAATGCTGTTGTTGTAAACAAAATGTAGTAGTAGTGATTAGGCGCCTGGTACAACAAGAGTGGTTATTCAACATCATCATGCCATTGTACAAAGAAGAGAACTTCCTAGTGGTGCATCCCGGTACCCAACATACGTTGTTTTCGTTTGGGTTGCAAGATTCACTCTCTCCTCCACAGTATAAGATACCCTCTGTCGTGTACCAAGACCCAGTGACAAAAGAGTACAAGAGCAAAAGGGATGAAAATGGCGACAAATTGGTGGAGGTTTTCCCCATCAAGGCATCCAAGGTGGTCGATTTAGATGCGTTTAACTATTTGTTGAAAATCATCTTGCAGAGTGTCATCACAAACAACCCCATTGTGACCATCAACCAAATCCCATTGCTTCTCATAGTCCCATTGACATGGTCTAGATCGAACATAGAGTATATCACCAAGTACGTGATTGAGTCCTTGGAATTTACTGCGTTCAACATCATCGATTTGTCATTGGCCTCTACCTTTGGAGTCGGCCCAGCCACTAGTTCTGTAGTGGTAAATGTAGGCTATGACTCTGTACAAGTCGTCCCAGTCATTAACTACCAGAGTATCAAATTCGCCGCTAAGTACTTGACTGGCGTTGGTGGACAGACTTTGAATGAAGAAATCAAGAAAATCTTGCCTCAATTTACAGACCAACAAGTGGAAGACTTGAAAAAATCAGGTATTTATGAGTTATTGAATGACCATGAGAGCACATTCTACTCGCTTGCTGACTTGAGCAATGAAGCAGACAACGACGATGATTTCGACGTTGCAAAAATCGTCGTCGATGATGACAAAGCGGCAGTCTTGGACAAAAATGGAGCAGAAGATGGGGAAGAGCAAAAACCAAATAGGGAACTTGAAAGAAACTTCTTTGTTGACTCAAAGAACGGCGAAAAGGTGTATGTAGGAAAGGAGAGATTCCAGGGTGCCTCTAAATTGGTGGGAATCATAGCTACACTTATATTCGACTCCTTGAGTATCATACGAGATCTCGACAAGAGACAAGAGTGCTACGACAATATTATCTTAGTGGGTTCCACATTCAAGATCCCAGGTTTGAAGGAGGCTGTCTTGGTTAAATTATCTGAGGAGTATCTTATTAGAGAACCAGGCACTGAGAGAGGTGCTAAGGATGCCAATGGAATCAATGTCACGCTTGCCAAATACCAACAGGCAGAGGACTCTGTAGACCCTGAATCTGGATCGACTTTGGCACAAGTTCCTAACTCTATCAAGCTCGCAAGATATCCAGACTATTTTCCAGAGTGGAAGAAGCCAAAGGAAAAGGGTGGATCTTGGGACGACGTGTTCTTCTTGGGTGGAGAAATCTACGGCAAGCAGATCTTCTCCAACAATTCGAACCACGGAAGAGAATTATTCATCGATAGCGATGTTTATGAGGAGAGAGGGCCACAAAGTATCTGGGACGTTAGTATTTGATTCGGGAGGAGATGTACGAAGCAAAGAAAATAGACTGTATTATTAGTAGAAAATAAGTTAATGTATATTAATGTTATTCGTTACCGCAAGAAACTGGTAGATGCTGTGTAATTGGGTTTTGTTAGAGGCTTCGTTAGGTACATAGGAGCAAGGCCTACACCAGCAAATGATTTTTGATCACCATAAGATATATTCCTCTTTTCACGAATTTTATTTATTAACTTCCACACTGAACACTTGTTTTTTTGCAGTTGCCTAAAAAGATTGTTCCCTTAAGAGTTTATCTTTCCCCTACCTGAAATTGCATGAAATCACATTAGGTTTTACCCTAAAAATCCTTCATCTAATGAGAGTGTGGAAAACTCCTTTTATACTATTAATTTTATATTCATAAACGAAATAAATGACATACATTTATGCGTTTTCCTATTTATACTAATAGCATCCTAATTTTATAACTATATTGTACATTTATATTTACAATTTATTTATTTTTGTCATAACAATTATTTATTCTGTATAGTTGTACTACTTATACTTTCTATAATTATACGTACTTGTACGTCATACTTTTAAACCATTATTATACATATTCTACTTATAAGTATATATCCACACTCACATAGTATAACTTACACCTTTAGTTTGCACCTGGCCTACTCCCTAACTGACACCCACTTTTCTTCCTATTATCCTCACTCTCTTCTCACACTATTACACCTCACACTATTATACCTCACACTATATACCTACTCCACACACTAGCGCTCTCGCTAACTTTCTACTCGCGCTACACGCACAATACGCGTTCTGATTTACCGCCAACTAATTTTACTGACTGTTGTACCACCAACTGATTGCTGCACTCATTTATCACCGTTCTACAAAGTACATGTTGGCTCGAACAGGCTTCCGTGCAAAGTTCAACCACCTATATGGAACCACCCAACAAGCCCGGTCATTAATCATCCCCCACCATCCCACAATGCCTCCTCGCCAACAAAGCATCGGCCGCTTCTTCGGCGGTTCTGCTGCTGTAAACGCTAAAAAGAGCCTGACCAAAGACATCACCAAGATCCTTCTGTCACCCAAAAAAGAGAAGAAGGCAGAGGCATCAGAATCCCCGAAGAAGCACACCACTCCTCCTCCAGCAGAGTCCGAACCAGAAACCAAAAAACAGAAAATAGAAGCCTCATCTCCGACTACTACAAAAGATGATGAGATGGAGGTGGACAAAGAAGACACTGATCCAAGCGAAAGTGACCCAGAAGTTGACACTAACACTGAACTTAAAGAAGCTTCCCAATTGATACAATTGGCCAAGAAGGAGCAGGAGAAGCATGAAGGTGAAAAACTTGATGCTAAGATCCCCTATTCACAGGTAGCAGATGTATTCGATAAGATAGAAAGTGAGTCTGGAAGATTGAAAATCACCGCCATTGTCTCCCAATTCTTTTTGGAAATCTTGACCCAATCGACGCCAGAGAAATTGGTCAAAATAGTCTACTTATTCATCAACAGACTCGGGCCAGATTATGAGCCTGATTTGGAACTTGGGCTCGGAGAAACATTATTGATCAAAGCAATCAGTGAATGTTACGGAAGACCTACAACTAAGATCAAAAAGGATTATCAGGAAGTTGGTGATCTCGGACTTGTAGCTCAAAAATCGAGATCTGGTCAGCCAACTATGTTCAAGCCTGCTCCTTTGGATATTGACATCGTGTTTGAAAACTTAACGAAGATTGCGAAGAGTACTGGTAAAGACTCGCAATCCAAAAAAATCGCGTTGATCAACAAGATGTTGACCGCCTGTAAAGCAAAATCTAGTGAAGCCAAGTTCTTAATAAGATCCTTAGAAGGAAAGTTGAGAATAGGACTTGCGGAGAAGACAGTGTTGATTGGGTTGGCGCAAGCATTCGTCTCATACGAAGCCAAGGACTCAAAAAGGATCAGTCCGGAGAAATTAACTCAGGCTGAGGACATCATACGAGAGGCATTCTCTCAAGTCCCCAACTATGAAGAAATTATTCAACTCGCATACAAATACGGTGTGTTCAACTTACTTGATCACTGTCATTTGACCCCCGGTATTCCTTTGAAGCCTATGTTGGCAAAGCCTACTAAAGCTATAAGTGAAATTTTAGATAGATTTCAAGGCGAGGAATTCACTTGTGAGTACAAATATGATGGAGAAAGAGCTCAAGTTCATTTATTAGCAGATTGCACAGTCAGAATCTATTCTAGAAACTCTGAAGATATGTCACAAAGATATCCAGATTTGACATCAATAGTGAAGGATCTCATTAAAACTCAGGATGGTAGAACACCCTCCATGATTTTGGATTGTGAGGCTGTCGCTTGGGACAGAATTAACAACAAAATCTTGCCCTTCCAAGTTTTGTCCACGCGTAAACGTAAGGGTGTAGATGAAAAGGATATCACAGTCCACATCTGTTTATTTGCATTCGACATTCTCTTCTTCAATGATGAGCCATTAATAACAAAGTCCTTGAACGAAAGAAGGGAAATTATGCATGAAAACTTGACTCCAGTAGATGGCAAGTTCCAATTTGCAACAGCCAAGAACTCATCCAATTTGGACGAATTGCAACTCTTCTTGGATCAATCTGTTAAAGACTCGTGTGAGGGTTTGATGGTGAAGATGTTAAACGGCACGGACTCATTCTATGAACCCTCAAAAAGATCGAGAAATTGGTTGAAGTTGAAGAAAGATTACTTGGCTGGTGTTGGAGACTCATTGGATTTGGTCGTCATTGGTGCATATATTGGAAGAGGTAAAAGAACTGGTAATTATGGTGGTTTCTTATTAGCGTCATATAATCTTGATACTGGAGAGTATGAAACAACTTGTAAAATTGGAACTGGTTTCTCCGATGAAGACTTAACAACTCTTCATAGCAGGTTAAAGCCTACAGAAATTTCTGTGCCAAAGCCTTATTACGTTTATGATACGACAAACTCCAATGCGAAACCAGATGTTTGGTTTGAGCCAACCACTCTCTTCGAGGTATTAACAGCCGATTTATCGTTGAGTCCTATCTATAAGGCAGCCCATCAGGAATATGGTAAAGGTATCTCTTTGAGATTCCCTAGATTCCTTCGTATTAGAGACGACAAGGGAATTGAAGATGCCACCAGTTCCACACAAGTCGCCGAGTTCTACGAAAAGCAAGCCAGTGTCAATTAATTTGGGTAAGAGTTTTTGAGCTATCTTGTATTCAGAACTGATAATTGAGTAAATGTATTTAAAAATTGTATGTACAAAGTAAAATGATAATGTAACACTTACATCTTAGTGAAAATGTCTTGAATTGAAAAATGTAGAATGCTATGCAATTGTCTTGGTTGTGCCGCATTACGACTCCTTTCTATTCTCCCTTATCTTGTTCTTAATCTTATCAGTAAGTTTAGCCTTTCTTGGGTCAGCTCTGGAACCAAAGTTAAGTTCGATGTGTTCACTGGAAGCTTCTCTGGAAAGGGCATTTGGGCGAGCGTGCTTATGATGTTCAAGATGAGCAAATCTATAATCGTCGAATATGGATGCTGTCGAGTTGGCCATTGATGGTATAGCAGATTGTTGTTCTAATACCAAGTCTGGGTTTCTCGCATTTTGGTGTAAGTGATAATCTGAGAACATAGGTATATTGGTCAATGAGTTGTCAGAATTCATTAAAGAGATACCATCTGAAACAGACGAAGAGTGTCCATCTAGTAATGAAAGCTCACTATGTGAGTCGGTAGGAGTTCCAGTAATCGACGAGTTAACAGCCTCTCCGGCTTCTTTCTTGGCCTTCTTGGCTGCCTTTCTTCTTCTGAGTCTTCTGTTCTTCAACTCTTCTGTCTTCTTATCCTCTTCTTCATCACTGTCTACGTAGTTAACACCTTCTTTCATGTTCAATTGGTCCTTCAACTTAAGCAAATTGAAATCATTAGGGTAAAGCTTAGGTCCGAACGTGTTCACCAACTCGGTAATGTCCTCACTCAACTCATTTCTATACTTTTTCAAAGCCTTTACCGAAGAACCATTTGTAATTGAAAGATAAAGAGGACGAAGTGATTTAAGCAAATCCAATCCCTGTTCCCCTGTAATCAAAGCTGAATAAGTCACAAGAACACCACACATATAGAGGAAAAGCCAAACCCAGACTAATCTGAATTGGAAGATTTCATGTTTGTAGCAGTACCAAGTACCAATGGATGCATAGAAACTGTAAACAATAGGAGCAATCACCATTCCAACGATAATCTTCCAGGTTGCAACAACATCGTTGGCCTTGATTTTAACTGAAGAAGCAGCTAACGCCAGCTTTGCCTTTTGCTTGGATATGATCTTAGATGTTAAGAAAACTGGTGAAAACAACGTAGCACCAGGTAAGGCCAATATGAAGAAGCAAATCAATTTGATAAGTCTGAAAATTAAAACTGGAACTACTCTGAGTTTGTTGGATTCATCTAAGTCCTCAACGTGATGATCTGGCAAATACAAATGATGTAACATCTCGTTATAACTCAAGATTTTCTCTTTCACATTCTGGACCATAGCCTCCGAGTTGAAGTGTTGGTACCCTTCAACCAAACGTCTGTTCATTTCTACTACTAACGGCAATGGCAAGTATTGAGCAAAGTTACCAGCATACAATCTTCTGGCTGCTTGCACAACCATCAAAGTCTCATAATCATCACAAGTCACTGTCACGGCCTTCAAACCAGTTTGGATAAGGTCTAAAAGTTCTTTAACAGATTCTCTGTTTGTCTCCGGGTTGGCATATTTCTTTACCATTTCCTTTGGAATTTCAATTGGATTTCCAAACTCAATGACGGCTCTGGATCTGAACTTATGAGCATTGAAGTAATTCATACCACAAGGAACAATCGTAACATTACAATCAGGATCGTTGTTCATTGCTCCAAGTGCCATGATAGCTACACCAGCCTTCAATGGAAGCAAACTTGTTCTATCGTGAGAACCACCCTCTGGAAATATTCCAATGCATTCGCCAGAAGATAAGTGATTGAACACGTACTGATATACGCTCTTCTGGTCAACCTTGTCTGCGCTCTTGAATGAAGTACCATCTTGGAGTAATTTACGAACTTTGTCTGTATTCTTAAACTCCTTTCTGATGAGAATCTCGGTGTCTGAGATGATCTCCGAAACCTCAGAAGCTCCAAGCGATTGTGGTAAGGCAATCATGCCTTTCACAGCACATTCCTTCGTGAATTTGGTTCCCTTTCCTCTAATTCTGAGCGGATTCTCGTCGAAGTCTACAAAGATCTTTCCTGTTCCTTTCTTGAGGTTGTCCTGAGGTCTCACCACCGGAATGGCGAGTTGGATCTTGGCGAGGTCTCCAATAAACGCCTGGTTGTAAGACTTCTCGGCAATCAAGAACGAAATTCTTCTGTTAGACTCTTTTTTCACTTGACTCATGAGGATAATAGGGTCAACAAACTGGTTGGCGTGTGGTGCTCCCACAAAGATCACCGGCCCGCTTCTTGGCAATCTGAAGGCGCCTCTAGGTCTGATTTCTCTAAAGAAGCAGTCAAAGATGACCGAAAAAAACCATAAGAGCATATCGTACAGCAATAAACGGTACCATGGCACCTTTTGGTAGCCATTACCTGGGCCTTTCTCTGTCTTTTCTGTCTTTTCCTTAACAGCACCGGAAGCTTTAGCGCTCTGGGGGCTAGCGACTTTAGGCTGAACCTCTCCTGACGGAGCAGGAACCAGGGCCGCAGTTTCTGGCACAACCGTTTGAAGCAGTTCCGACATCTTATGTGCTTAGTGTCTTCCGCAGCGATGCCTTAGGGTTGTCTACTGACTGTGGATGTTCCGACTAGTACCAACAAATGAGTGTGTGCACTGGACTTGCTTTCTTATATATACGGATGTATAAATAATTCTTGACTCCTGTACAGGAAGAGAAGGGCCTGGAAAAAATGGGTTGTTGTGTACAGGCAATGAGATCTAGCACCCAACTGCGTGCAATGGGCTCGGAGCAAGAAAAGGGCACGAATGGAGGTAATGGATGATTGGTTAGAATTGGACAGTAATAGGGGGGGATTGTCGGGAGGATGATGATGTGGAGTGAGCACTGTGATTGTGTGTTAATGTGATAAGTGCGTGAAAAGTCTTTATTTTTGGTTCAATAGAGGACGGTATTTGTTGTATGAATGTGTGGTGTTACTTGAATTAAGCGAGTATCAAACTGTAGATAATGTGGTGATACCGTATCAAAAAGAGTCCATTTTTGTCCATCATTTTCCAATATATGTAGGCTTTTCTGTAAATATCCACTTCAGAGTGACACATTGTCTAGCACCACCATTGGTCTCAAGCTCGCGTCTGATTGGTTGCTGTGGCTATGAGCAGCTCGTAAACTGGCGTAGTCTGTAATGAGTTGCCTCATAAATGTGGGCTAACACTTTTGTGTTCTAAATGCGTAGATACTCCGAGTTTTTTAATTATGACCACATTAGAATGCAAATTCCTATTTGTAGACGGCATTGTTGTCACGATACATGTGAACTGCCACATTACGGACCTAAAGTTTTCTCGAGGAAAACTACAAATGATGCAAAATTCAGAAATGAGGAGTTGCAAATTTTGATCGCCCACTATTTTGCACCCCACTCCGAAAGTAAGATACCGCCATGAAAGCAAATGTAGCAACACAAAGTGCCAAAAGAATGGCAAGAGTAGAAAGCTACGCAAGTTTCGCAGATTCTTTTAATTCTTATCTATGTGGTCGTACCTGCGTCTGGAGTTTATCTTTAACTATCTTATTATTAAGAAGATTCACGGAAGGGTTTACATCTCCTTTACATTTCAGATCAGATGCTACCTATCAAGTTTGAACATAGGCCTTTCTTACATCTAATCTCATATTATTTGCCAAAGCTCTCATTTTATGGTCTGGGCCCTGGATTCCTTCAAAAGCTCTAAAACTTTACTGGGTTCGCTTTTATCTTCATTTCCATCGTGGTATGGAGTACTACAATGAGCACGATGTAGTTACTACAATAGCGATATCTGGTTCTATATAAACTACTTTCATAAATTATATGTCTGCAAATCAGTGGTATATTCCTATCATATAAATTCCTCTAAATAGTGATATACTCCTCGAAACGTAAGACCCCGATGACTAGTCCTGCTTCTCGATAGTCATCCAGACGAAATCTTCAATCATTGGGAAGATGATTAGCCAGTTGTTCTATTAGGATAGCTTGGTGGCCTATCATCATGATAAACGGGTGGTAGATCGCTTAGTATTGAATGCTCTGAGGAGATAGATGAAGAGCGAATATGCGATGGTTCCGGAGGGTCGCAATTTGACTCTAGAAGGGGAACGCCGGTCTCCCCCATATCTAACTCTCTCCTGGCATCGTCAGCAACGTTGCGATGTATGTGTGTTCTCCTCAGATTTCGACTTTGAGCTGTATTGTACTTCACTTGTGCTGCTATCTTCCTTAGATCGCTCATTCTCCTGAAGTGGACCCTTAGTATAATTAGCACCACGATAATGGCAAAGACTAGTGCGATGACTAGCTTTAGCCACTTGAGTGGTGCAGGGCCGCTGTCATCATCTTCGTCTCGCCTTAAAATTCTACGAATATCAATTGGTGCCATTGAGTGTGGTTGATGCGTTCAACTTGAAGTCAATTGGCTCTAGATCTCAATTGAATAAAAAATAGATGATTAAATAGAGCGCTGTCATATATAGTGGGGAACAGAATAATTCAATGGCGCGAGGAAATTCGGTTCTACCGATAGAATTACCTGTAACCGGAATTAGTTTTGGGCTTAGCGGCCATGACTACGACCACTAGCTATATTTAGGAGGGAGGCTGTAACTTGGTATCATGACGAACGATCAAAAGAAAGGTTCCCCTTCTCTTAAATTGCTCTTGTGCCACTATTGCATTGGTATTTTGACGTTGAAACCAAAGCTTAAGCTAAGAAAATCTAGAAGTATTGATCGGACGAGTGGTTCTTGGCATAATTTTCTTATAGACTATCAATTCCCTAAAGTTACCATTGTCTGGAATTTGGGTGTATAAATCTGTTCGTTATATTTGATACCAACTACCGCTGATTACTAGAAAGTTAGCCCCCTGTTTGCTAGCAAAGCCGCATTATATCCGACCTCACAGCTGCACTTAGCCTCGAATGTCACACATGTATACTCTGCAGACTGAAGCTGCAAATCAGCCGCGTGCCGGTGAACTTTTATAAGCGATGAAGCTTTGCTAGTGTCTAAATAGTAATGATACAATTTTAGAGCTGATACTAAAGGCTTAAGGGAGTGTTTGCAATTTCCAAGTCTTCTACTACACAAATCTACTTCACTTTTATAAGAGAGTCTCTTTACAGTGTATATTTATGGTATCTAGTATCGCAAACAAAGCGTTGAGGCATACATGCCGTTTCTAAAATTGTGTCCTGTTTAAGGGGAATATGGGGGGAGATTGGATTCTGCGGTTTGAGACCTCACATAAACCGGTGCTGGTCTTAAAATTGGGGGAGGTGCTGTGCTCCCAAGATTCCATACTCCAGGACTGGATACATTGGCCATCTCTGGACCAGTGCCTCGGATATTTGTCGTTTGATATATCGTTTGGTTGTTATTATTGTTGGTATTGTTGCTAACATGAACGGTTTGTGCTGTTGTGCTAACTCTTACTCTCCTCCTCCCTCCATACTTCGAGGCACCAATACATGAAGCGATTATGAAAATAACGAAGAAAATGATTACGAAAGCTACCCAAGCAAGCATTGTAGTTAAATGTTAGGTTTTTGATTATATATGTGTAATTGATGAACAAATGAACCTTGAATTATAATTTAATGATTGTTGGTTATTTATATACTTAGCATAATTATCTCACAGTTTGCAGTCTCCAAATTCCTAACGCAATAAATGCCCAAAATTGAACTTGTGGTTCCTGTACACTGATGGATCATTCCTTTTACAGAGATAAGGATAGTACCAGTGTTCAGCCACGCAGTGCAAATTAACATGTGTAGTAATGTGCATGAAAGACTCGGTTTACAAATTCGTAAACATGACGTCTACCATCACTAAAAAAGGGTTGACTCATTGTTCGGTAAGTCCTTCCTTCGGCATATCCACTTTTTCAACGGTCGGGCCATTATCATTGTCATTGATTTGCTCTACATATGAGCTTTGCTGCATGAGCTATACTTGGATGTCGGCAAAATACCTTATATTTCCTACCTGAGTGACTCTACTTCTCGTAGAATTATGCAACACCGTACAGCCTCAAACAGATAGGGTTTACATCCCGTTACAATCGAATTTCGAATTGATATTAACTTGCATTCTATTTAACTATCTATGGCCATGAACTACATCTAAATTCACTTCTCAGAGGTGAATAAGTATATGGCGTCATAGGCTAATCTGATTAATTCTAATAATATAAAGGATATCTCTTAAATGTGGGGGAAAAATCAGGCACATTTATCTCAAGAATCATGATATCATCTTCGACTCGAGAGTGCTGCACAGCAGTGACTCCAAAGAAATTTCCCAACTCGATCCGAGTGAGGTATTTTTCAGGTGAGAGCGCTCTGGTTTTCTAATTAATTCTCCTACGTCATAGGCAGGTGGCATCGTTGATGCTTCTTGATTCGAAGAAAGTACCCTGTTGATTAATGTATTTGCATTGGGAGAAATACCTATGTTCCTCTCTTGGTCCAATCTTCTTTGTTCGGCTCTAGCCTTCTTCCTCCTTGTGGGGATTAGTATGGCGCATATACAAATAATGAGGACTCCGACAATGAGTATAACCCAAATAGCGGCATTCATGTCTGGATTAAATGGTGTAGAATAAGAGAAGATGATGAATTGAGGATGTTCAAGTGACAATAATGTAGGATCCAATGGCTCTTTATGTACTTTTCCCAGAGATTGGCGTGGTGTGTGTTGAATTTTCATTTTGCTTAGAAGCTACAAACGGTAAACGGTCATAGAAGTCAGATTTGCAATCAAGTTATGTTATCTCCACAAACTCTAAATCGAGGGCACGACCGCTCCAGGTAAATGCGATCCGAGATTATTTCTTCAGTATTACTTCTTCCGCGGCACACAATTATGCCAAAGCCGTTTCTGCGCTGTGTTCGTAATCATATCGAGTACGTCCACTCCTGAAAGCATTGTTTTAGTTCCTCTAATGACCTTCGAAATCAAGTGACCTAACCGTTTATAACCGATTTAGTCTTTTCACTTATCCAATCAAAAGAAGTATATTGTGAATACATACGTCAGTATCCAAAAGAAATTTATGTAATTAGTGGAAAATGTAGAGGAAGAAGATCTGTGACATGTCAATTGATAAGATATTATTTGTTATTAGTGGTGGAAAGTACTCTTCTATTGCCTGTGAAACCGGGTATGATTGTACGGAATTTAATGACTCTTGACTAGTTCGTTTTCTTATATGGGATTGTGGGGTTCTAGAATGGGTAACCTCGGGAATTTTATGGTGCCTCTTGTGTAGTTAGGAAGTGACAATGTACTATCTCTTTATCATGAATGGGAGGATTTTTCATTCTTAACATTAAACCATAGAGCGTCAAAAAAGAAATCCCACAATGGGTATTATAAGAATAGCGTAGATCATTCCTCTACTTAGTGCTGCCCTTATTCTAGACATTTGCTAATCTCTATCTTCAAAAATAATCCTACTAAGAATTTGAATAGCTCATTTCTATGGGCTTTCATTGTGGTTTTAGCTTAGGTTAGTATACAAAATCGTACATGTTACCGCTGAAGTATGATCAATTGAATCAAGAAATTTGTAGTACTAAGAATCAAAAGTCAAGTTAGCTTAATTTTCAAACATTCCACGCATGAATGCAGTTAACTGTAAATGACATATAAGTGAGGTACATGATCACTCCTGTTCAGTCTTATCCCATTTCGGTTCATTTATTGAATGACTCTCTAATTGGTAGGAAGTGCTCTCGCTTTCAGTTAACTAAAACAATGATTCGCACGGTCATAGGGATCTAAAAATTAGTACATGCTGATGTGAGTGTTGATTAGGTAGTTATCACTATCGACAACAGAGGTTAGAGTTACGCCATAGTTGTGCCATATACTCTACAGGCATACGGTTCCGAATACTCGCCCCGTCGGAGCATTTTAAGTGTAACTACCATTTTGTATGACCATCGGTTATAGAAGGTTAAAAATGAGCACTCCAATCTTTGATTGTAACCTAATTACCTACTCACTCTTCATGTTCAAGCACCCATTAACAGAGTAGGCAGATATTCACTGTAGCGTTGACTTCATGTAGCAACTAATGCTTGATAGTAAGGAATGCAAAAAAATGAGCGGTACGGGAATCGAACCCGTGTCACCTGCTTGGAAGGCAAATATGTTAACCACTACACCAACCGCCCAATTGTTGAAAAAGTCCTTTCTAGGACGAATATCACGACTATAATTTGCGGCACGGATGTTTCGGGATTTTCCCAAATTTGCCCGAATCGGCCTTATATTGGCCCTATTTCTATTTTAATTGCATTTATCAATCAAATATTGATTATTTAAGTGTATAAAAGGATAGAGGTAACGCTGTTATTGAAATTAATGTATCAAAGGATGTTTTGAGATTTTTAGCTGAACTTTTGAAGAAATACAAAAGCTCTTGTTGCATTTATGAAAGTTACTCCGATACTATTAACCCAATTTAGATACTATTCCTTACCCCATAACCTTTCTCTTTCCACTGTTTCAATCCTTGTTCTACACCGAAATTCCCTATGATCTGTAACCTCAACTTGTTTGCACCCTTCACAACTCCGTGCACGTGACAAACCCACAATTACCATAACATCCATGCCGCGGCAGATATTGGAAATCGAGAATTTGCCAATCGGGGCAGTAACAAGAGTAACAGCTTCAACAACCACACAGGGTCAGACTCTTTGGTCAAGTAGTTGTAAACTTGGAACGACAATCTATTCAATCAACTAATAAATTTAGGTATTGACACATTGTGTTTGCGATTAATATTCAAATAACAATATTCCACAATGCCTAGACTAGAAGATTGGGAAATTAAGAAGTACTGGGAGATCTTCCAAGGATTGAACCCCGTAAGCAACAAGTTGACCGGAGAGAAGGTTGCACCACTCTTGAAGAATTCACGTTTGCAAGATGACCAATTGTCCAAGATTTGGGAGTTGTCGGATATCGACAGCGATGGGAAGTTGGATTTCGAAGAGTTCTGTATTACTATGCGTTTGATCTATGATATGGTCAATGGACAGTCTTCGACCATACCCCAAGAATTACCAAACTGGTTGGTCCCATCATCCAAAGCGCACTTGATTCAAGCAAATAAGGCGGTACAAAAGAACAGCAATCTTGACATAGATTATGAAGATGATGAAGACGGATTGAGTGACGACTTCGACTGGTACATTTCACCAACTGATAAAGCCACTTATGAAACTATTTACAACTCCAACAGCGATTCCTATGGAAGAGTCAAGTTTGAGTCATTGAATACATTATATAACTCCTTGAGCAAAGTACCAAAGAGTGATATTTCCTCTGCATGGAATTTAGTAAACCCTAAGTCTTTCGAGACTATCGACAAAGACCAGGTTTTGGTCTTCTTACATATCCTTAACCAGAGAGAAAATGGAAAGAGGATACCAAGAGGTGTTCCAGCATCGTTAAGAGCTACGTTTTCCAAGGAAGTCCCTACTTACGATTTGAACTCAGTGCAATCGAAGCCTCAACCCACTTCATCTATATCATCAAAGAAGTCGTTTGCAAATGACTATTTAAGTAAAATAGGTCAGTCTAGTACTATAAGAGACACAGGAACAGATTTTTCGTCTACACAGGGAACTGACTGGGAAGAAGTCAGATTAAGAAGAGAGTTAACTGACTTGGAGAACTTATTGGATAAAGTTCAGAACGGTTCCAAGCAGAGTTCCAACAACGACAGCGATATAAGCGGAATGCTCAAATACGAATTTGAACAATTATTAAAGTACAAACAGGATAAATTGAACACCACTAAGACATCCAACAAGAGCAAAGATTTGAAAGAAGTTAAAAGTGACATTGACGATATTCGTAGTCAGGTAACTACTTTAGAGGAGTTCCTTGCAAGCAAGAATGTGGAATTGGAGCAAATCACTGAGGAGATAAGAAAGTTGACAGGCTGACTTAAAGACGCTTCAGCTGGGAGCTATAGTTCTTTATAGATTACAGAATTTGTATGCTCTTTGTATGCAATAAAAGTTAATGAAATTTATTTAGTAGCAAGATAATGTATGAAATTTTTAGGAATAGTATGATAAGTTCATGAAAGCTTGAAGAAGCATTTTCAAAAACCTGGGATTGAAGCTTGCCGTAGGAGGTTCGTTATTCTCGTGTATCAATAAGTGTTTTAGAATGGCGATGCAGTGAATTTACATAATTTTTCTTACGCTGTACTTGATTTGATATACTTCGAATATATAACGAATAAATAGCTAGAAAATGAAATGCAAGGGAAGATGAAAAAAAATATGTATATGAATGGGAGCCACGGACGTTGTCTACTCTGTTTACTTCTTTTCCTCCTCCTTAGGTGGTTCTGGCTCTGGGGTTGGCAATTTAAATGCTTCTGGTGTGAAGTCCTTACCTTCGCCAACTTGTTCCCACACGGAAGAACCAACTGTGAAGTTTCTCCATGCTTGGGTCAATTCTAATGGCTCATATACAACTCTCTTCTTCTCTTCATCATATCTGACCTCAGTGTAACCGGTGGTTGGGAAGTCCTTTCTCAATGGGTGGCCTTCAAAACCGTAATCAGTCATGATTCTTCTCAAGTCAGGGTGACCTTCGAAGAAGATACCGAACAAGTCGTAAGTCTCTCTCTCAAACCAGTTGACACCTTGGAAGATAGGCACGAGCGATGGAACAGCACTAGTTTCGTTAGCGTAAGTCTTCACTCTGATTCTGGAATTGTGACGCACAGACAACAAGTTGTATACAACATCGAATCTGTTGGTTCTAGATGGGTAATCAGCAGCAGTAACGTCAACACAGGATTTGAACTGGGCTGCAGTGTGGTTCTTCAAGAAGAACATGGTTGGTCTCAAGGCTTGAGGAGGCACGTAGATGGTTAACTCGTCCTTCCACACAGAGAACTGTTGAATGTATTTTGGCAAACAAGCCATGATGTAAGCTCCGAACTTGTGCAATTCCTCGATTTGCACCTTGTACTTGTCGGCTGGGTTAACCAATGGCACGATTGGCGTGGATGGTTGTCTTCTAGGCAATTTATTCAAGTTGACCAAGTCTTCATGGATGTCTCTGGTTACAGCTGAGGAGGAGAAACTTCTAGCCACAGCAGTGCTTATGGACTTTTGCTGCACAATTCTCTTGAGCATGGTAGATCTGGTTGATATCATTCCGAGTAGAGGTGTTGTTGGCTGTAAAACGGGTGATGGGTACTAGTCTACTACGGGACGGAACAAGTGCTTAACAGCTTAATGGAATTCCGGGAAATTTGCACGGTCGTAACTAAGTGCTTGATGCTACTATATAAGAAGACCACTGGCCAAATTGATGAACGATGTTCTACTGAATCTGACGAACCCTGATGCTGGCGGCTAATGCTCGTTTTCTTTTGTTAACCATTCACTGTGAGACTGAGAAAAATTTAGTTAATCAAAATTTCAACAAATACAATTGGGTAGACAGGGTCGTGCGCGGACACATTGCAGTTAACTATGGGACGGAGTTTTGCAGACTAAATATAGTGAGAGGTGAGAAGTGAGAAGTGAGAAGTCGCCCAGTGGGTGTGTTTCCTGAGGGTGGGAGAATAATTGATGAACTGGCATTGTAAACTCCAGATGTAAAATGGTTGAAAACATGTATAAATGTAGGAGTGTCGATAGGTAGTCCAATTAATAAATGAAAATGAAAAGGAAAGGGAACAGGGCAGCATGGATGTACTCTATATGAGTTATGTACTGGACACTCGAGTGAGGTATATGACTTATGACGTAGAGCGGAATCTAGAAAATGCGTCATTATTGCGAACACAATATGAAGCTTGCTGGAATATGGGTACTTCTACAACTTGAAAACAAAAATAAACTATTATTGCTCAATTTCCACATCTTAAATTGTAAACATTGCCTCATTACTGTAGAAATATGTCATCGAAAAAGGGATAGGCGCTGAAGTTAGTACAAGACAGCAGTTTGGTTCTGATGATGCAAAATGCATTGTATTGCACGCGTAATTGGGAAATGCAGAGTTTCTAATGTGACAACCGAACTATCCGTCTTTGGACCTTGCATCCTTTCTTGAGCCATTAAACAGAGAGAGCGTCAAAAGTCACCCCAACTGTAGTCTTTCAAGAGGAGAGACATGCTGAATTAATTGCGTGAATTTGTTGGCGAACTTCTACTAGCAAGCAAAATACTGAGTGCGGCCATGCTGGAAGTCAATTTCCACTACCACAAAATACACTTCTAAGTGACCTACTTTGGGGCCCCAGCAGTCCTAAATGCCCCTACTCGTGTCCATGCCTATTTACGTCAAGTACGATTCGGGTTTATCTATTTGTAATCCCGGGTCTCCACCACGCCAAAAATGCAATGTCTACGTAACCTCTCTCTTCCGATAACCTATATACATTCTGAAGCGGAAATAGACTTCTTACTTTATCATCGCCGTGCCTAATCGGTGAACACGCTCAACATCTCTCACTCCAACTCTGCACCAGAGCTCTTATCCAATTTTCTACCTCCTTACCATTATACTCCATACTTTGAAGGCGACAATTGCTCTTTCCAAAACCTTCTTGCTACCCTATTCTTTCTTCTCAGAGCTATTTCAATGCAATCCAACACCCGCAAACCATCCCAACCTGTGACGTGATCTTCAGCGCACTTCAAATAATAATCCCGATCGGATTTAAAATATCATACCGTCAATATACAGGTGAAAGACACAGGAATTACATCCTATATAATTGCTTAAATCCCCGGTTCAAAACGAGGTGGTGTTGTTCTGTAAGGTGAGGTGAAGTGTAGCATCATACAATGAATGAAGACTCGGTTTCCGACAACAAAGGTGCTACTACTGCAGCGTATTCGGTGTCACCACTATCACCCTCAGGCAGCGTAGGTAGTAATGGTACAGCCGGCCATTCAAACGATTCGACCTTTTCAACCACAGGAGCGGCAGAAGAAGCTCTAGGTCTCAAAAAGCCTAAAAGGCAAAGACGAAGCTACAGCTGTGGTCCTTGCAAACTTTTGAAAATCAAGTGTGATTTGCTAGTTCCCTGTGCTTCTTGTAAGAAGTTCAAGCGTGTGGATAAGTGCATACTATACCCACCACAACCTCCTTCAAACGAGGAGTTGTGGAAGATCAAAGAGAGGAAGAAAAGATCCAATATAAAAAAGTTAAGGCTAACCAACAACTATGTCCAAGCATTCAATTCAAATAATGACTCGATACCATCATTGGCTCTATCTATTTCGTCTACTTCCAGGCATTTGGAAGCTACGTCGCCAAACATGAAACATACAACTGTTGATATACACAGACATCCAATACCATACCCAGCTCGCGGTGAGAATGACGTACAGCAGCCTATAGTACCTAATTTTCAAATACACCAACAGTATGCTGTACCACCATCAGGAAACCAACTTATGCCTGTAGCTGTCCAGTATCCAGCTCAAATACCTGAACAACAGTACACATATTCACAGACTACTGGGCTTATCAACAACAATGACACCGAAGCAGGCAGCCGGACTATGGTGACAATGCTATACGATGCTGGAACTAGCAACCCTCCAAATAATAATCACAATTCACGGCAAACCACCGACGTGTCACCTTTACCGCATAGTATACCAAGTTTCGCTCAACAACTAGAAGAGGACGAGCGATTACAAGTAGAAATTGCTATGGTGGATATTAAAAAAATGAAGCGTCTTTTGCCCAGCACCTATTCTGTTTTTGCTGATCTTGTACAGTTATTTTTAAAATCCTTCAACGATCAGATCTTGGACATTATGAATTTTGTTAAGATATGCAGTCAAATACGCGTTGTATACGATAAGGTACTTCAGATAAATGACGAAGGTACTCAGAACTTGACCCGAAGTATTACGTTTTCAGTGACAGAGCTTAGACACCTCAGTTACATGTACTTAATCTTGGCCAACGGGTATTTGTTTGACAATACCGGATTATCTAACTTCCTAGTTGAGTCTACTCTATTTAAGCCTAAGCAGGATATCATTGATGAATGGATAAAAACGGCCAAATTTATCAGGGACAAATTGGTAAGCTACGCCAAGATCACAGATACTTTATACTTGATGGACTGGTACTTCATTATCAAAAACTATTACTTGCACAGTGATATGCTCATAGAAAACTACCTTGAATTTAATAATTTGTTGAACTATGTCGTCCTCAATAGTCAATTCATTGATATAATTGAGGATCCCGAGAAAGACGTCATAGCTGCAAGCAAAAACGGCGATGAGCCTCAACCGGAGCTAGATAATATAACTTATCCGAAGAGCCAAGAGTTTAAAGTGGTTGCAAGATACTGGATGCAATTGAGATTGATTGAAATGGAGTTTACCTTTTTCCAATTCAAGGGTTCATTATTGTCTTCAAATCAATTGAAAACGACTATAGTTCCACACAAGAAATTACTACAAGCACTCTATGGATACCATTTGCTGTCGCTCAAGACTCCATTGGTAAGATTTGCAATTCAACTTTGGGGTTTGTATTATCAGAGATCTAGGTATTCGACTTCTATGAGGGATATCATTAGAAGTTATTTAGGATTGTACGGTGATATCACGGGTCTCGTAGCTGATGATATTAAACGCTTCAAAGTCAACTACGAGAAGAACCCAAACCTACAGATTGGAGTGACCGAATTAACCACATTGGTTAAGAACCAAATGACACTTCACCTTCTTGTAAGATGGTTAAGTTTTATCAGAATAGAATCTAATTACTTTCCATCCTTGAGATACACTTCATATATGACGTCAATGAGTAACCTTTTTAATCATTTTCATTTGTTGGATGACATTGTGGTTTCACAATCGAATGGAACTAAAAATATTTTGTCAGAATTAATTCGAGAATTCCCCTATCATTATATGAAGAACTTTTACCAGTGCTTGATTTACCAATCCATTTTCGTGACAATACTTCAGGACTTCATACTCCCTGCAAGTGGTAAAACCAGCTGGTTTAAAATTGACTTGTTGGGATATTACAATAAATTACTAGCAAACTACAACTTGACAGTCAGCAAATTTGCATCCAATACTACACTTAATGAGACTCTTCATATTGTTACTCTATTCAAGCGTACCATGAATCTAATCATTGAATTTAGCAACTACATACTGTCGAAAAATGAGCGTGTCGGTGACATCACAGAGTTAATCTACAACTTGAAAACTAGCAGCATTTCATTTGACAATTGGGAAATTTTAATCAACCTCTATTTTGGATCAAGAGAAAGTTTCATGAGATATATAGAAAAAATATGGGACCTCCTTGATTATTTGAGTGTAAAAGAGGATGAAAATGACGAGCTGTTCTTAATTCCAATTACAACGCGGATATTTTTGAACGATGAACTCCTCAACCGCTATGATGGCAAGTTAGTTGGGTTTGAGTACACTACTGAGGTAGTTCATGATTATTTAAAGGTTGTGGTTGATCCCAACATACAAGAGTAGTTAAGCCTACAAAATAAGTTCATAATTTTTAAGTTTAAATCGAAAATATATAAGACATGTCTAAGGTAAGCATTGTAAAAAGAGTTGTCTAAATTGAAAGACACTTATTTATATGGTAATAAGATAGCCTGGAATGCTGAAAAGTAACGTATGGGATGCAGCATACCGTTCGGTTAGAATGCGGTACTCAATGAAGTGGAATTCTGCCCTTGCCTACCGGCTGTCACTTGCACAGTCTAGGTACGCCGTTGGCCAATGCAGCACTTCAGAGAATTCCGGCATTGTTTGGTCCAGCTGGTGGAATTTCAGAGATAAGTTCCACCATAACCGACGCCGGCGAGAATTCTATTTTCTCTTGCAGAACAAAGAGAATCTATCATTTATAGGATAAGTCGGAACAAGGTAAATTTCGCAGCATGTTACTGCTTACGACAGAATGAAGACAATACCGCGCTAGGGAAGAACCGAATTTGCTTGCGAAAATAAGAAAATACGTGCAGAGGTGCAAAGGTGCAAAGGTAAAATTATGCCAGTAACATACAATATTCTATTTATATACGATTTCAAAGAGCCAAAGTGACAGACCAGACTTGGTGCAATTGGGATTGATTTGGAATACCGAGAAAACAGATTTCCCCCTCCCAGTTTGCTCAGCAGAGGACGGGGGCTTGCGTTTTAGTGATGTTACTAATGGTTAGCATCCGCCCCCCAGTCAGATCCCCAATCAAGCAGTTCCAAGAATTTGCGACTAATCGTTTAACCTGAAAGGCTCGACGACTGCAGGAAGTTGAACTTCAATAATCCAATCATCCCCACTTGCATTCCACAATTAAGGATGAGGGTGGGCTATAACGCGAGGAACGAGCAGGCTTCTCCGATATGTTTTGCAAGGATATTCGAGCAAATCTCAGATATAATATTTTCTACGAGCTGCCGGATACTTGCCGTAACTGATGCATGTCTCAAAGATGTCATAGGCGGGGTTGAGAGCTGGAAGAAAAGGCAGGCAGTTTGAGGGCACATACCGATCTAGAAGGCCAGGTTTTGCCCAGTTCAGAGTTCTTCCCTGACCCTATCGTTGGACTCGATGGTTCCGAACTCGCTCGTCTATCACAACGCCCACCGTGTGCCATGAATACCGACAGATTCTTGCCTTGCTGCATCCAAGAAAAGAAACAACGGTGGTAGTCATGGAATCCGGTACACACAATCCATGGCAGTGCTCCACGCATTCACTGACTTGCAAGGCACTCATTTTGTACTGCGAAAACAACGCACGGAACTGAGAAACCACGAAGTCGAGGTCACCTACGCAGGAGAGTCTCTCTGTAAGATGGATTTAGCATAGCAAGAAGGCTTGGAACTCGGGTTGCTCACAAATAATGCTGTAATAATAGCTCAGTATATTTTCAGTGGAGCTAGGTAATTGTCCATGCAGCAGTAATAATATATATATATAGAACATTGTTGCTTGTTTGATTAAATAATAGGTAGCAGCAATTCGGAGTATTTTCTACATCTTCGTTATAATAACTATAGTAGTTTAGGAACTGGTCGTATTCCCGATAAACAACCAGTATACTCGTCCACAACACCGTACCATTAATCCCAGTTACCGTGGCTCCCTCATCCTAAACCGCAAGAACCATTCTGCTACTGACTGTGCGTAGCTAATACCCTGTAGATAATCCTCATAGCAAGCGTTCTCCGGTCTCTACACCAATAATTACTTGGCAGCGTATCCACCTCTTCGTCGCCAGTCGTGATACTTACAAATTCACTATTTCCAACAACAAATCAAGTCAATTTCATCACTCGTCCACTAAATCAGAATGAAGTGGAACTCAGCAGTGTCATACGCAGTGGCGGCTTCCGTCATGGGCAGTGCTGTTTCAGCAGAAGGTGCTCCGTTCAAAATCGACTTCAACGTCTATCGTGGTAACTCTAAGAGGGACTTAGTCGACGAAAGTTCAGAAACAGCCTACCTTTCGAAAAGGGATGGTTTCTTGGACATGGAATTACAAAACATGCAGACTTTCTACCTCGCCAACTTGAAGATCGGTTCAAACAAGGATGCCAATGGAGTCTTGGTAGATACTGGTTCATCCGATTTATGGGTCATGTCCCACGACTTGATCTGTGATCAAGCTCCTAGCCAAGACACCAAGAGAGGCACAGTATTTGACAGTCGTTATGATATTGAACAAGACTTGTTGGATGCCGCATCGAAACCCCCACCAACTCCAACCGTCAAGGACACTAAAGTTTCCAAAGTAGCCCAAAATAAGGCATGGTGGAATCCCTTTGGTGGCGGTGGAACAGACTACTACACTACTATTTATTACACTGAAACTTCTGCCCCAGACCAAATTGGCTCCGGTGGTGGATTTGGTGGTGGTCAGGAGGCTGCTTCCAACACCTGTACTTCTTATGGATCATTCAATACCGAAAAATCAGACACATTTAAACGTAATAGCTCTGCCTCCGCCTTCACCATTCAATATGCTGACAATACCGAAGCTTTTGGTATTTGGGGCCGCGATAATGTGATAATTGGAAATACCACAGTTGCCAATTTGTCTTTCGCAGTTGTCAACGAAACCAGTTCGAATGTTGGTGTATTGGGTATTGGCTTGTCTGGTTTGGAGACAACTTTTTCAACTAGAGGTGGAGGTAACTACCAATACGAAAACTTACCTATTAAGTTGGTGAATCTTGGTATCATCCACAAGAACGTTTACTCGTTATATTTAGGTGAAGCTAATGCAAAGACCGGAAGCATCTTGTTCGGAGCTATCGATCATTCAAAATTCTCGGGTACGTTGCAAACAGTTCCGATAATCAACTCTAATTTGGCAATGGGATATACGGAGGCAATCAGAATTGAGGTGATAGTGAACGATGTATCTATTGTTAGTGACTCTCAAAATCAATCGGTGTCTACTAATGTCTATTCAGCAGTGTTAGATACCGGTTCGACCTTGAGTTATTTCCCATCAGCTCTTATTCAAAAGTTGGGTCAATCCCTTGGAGGAAAGTATTCACAAAGTGTTGGAATGTACGCTGTGCCATGTACAAACGATGACTCTGTTAAAGTGGCGATTAACTTTTCAGGGCAGACCATTGAAATCCCCTTGACAAACTTATTATTGGAAGGCTCAGCTACAACGTGTTATCTTGGAGTACTTCAACAATCTAGTGACAGCAATTACATTTTATTTGGTGACAATGTTTTAAGGAGTGCCTATGTTGTGTACAACTTAGATGATTTCGAAGTTTCGTTGGCACCAGTACAACACAATGACGACGAGGACATTGAGGTCATCACTTCGACTGTTCCAGGTGCTGTTAGAGCCGCTGGGTTTTCGGCTACATCTATCGGTAGTACTGCTCCTAGAGAGGGAACTGCCACTAACGTCGTAACTTACCTGACCGGTGCCTTTACAGGAGGGTCCCTTGGAGGTTCTGTTAACCCTAATAATGGTGAAAGCCCTACAACTGGATCTACAACTCGTACTAGTTCAAGTTCTACTTCTACATCAACCAGCAACCATTCATCCGATGCCGCATCAGTCTTGAAGAGTGCATTGTCTTTCAAGACCCTTTTTGCAGCTGTATTGATGATTTCTTTCGTCGCGATGGTTTAATATAAAAATGCATATATAGCTTATTTTCCCCCCCAGTACGTCTGAGGATTTATTGTTTCTTCCATAGATGTATAAAATAAAAGCCTTTAATAAGAGTATGGAGCGCTGTAGTCTATTTAATTCCATTGAGTAGCAAATCGTTCAAATAATGTGAGTATTTTGTCCATTGGCTTGGAATATGTAGAGACGCTTCCCTAAATAGTTTTATTGTCAAACGACAGAACAGAGCATTAAGCAATGTAGCACGAAATTTGGTACCGTCTCAAGTTACATATTATGAGTTAAGGTTAATACATTTCTAGGATCACATTTCCAGCAGGTCTACCCATTGTAGCTTATCGAAGCGATATGTGCATCTCCTGTTGCACCTAGCCTGTTCCTGTGGAGTTGGATGGGTTCCAGATATGGCTTGATTCGGCAACCCCAGAGGTCGCAAGAGATCTGGCTTACGTCATACACACCATTGTACTGTAACTGCACCAGTCCACTGACGAAAACATTTTGTTTCCGATAGGCAATTTGTGATTCCAAACTTACGTCAGCGCAACCGGGAATACATTGCCACTTAGCGCCGGATGACGTAAGATCTTGGCCTAAAAAACCTGATCACAATCACAGTATAGCGGCAGTTAGGAAATAGCCAATTAATAATCAGTAGGATTGATCTAGTGACACTTTACGTATTCTTCATTTTCAGGTTCCAGTACCAACTCTCTAGATCTACAGTATCCTTTGTGTCCTCATTATAGTTGAAGTTTTGGAATCTAATACCTTAGTTCTAGCTACCCTGTGTCTGATTGTAGTCCACAGTTCTCCGTACTATACTATTCGGGGATATTATCTAGATAGGTGAGTCTATATAATACAGAGATCCCCCCGTTCCTAGAAGTGAATCAGAATACTTGATATGGTCCTGTTTGTATAACAGAGTCACAACTACAACCACCGTTTACATTTGAGCTTACATCTGCTCATACTACACTCACGGCGTTAATACCAGGTTTCCACCGTATGAAGTATGAACTCCTCACGAAACAATGACAACGGCGGTAACGCCAGTGGCAACGATCCTCCCAGATCTGAAACAACACCAAATACCAACGAAAATGCAGCTTCACCTTCTGGCAGCAGCCGCTTCCGTAACAGAAGAAACAGCAGCAATGAAGCCAGCTCGGCTGCCATAGAGAATTCTGAAACTGCTCACACGCCAGTGACTAATAACGCATCCACTAATAGTAGTAATAATGCTACTAGAAATTTTACAAGCAGCGTACCACAACCTACTGGCTCCTCCAACAGTAACTCAAATTCTACGACTAACCCGCTTTTCTCCAGCTTCAACAGGTCGAATAGAGGGGAAGCTGGCATTTTTGATCGTTTCAGGGAGACAGTTTCTGGCTTGTACCGCGCTAATGGTGGACGCAGCTCTCGCCATAATTCATCATCTTCCGTACCTACAGCACTGCTTGAAAGCACAACAACAGTAGACAATACGGGACCAGCGCCAACAGGAACTACAACCCCTGATGTTGGCTCGGAGGCGGATCACGCCAGAGCTATCATTATTACGGTCAACTATGTGTTTTCTGACGAGAACAATCCCCAGAACCCTAACAGAGCCGGCTCACTCATAATGTCATTGCCAAATAACTCATCTAACAGAGATCCAAGGGTTATTCAGGAGTTTATTCGGTTGGCCACTCAGATGGCTTACTCTACTATCATAAACGGATTGCATAAGGAAAAGGGTCTTACTATTAATAAGTTCAATTCATTTCCTGACGTCTTAGATAAAGATCTTGGCGACTCGAAGACCTGTTCCATATGCTTTGAGAGTTTTGATGAGTTAGAGCAAGAGAAGGTATCCGTTGAAGAAAGTGACGATGAGTTAGTTGCCGTAAAGAAGAGAAGATTGGACCATTTGAAAACCACGGACGAGACTAGTGAAAGTAACAGCAGAATACAGTCCGAAGACGAGTCAGATGCTGCTATACCTCCATCTAATGGTGCCTCAATTCCAACAAGTACTGCCAGAAGAAATAGAGCTACTAATACATCCAATAATACGAGCAGTTCAAACGACAATACTTTCACCGACAGCAACAGGGACATCAACACTGAAGATCCCAAATACCTTTCCGAGTACACCGGTACTTTTGAACATAACGCCATTAAAATGCCGTGTGGACACATTTTTGGCAAGGATTGTCTTTTTGAATGGTTAAAGGAACATACCACTTGTCCTCTTTGTCGTGACTCCGTTGCAGAGCCTTCGACTTCTACGAATACAAATTCAAGAAATGTCACAATCTTCAACCTACCAACTGACGCTAATAGACTGACAACAACGGAAGCCCACGTCGACATCAACGAATCTGCTCCCTCTGCTGCTTCTAATCCCGAGAATTCAGGTGGAACAAATGGTTATTCAAGTCTTCAATCTGATTCAGAAACTCTAGGAGTCGATAGACTCCACTACTTTCCTATGGAGGACAATTCTAGTTCTGTTTCTAGTCGACATTTAAGAAGGGTACTTCGATCTGCCTCAGGGTCTCATGAGAGTCCTGACCAGACAGAGAGAGATTACTCCACTTCAAATGGGCCATTTTCACATATTTTGGGGTACCTCAGAAGACAAAGAACAGGAAATGCACCGGAGCCTTTGTTTCCGACAGGAATGACAAGTAGAAGAACTGCTAATGGCATAGAGACCATGCTGACGGATACTACCCTGGCCGAAGACGTCCTTGACTTCATGAACTTGACTGCATTAACAGGCGAAGATATACGCGGTGATAGAACTAGTACTTCAAATACTCAAAGCAATAGTAACAATTCTAGCTCCGAAGACCAGGGAAATAACAACAACGAGAGCAATGCGAATTACGATAACACCCCAGAAATAGATTAGCTTCTGAGTTGATACACGATTGCATATTTAGAATTCTAGGATACGACCATTAGAATAGTACCACCTTGTACATACACTAGATTTCTACATTAATTAATCTGCATTTCATAGAAATACTCACGTGCATTCTTTCTGTATAGATCAATGTATATCATAGAAGTCATTTGATTTCTAATTTGAAATTTACAAGTATGTGGCATATGATAACATCACTATTATTACCCAGAATATCAATTGTTGTATCTACTTGAAGAACTTCGCGTACTTCGCCTTTTCAGCCTGCTTTTGGGCCTCAAGGAGCCCTTCACATCTTTTCAACTCTCTATTGATGGCAGCATCATCTGGTACAATGTTCTGAGCTGCGTTTAAATCAGCCAATGCCGATTTATATTTCTTCAACTCTATTAAACTGGAGCCTTTACGGAAATATGCTTTTGCCATATCCTGTTTGTTAACGTTGTCCATTTCTAAAAGATACGAAGAGTAATCCACTGACTTAGGGAAGTTCTTCAATTGAAGGCATACCAAAGACAAGTTTAAGTACACTTTCTTCTTCAATTCAATGTATTTTTCGTACCACTCAGGTTCTTGGTCCTGATCTGGAACATATTCCATGATATATCTCAAGCACTTACGGTACTTGAAGTATGCCAGCTGTTTCTCTCCTGCTTTGAATAGTAATGTACCACTTTCTTTTATCTTACTTGAAGCTATAAAGACAGACTCAGATGACTCTTTATTGATATGTTCATCATCATCTGGATATTCTTCATATATGTCTCCGCCTCTGGTATCGTAACTTGCATTGAAGATGGGCACCAGCATAGATTCATCCCATACTCCACAATCTTGGATAAGAACAATTTCATCTCTATCAGGTACGTTTTCCTTATTTGTTCTAACTCTTTCAACTTCTCTGACAACAGATTTTCCATGTACCACTCTTCCAAACACTGTATGTTTGCCGGTAAGATGGGGTTGCGGGTACGTTGTGATGAAGAACTGGGACCCGTTATCGTCCTTGTTTCCGCTATTGGCCATGCACAATTTGAAAGGGCCGTCGAGAGGCTCAGTCAAATTTTCACCTTCTATGAAAGCAGGAGGATTAATAGTTGATATGTTTCCCTGGCCTAAGTTTTCATTGGGGTATGGGAGCGAAACATCCAATTTCCCGTACTTGAGGTCTCCTCCTTGGATGACGAAATTCTTTAGAACTCTGTGGAATACTGTATTTTTGAATGTGAGCATTTCAGTTTCCTGTGTATCTTCGTTCTTGTATTCTATGCCCTTGCATAAGTTTATGAAGTTCTGGGACGACTTTGGTGCCAAATCGTCGTACAACTCCACTACGATTCTGCCTATTTCTTTGCCGCCAATGGAAATATCCAAGAACGCAAATGGCCTCACGACAGAGACTTTCATTTTATGTTTCTTTTTATAGAGCCTTTTGCGTATATATAATTAAAAATTATATCACACTAGCTAGCTTATCCGCCCATCTCTCTACCTTTCAATGTGCTGCTTTCCGTTCATCGATTTGCAACATCGAAACTGATAGAAAAATTCTGGTTCTGCTAGTGCCTGCAGAGAGTGTCTTCACTTCTAGTGAGAGTGCGACACACTGAAAGCCTTAACTATGAAGATCTGAGAAGAGAGCTTAGAGCTGTCAGCTGCGATCAAAGTAGAGAGCAAAAGAGTGTTTGGGGTAACATTTAAATTGTTAATGTTACTCTTTCAATCTGAGTAAATACTACCAATAGTAGCATTAGTAATAGTAAGATGTTACGAGTTGGATACACGCCAGTGAAAGTGATCCCAAAGCGACTCTCATTAGTGAGATTGTACAGTGTCTCTGGATCCGATAGGTACGCTCTTCAGTTGCACAATGCCCAAGAAAACGTCAACACTCTCCTAGAGACTCACGACAGATCGTCATATCTTCTAGCACAGTATTTCCCAGAGCCAGCAAGAAACGCCTTTTTGGCCATTCGAGCCTTCAACCTCGAAGTGAATAAGATCAACGATGGTGGCAGCAACTTCGGCTCAGTTGCCTCGCAG
Organism: Scheffersomyces cryptocercus; assembly: GCA_030555905.1. Lineage (NCBI taxonomy): Eukaryota > Fungi > Ascomycota > Pichiomycetes > Serinales > Debaryomycetaceae > Scheffersomyces > Scheffersomyces cryptocercus. Next base: position 192,001 of record JANIVO010000026.1, read on the forward strand.
GCTTCGTCGCAATTGTCTAAATCGATGGGTGTATCGACCGCCGATATGAAATTCAAGTTTTGGAGCGATTTGATGGCAAGAGTGTTTACAGATGATCCCCATTCTGATAAGGATATCGGAGAGCCAGTAGCAATTTTGCTTAGGGATGCATTGAGAAATGACTTGAACTTGGATATTTCATACTTCCACCAATTCCTTCAAACCAGAAGACATTTTCTCAATAACAAGACTTTCAACACCATTGACGATATATGTGCATATGGAGAGGGCACGTATTCTCAATTGAACTACCAAACGCAAGGTTTGTTATTATCTCCATCTATTTCGCCTTCTGTTATCAGTTTGTTAGAGCATTCGACATCCTTGCAATCCAAGATCAGTGATATTGCTGCTCATATTGGGCAAGCAACCGCAATCAGTGCAATGATTTTAGGCTTAAACTACTACGCCACATCTAGAAATCAAGTGACATTACCTGTCAATGTAATGACCAAATTTGACTTGTCCCAGGAAGCCATTTTGAGATTAACTCAGGGACATGTAAGAGACGAACAAGAGGTTAAAGATATCAGAGAGAAATTGAAAAATGTAGTCTACGAAACAGCTACTACTTCCAATGATCACATGCTTACTGCTAGAGAGAAGTTGAACCAGTCAAGACAGGAGATCATTGACGTTGTCAAAAGTAATAAACAAGATAAGTTCTTGCTGCAGAATGCAAAGAAATGGAGAAAATGGCTTCCTGATGTCATATTTACTCCTTTCATGGTTTCTATCCCTACAACATTGTACTTGCAAAAACTTGAAAAGTGTGACTTTGACATCTTTCATCCAAAGATGCAGCAGAAAGAATGGAGATTAGCTTGGAGGTCATTTAAGGATTACCACCAAAGGACCATATAAACAGAATTTTTTAAAATTGTACATAGCTGGGAGTGTTATAAGTTTGTAAATAAATGCATTTAAGACGAATCTACCACAAGGTTTTGAATTATAAGCGGATGAAGAAACTCAATCTCGTTATAGAAGCAAGTCATGCTAAAAGCCCTCATACACCTTGTAGAATATAAGAAGATAAATACGGGACTTCGACTCCCCATCAGAAGCAGAGTCTTATTGCAGTTGTGAAATATCATTGAAATTGGCATTATACTGCTAGGACACGAGGTCTTTGGAGCTTTCAGCAAGTTCTCCGGAGGATTTGACGACCTACTTACTGGTATAAAGCCGATTATATAAATATCGTTTAAAACCAAATCGTTTACCATTGAAATAGAACATTCCAAATAGCTATTCCAAAATCACTCCTAATCAATAATAAATAATGGCTGCTTTAGTCCTTACCTGGAACCATAGACAGTTACTCTCTATTCCAGCTTTTCATCACACACGACATCAGAGTTGCTGCAAAATCTAATCTCCATCTCGGTCGTGTCTTACGTCCAAGAAGCACCCTTAAGTTTACCCCCAAAAAAAACACTTCTTTGTTACCGCACGTGACTACCGCGTAGGCACACGTAAACCATACAAAGCAACGACGACCAGTCCATCAACGAAATGCTGACTAGAGCAGGACTAGTTCTTAGCGCTAAGTATCAAGGCTTCGCATTGTATGGCCTCTAGAGACGGATCGATACAGTAATTGCACGATTGGCGACTTTTACGTTCTCATTGAACCCCTAATTGGTAAACCGTAGTGGACATCAACTGATAGAAGTGTTAGACGTGTAGTAAAGTGAAAGATTGTCTATTGAGGTTTGGTAAAGTATTTGATCCACCTAGAAACCGCCTGAAGCAATAGCACGAAAAATTCGCTGAGACACCAATCCAACGGTAGAGCCCTATAGCTTCGTTAACAAGCTTTCCTTTTATTCCGGCCGTTGTTGCCACAGCACTAACTAGTGTTGTCTCCCACAAATTCATAGAATCCACACACCATGTCGAGAGCGTTACCCTTCTCTAACTCCCCCACGCCAACAATCCCATTTGCAAGCCAGAGTATCCTGTCCACCCTTGGAACTGCCCCGCCTGTCCTCAATAACACACCCAGCCATGTCGCTATTGATCCCATCACTCTCATGATCAATGAGTGTATGACTATTTCGTCTGCCATGAGAAAGATGACCAGATGGTCCCAGAGCGGTGTAGCTGCTATTCTTGGAGCCGGTGATCTCTTCACGGGTGAAGATGACGCCATTACCAATAACTTGGGTCTTTCTTCCACGATAGCCAATAATAACAACGGCAACAGAGTGACCAACCATAACCCACTTCTTTCCAGCTTTTTACAGTTGCGAAGTATCCTCATGGAAGCGAAGAACTTGTACGATATTGATTCATTGACATTACTCCAACCATTCCTTCTAGTAATCAAGTCCTCCTCGACTTCTGGTCACATCACTTCACTCGCACTCACTTCAATTTCCAAGTTTCTTACCTACGATATCATCTCGTACAATTCGAAGAATCTCCAGAGCACATTGATCCAGATTATTCTGTCACTTACCCACTGTCGCTTTGAAGCTGCCGACCAGAATTCAGATGATACCGTTTTGTTGAAAGTGTTGCGTTTGTTGGAGTCTATTATTGAGAGTCCGTTGTCGGTTATGCTCCCAAATGAAGTGATTTCCGAAGTGGTACAAACGTGCTTGAAGTTGGCGTGTAATAAGAAACGTAGTGAAGTTCTCAGAAAAGCAGCTGAAATGGCAATGGTATCAATCACATATCGTATATTCAGCCAACTTAAGGATATAGAACCAGAGGCAGAGATTGCATCTGACGAATTACCGACCAACCTTGAAACCAAGCTCCCAGAAGACAACATCGGAGGGACGGACATCAAACCATCTTCCCTTGGAACTCCAAAAGACCTGACATCTGAAGATGATGATACAGTAGGAGATGAATCACATGAAGGAAAGAAAAATAGTAGTGCCAGATCTTCCAAAGAAGAAAACGTTCCTTCAAATGGCGAGGAAGAACCATTTGGCATAGTGTGCATCAATGAATTCCTTGGCATTTTAATTTCCATGATCTCCCCAACTAACCAGTACCAGCACATGGAGAGCACCAGAGTATTTGCATTATCACTAATAAACACTGCAGTAGAAGTAGCGGGACAGGAGATACCCAAACATCCTACACTTTTCACTTTAGTGTCTGATTTTGTTTCCAAACATATCCTTCAAATAATCACAACTACCGATTCCCCAGCACTTTTGCAAGCAGCATTACAGTTGTTCACGACAGTGGCAATTGTCCTTGGTCGTTCATTAAAGTCACAGTTCGAATTGACACTTACACTTATCTTTCAGTCCATCCTTCCAGAGGCATCAAAGAAACAGAATGACAATATTAAAAGCACGAGCACTAACGTTTCCTCAAGAAATGCCACATCAAAGGAGATGCTCGTAGAGTCACTCTCATTGCTCTGGACACGTTCACCAGTGTTTTTCACACATTTGTTTATCGACTACGACTGTGAGTTTGACAGATCGGATTTGGCAACAAAATTCATAGAATTTCTTTGCAGGCTTTCTTTGCCAGAATCTGCTTTAATTACAACTGATAATGTCCCTCCTATTTCTTTGGAAGGTATATTGTCTTTCATTAGTGGCATAAACGATAGGATTAAATCCTTGAATAAGGACCTAAACGACTCTCCGCTTCATTCATTGATTCAAGATAGGAGCAAAAAGACACTCTTTATAAAGTGCACTGACCTTCTCAATGAAAAGCCAAAGCAAGGAGTGAAAGCATTGGAAGAAGCTGGCTTCATCAAGTCTGCAGATGATCCTAAAGAAGTTGCTAGTTTCTTTTTCACAAAGTCTGCCAGACTCAACAAGAAAGTCCTTGGAGAATATCTCGCCAAACCAGCTAATACAGATCTCCTTAGCCACTTCATTGATCTCTTTGATTTCACTGATCTCAGGGTTGACGAGGCATTACGTATATTGCTTAAGACGTTCAGATTACCTGGAGAATCCCAACAAATTGAGAGAATTGTCGAACTATTTGCGGAGAGATACGTTGCCCAACAAGAAGAACCCGTTGAAGTTAATCCAGAGCAAGAACCGGTTAGACCAGATCGTGACTCTGTTTTCGTTCTTTCGTATTCGATTATTATGTTGAATACAGACCTTCACAATCCACAGGTCAAAGAACAGATGCATTTAGAAGACTACAGAAGAAACCTTAGAGGTGTATACAATGGAAAGGATTACCCTGAATGGTATTTGGCTAAGATTTACCAATCTATTAAAGAGAGAGAAATCATCATCCCAGAGGAACATCACGGAACGGATAAGTGGTTTGATGACGTTTGGCACAATTTGATCTCAACCCAAGGAGTTGGTGCACGTAATATTGACGAATTAGATCTCAGTTGGATCCAAATCTGCCAGTTTGATAAGGTGCTCTTCCAAGCCATAGTAGACACACTTATAGACACCTTGGTATCTGTTTTCAAGGAAGCTTCAGACGACCACATAATAACAAGACTTATGTCTTCCATTGATAAGTGCGCTAATATTTGCTTGTACTACAATCTTTCGGAATCGATCGACCGTCTTGTGGGTGCCCTTGCAGAATTGACCTTGTTGACTGACAAGTCATACAGAGTGACCAGTTCGGACGATAACTTGAGAGATGAAATTCCTATTACGCAGATCAAAATCGAGAAGAAAGAGGAGGCTATCACCGTCAGTGAAATGGCTGTCTGGTTTGGTCGTGATTTCAAAGCCCAGCTCTCGACAGTTGTTCTTTTTCGTTTGATCAAGAAAACAGATTGCAAAGTAACTAAATCATGGAGTAAGATTTTAAGGATTGTTTTAACTCTTTTCGAGAATTGCTTAATCAATCCCAATTTGTATAGTGAGTTCCAGAACAAGGTAAGACTCGCTCCATTGCCCAAGGTGAAGCCTCGTTACATTATCAAAAGAGTTAAGCCTTTGAATAACTCAGGAATCCTCTCTACTTTCTCATCCTTCTTGAAGGGGTATTCGGATGAACCTCCAGAACCCTCGGACCAAGAAATTGAATCAACGCTTTCTACTCTCGACTGCGTGAAGTCCATCAATGTCCCAGCAATCTTCGAAGTAGTTTCCAAGGGTTCTTCTGCAGACTTAAAAGCTTTTGTTGATCTCCTATTGGAGTCGCTTCCAACCCACAGCAACGAAACCAAGCGCTACTATGAAACCGAAACACTCTTTTTACTCGAAATCGCCGTATGTTTCTGTTTGTTACTTGAAGATAAAGACACAATTAATGCCGTCATTGCTAGATTATCCGCACCAGAAATTTCCAAAAAGGGGCAACTTCGATTAATCGCCTATAAGTTGCTTTTGACAAGACGAGGTGATGCGAAATCAGACGTTACCTCAACCATTAAAGCATTGGCCGATTTTGACAAAGATACCATCAACAAGCAGGGGGCACAATTACTTCAACCTTTGTTATCTCTTGTGGATGATGATTCTTGGTGTTGCAAAGAATTGCTCAATGAAGCAGAATACTGGAAGATACTTCGATTCTTTGCCTCAATTCAAGTTTACGCTTCAGACATTCTTGAATTCATGACTGGAATTGTACATAGCTCACCACAAGACATTACTCCTTCAAATTATATTGCTTTCTTGGGTTTATTGGATGAAATCTCATCCTTGGGAGCAATCGGATCACAATTTGAACAGGAAAGCGAGAAGAATCTTGGAAGTCAAGATGATACGTATTTCAGGGATTTAGTCGAGCTCCTGAAGAAATCTATCGCATTAACTTCCGATTTGTCCGTGGTTATCAAGAGGGAGGAGTTTAAAGGGAAGGATTTGTCCTACTCATTGATTCAAGCCCTTGCACATCAATGCTTCAATCCATGTAGAGAGGTTCGTACATATGCTTTGAACTCATTACAGGTCACAGTATTGTCTATTCAAATCGATGAGGAACTCACTGCTTATGGCATTTTTGAGTACGGCTTATTCCCGTTGTTATCCGAGTTATCAAAGACTGAGGTTCTTCAGACAGATGCTAATGGCTTCGTAAAGACACAAGTGGAAACATTATCTTTGGTCAGCAAAGTTTATTTGAACTACTGTGATCAGTTCAACAACGAGGAACCTGAGAGAGTATGGCTCGGAATTTTGGATAACTTCATCACCTTTCACAACTTAAGTGAGAGTTATAAGAAGGAACACTCTTTTAAAGAGTCTGGTTCGGAGTTGCTTAAGAATATGATTTTGGTGTTGCAGAGTAATGGTGTCTTGAGTAAGGAAAAGGAGGAATTATGGACTTCTTCTTGGAAAAAAATCGACAATCTTTATCCAGAATTGAGAAGTGAACTAGACCCCCAACCTGAAACTGTCGATGAGAAGGCAGACGCGCAGGAGGACCCTATCAATGAAGAGAAAGAGAACAAAGATTCTGCTGACGAAGATAGTAAAGAAAAGGACGCTGTGTAGTAAATAGTTGCTATCGACTTATAGAGATAGACGTACATATGTATTTTGGTGTAGTTATATTTACACAATACAGGTTAGATCATATTCAAGAATAAACTCATTTTTCATAGCAACCAAAGCTATCTTTTTGGTTAACATACCTGCTGATCCGTCGAAATCTGGCAATCTATAAGAGGACAGTAGACATTAGCTACCACTAATCAATATCCTATCATCATCTTCTTCCTTTCTACAAATGTCACTTCTCCAGACTTTTCAGATTTCATATCCAAAAAATGCGACAAAATTTTTCACATATGAGATGCAAAAATATAGATTTGCCAATTACTCTTATCTATTTGGATCACCCAACTAATACATAATGGCTGTCAAGACACAACCCTATACTAAGAGAGCGGAGTCTCATAAATCTGCAGTCGCTCAGCGTCTTTTCAGACTTATGGACGAAAAGAAGACAAACTTGTGTGCTTCAGTAGATGTCAAGACTACTGATGAGTTTTTAACTTTAATTGATCGTTTGGGTCCATACATTTGTCTTGTAAAGACTCACATTGATATCATTGATGACTTCACCTATGAAGGTACAATCACTCCATTGCTTGCATTGGCCAAGAAACACAACTTTATGATCTTCGAGGACCGTAAATTTGCCGATATTGGAAACACCGTCAAGTCTCAATACTCTGGAGGTGTCTATAAAATTGCTCAATGGTCTGATATTACCAATGCACACGGTATCACAGGTGCTGGTATTGTTCAAGGATTGAAAGAAGCCGCTCAGGAAACCACCAGCGAGCCAAGAGGGTTATTAATGCTTGCCGAGTTATCTTCCAAAGGTTCCATTGCTCATGGCAAATACACCGAAGAGACTGTCGATATCGCCAAGACTGATAAGGAGTTTGTAATTGGTTTCATTGCCCAAAGAGATATGGGTGGTGAAGATGAAGGTTTTGACTGGATTGTCATGACTCCAGGTGTTGGTTTGGACGATAAAGGTGATGGCTTGGGCCAACAGTACAGAACTGTTAGTGAAGTTGTCTCTACTGGTACAGACATCATTATTGTAGGAAGAGGTCTTTTTGGTAAAGGTAGGGATCCAAATGTGGAGGGTAAGAGATACAGAGATGCTGGTTGGAATGCCTACTTGAAAAAGACTGGTCAATTGTAATCTCTATTCATCACATTATATACCATTTAATAGTGTCCTGGTTTAGGAACATAATAAAGATCTGGAAACAGACTATGTACATTAATATACAAAATAAATAATATATATACAGAATAATTTTGTGAGTATCGGATCTGATTGCACTAGTGATAATTTATCGCCCTGGGCATTGTTGACTTTGACAACTAGTCCAAAACTTCGAACTCCAGCATGTCTTCCGATAATCGAGTTCTCATAATCTCAAATACCAACAACCCCACGGATGTTGCAGGTATAGTCGTTAGTGCGTTTCTAACAAACCCCTTGTAAGCCATTTGAAACCAAGTCAACTTTGTCTTCTGTTTCATCTTGAGCACTTGCTTGTAAGTTTCAATATAAGAGTTGTAATATAATGTTATGAAAGGCCTGTAGGAGTGCGATGTAGAGGAATTGTAAACATCCAAAGCTTCCAATCTGGATAGGTGTAGCTTCTGAATCTTGGTTATAGGGTATTGAATTGCCAATAAGGAAAATGCAGCTGATGCTCCGGCAAGTAAAACGAAAGTTGACTTCAAAATCTTTGTCAGCCTCGTCCTTTCCAACCGTACTAATTTCTCATCTATCTCTTCTTCATTCATCTTGGTAATCTCTCTTATTTTCTTTTTGATCGCTTCTCTACTTCTTCTGTACGTTGATATTACTCTATAAGAGATATTGTATCCCTGTGTCTTTACAGTTTCGAAAGTAGAGAAATAGAATGCAAATCCAATGCTCTCCTTCATCAAGGAGAAACCATAACCAGCGAACACTCCTACAAGTCCAATTTCCTTTAGTTTATTCAAACCGTAGACCCAAAGATTTTGGTGAGAACCACTTAACATCTCAGCAGCTGACAGTCTAGTGTAAATGGCATCAACAGGAGCTGCTGCCAACGACTGGGCAGCTCCTGCAATGAATCCAGCTCTCCACGTATCAAATGGCGAATAATAGTAGAATTCTCTTGGTTTGTCTTCCTTGGGTGAATGTTGGCCATTGAAATGGTCCAATGATACCAAATAGGTACCATACAATATCAATCCGGTGGCGGAATTCGCTATTAGCGGTGGTAAGACTTGATCTGGAATGAATTTCCAGCCTTCTTTCTTAACTACATTCACTAGCATTCCAATTGAGGAATGTGTTCTGAAACGGTACGGCTTTTCGTCAATTCTGTCATGCTTGTTAGCTAGTTCACGCACATAAGCTAAGTAGTCAAATCGCGATGGTCGAAACAATTTGACGGGAGTTCTCAAATAGAGTGTTTGTAATTGGTATACGATAGCTCTTATACCAGCAGCTGAGAGTGAAACCGTCTTATTAGAGTTTTTGTTGGGGATGGTGCCCGTTCCAGGCTGCTGTGGCGAATCTGAACTTGTTCTGAAAGCATCGAATTCCTCATCAAAATTGATATCTGATTCGGTCAAAATTGGGTTTGGTGATAATCCTCTTAGTATTCTATAGTACAGAGTGTTTAGATTTCTTGTAGTGGACTTTAATCGTACCACGTTGCTGTGGTTAGATTCAAGGCCTGGCTCCATCAAGTGAATATTCACAGGAATGCTGTAAAAGACTACTTCGAGACCTAAGGAAGATGCAAAATGGGGAAAAGGTACGGAAATCGAGTGTAAGCACTGCTACACGACTTTCATGAGGGGATGTAATTCTATATATTCCGTCTGGAACTGGTATCTCTATCAATGGGCAACTAACTAAGAATATGTCTTATTCACTCTTCAGCGGCTCTTAACCAGATCCAGAACAAACCAGAATCTCATGAAGTATGAAATTTTGGCGTGCGATCTTCTGTCCCTTTTAGGTGTGCAAGGAGTAGTCTAGTGAGAAACATTGAGAGTGACGTAAGAAGTAGTTGAGAAGCGAAGTGATGTAGGTTAAGATTTGTATGTATATATATATATTGCGCTTTTGTGATTTCTGGCCTTCGTTGTTGTAGAAACATTGAGTTTTATAGAAATTTGGATATTATGTAGATATCGCTTGTTGTAATCTGTAGATGGTAGAGATAAAGTACGATAGAAGAAAAATGAAAAATGAGTTACGGATAAAACATAATTCGCGGACACCGTGTGTATATACTGCTCATGTCTACCTTGTGCATAGTATATTCGAATCTATATATCTATACGTGAATTATCTGAGTAGATTTTCGTCATTGTCTTCCTTCTTTTAGTTCGATTTTATCTTCCTCTGCATTTTTCAGCTTGCCATTCAACCTCTCTATGACTCGCGATAAAGAATGATCTCACTTTGCTTGAAATACCTCCTGGCATCCTCGTCGATCAAAACAAGGGATAAGTACGTTCTTGTCGAGAATTTCTTGTTGACATCTCTATAGGTCGGTGTTAAATCAAAACCCCCCAAAAACAACCGGATAGGAATGGTTTCTCCTTTCACAGGTGCACCGTCCATGATCTCAAATCGAACAACAGTCTCACTATCCGTGATCTGGTTGGGTGGGGCTCCTACTGTTTCTCTCCGTATAAGCGACAATTCCATGTGCTTGATCTTCAATCTTACAAGTAGAAAGTAGATACGTCCTACAATCACATCTTTAAGTGAGAATCGTGACTTCAGGTATTCAAATTCGATGTGTAAACAATCCTCAATACCGACATCCATCTTGACGGTAGGCCCATCCTTATTCGTTGTCGCAATTGGGGCATTCATATACTGGTATACCCACAACTCCTTCTCTCTAGTAATTTCTGAAGATGACTTCCGAGAAAGGACTACCTTTAAATAATACCTTAATCTTGCATTCTTGCCTCTGTAACTCTCATATTGCTTCTCAACATTTTTGAACTCAAATGGATATGTTTCTGGATGACTAAGTTGTGCTGGGGCGGCCAATTCCGTGGCCAATGAGAGAAAATCCGATGATATTATTCCATCCAAGTTAGTTTCAATGGATCCTAGCAATTGGACTTTGACTCCCAAATGCTCGATCTTTCTTCCCTCTTTTGTTCTGATCGTCACAGTTCCTTTGACTGATTCTCCATCTTTGTATATGGGCAACTTCTCCATGCGCCCGTGTGGAGTCTTGACATCCACATGTTTGCGTGAGTCTTCATTGTCTAATCTTATCTCTATGTCTAGAGGAGCCTTGAAGAATATGGACATGGTGTAATGTACTGGATACGTGCTCACTAATGGGGATATATTTTGAAAATGCAGTAATTGGTCCTTGTCAGAATTGTGGTATTTGATTCAATAATTGATTGACAAGGCTGATGCTGGAGAATATGTCGTTGTAAGGAAGAGTAGCTACTTGTAATGGTGTGGTCGGCTGTTCTGTTTTAGCCAACTATCAGGTTGATAATATGTACAGGAAATATAGATATGTTGCGGCACGGGTTCATTTGACTGCAAAAAAGTTTATGGCGATTACCCTCCTTCTTTAGTCTGTGGTGCCTATGCCTATGTACTTCTTCTAATCTATCCGTTTCGCTGTGATTCAAGAAGTATTTAGTGATATATGTTTGTGTGATTATATATGCTGTGCTTTTTTTCAATTGTTTCTACTTTGGTTCTACAATATTCTCACAATGTCGACTTTGTATTTACTATTTGAAGAAGAAATGTCACTGGCTTATAGCTGGACTCTACCAGTCAATTGTTATTCTTGTGTTTTGTAGACTCACGCTTACAACTTAGCAGCGTATTCCAACAAGTCAACGACTCTGGTGGAGTATCCGTACTCGTTGTCGTACCATGCAATCAACTTGACGAAAGTTGGAGACAACAAGATACCGGCCTTGGAGTCGAAGATAGAAGAGTATGGAGAAGTGAGGAAATCACTGGAGACAACAGAGTCCTCAGTGTAAGCCAAAACACCCTTCAACTTACCTTCAGATTCCTTTTTGATCACTTTAGCAATCTCTTCGTAAGTGGTTGGCTTGGCCAATCTGACAGTCAAGTCAACGACGGAAACGTCGGTGGTTGGAACTCTCAAAGACAAACCAGTCAACTTACCGTTCAACTCTGGAATAACCTTACCGACAGCCTTGGCTGCACCAGTGGAAGATGGAATGATGTTTCCAGAAGCAGTTCTACCACCTCTCCAGTCCTTGTGGGATGGACCATCGACAGTCTTTTGAGTAGCAGTGATGGAGTGAACAGTGGTCATTAAGCCTTCCTCAATTCCGAAGTTGTCGTTGATAACTTTAGCCAATGGAGCCAAACAGTTGGTGGTACAAGAGGCGTTGGAAATGATCTTAACATCGGAGGTCAATTTCTCCTCGTTGACACCAACAACGAACATTGGGGCATCAGCGGAAGGAGCGGTGATGAGGACCTTCTTGGCGCCAGCATCAATGTGCTTTTGGGCACCTGCCAATTTGGTGAAGATACCAGTGGACTCAATTACAAAGTCAACCTTGAGTTCACCCCATGGAATGTCACTTGGATCCCTCTCTTGGAAAACCTTGATCTTCTTTCCATTGATGATCAAGTTGTTGCTGTCGGACTCGACGGTACCCTTGTACTGGCCGTGGGTGGAGTCATACTTGAACATGTAGGCGGCGTAGTCTGCGGCAATGAAAGGGTCATTGACAGCGACAACGTCGATGTCCTTTCTCTCCAAAGCGATTCTTAAGACCAAACGACCGATACGGCCGAAACCATTAATTCCAATTGTAACCATTTTTGTTTTGTTGTATGATAAAATCTTTAGATTCTAGTACTGAAGAAAGAAAAACCAAACTAATCATCTTCAAACACCCAGGCGATGACTTGCAATTTATATATCTCTGAAAAGTGTGAATTTCCCACACGACCTCGTGGTTATTGATCCACATTCCCCCCTAACCAAGTTGCAATTTCGCAATCATACCACCACCAACTGATGCCTACCGCAACTCATTCTGCACAGCAACCCCTGTCACCAGATAGGGAGTGGTTTGATGCCCGCACGTGACGTACGCTCCACCGACGCCTCGAAGCTAGACGTCGGCCCAGGCAGCTTCTGAGGTAACCGTTAGTCGGTGCATGGTCTTAGAGTAGGGGACGCAGAGCGCCTACGCTGTTGGCATCAGAAGGGAGTGCCGACAATGCATGAATTTAGGGGATCTTGTCAGTCGGCCACTTCGGAGAAGTTGTATCCGCGCAAGGGAAGGCCAGACTCCGAAATCGATAGGCCAAGTGCACCGCACTCTCCCAACGAAATTGAAGAGCAGATTTTGGCGGGGTTATGCTATGCACTCATCTGGTACCACGGAGGTTATTTTCTTGCTCCGAATTACTTCTGGAAGCGTGGTTTTCTGGAACCTAACGGGACTGCAAAAAGGAAAGGGCTATTGCCGGATATTATCGTGCATCAGGAGAGTGCACACTGCCAGATCCTTTCTGGCCAATTCGGTACAGGATATCACTTGACACACTGGCACCAGCGTTAACAGAGCCGCTGTGAAGCGGAACAGGTGGGTACCGTCACGGGCTCTGCAATCCTTCTCTTCAATGTATTCAAACGAGTTATGTGACGGCCGCTCCTGCCACCAACTCTATTTTTGGATTCCATCTACACTCTATCCCACCTCCTGACCTCCATATACATTCAGGGCATTACCGTCTCCCGAACCTGGGGCTAAGGTCGTGCGGCAAGTACAAAGTCCAAATACTCGACCTGATGACTGATGTGCAGGCCCCTCCATGATAGTCAACAGAAAAGGATCTCTCTAGCTAGTAGTAAAGCCTTGTAATAGACACGGCATTGTATTATCAATAGTCAACGGTCCCAAGACATTAGAGAAGTCCTGAGGGATTGTGAATTGAGTAGCCTGGTATATCTGGTAATAAGCATTGAATAGGGCGTAGCGCTTTCAGTGGAATTAACCGATATATAGCCTTGACTAGGGTGAAAGTACCAGTCGCTATTGTGGTCCTCTCCACCGTCTATTCCAACCGTATCGGCGCCCACAACTCCACTTCAACATCTCATCAACGTCATATCAGCATCTCATTATCGACACTTCGGCATCATCAACCATGTCCCACTACATGGACGAAATCGCGCCAGACGTCATTGCACCGCATGACACCAAAACGACAGCGGACCATCCCTTGAAACACTTGGACACGGTCATAGCTCTCTATGACTTCCCAGGAACTCAGCCGACACATCTTCCGCTCAACTTGGGAGATACCGTCTATGTTCTATCGAAGTCTGAGACTGGGTGGTGGGATGGTATTCTAGTTGGCCAAACAGGTGAGCTTCAGAGAGGCTGGTTCCCTCATCACTATGTGCGGTCTGTCAACTACGTGCAACCGGTTTTGAATAAGCTTAAAAGTAATAAAGAAATCGATTCTATTACAGCATCAAACACTGCTGCCAATGTACTTATTCCATCTTTCACAAATCTTTTACAAAAGAATTTGAATGACTCAGAGAAGAATTCTCCGGCGAACAGTACTAGAAAGAACTCTGTAGTTTCCTTCGCTAGTTCAGAGACTAGTATACCATCAGACTCGAAGGCTGTACACTCTGGAAACTCTATACCCAAGCACCAACTGACAGATCTGGTCATTACCCTGCACCAGCAACTGCAACAACCTTCAATTTCCCATACATTGACACTGGCTGACTTCAATGATAATAGTATAATATTTACAAATGAAGAAGAGGCAGCAGTACTAGCACAAGAGTACCGAGAAAAGCACAAAAAGAATGTCACTTGGATTCCCAAATGTGCAACCAATGGAGACTTCATTTTCTATTGTGAGATGTTGAACATATACACTAAGCTGATGCCATTGGTAGACTTTGACATATCAGATTTCCCGCTTAATATTGAGATGCCATCCAAAGAAGCTTTATCAGATAACTCTGTCCTCCAGGTCGATGGAATGCATAGCAGTACCGGAGAGAACGTTTTGGGATCTAGAGCAAATTCTTCAGCCACATTTGATCCATTGAAGAGAGACTCTAATGCTTCATCGGTCACCCAAAGTTCGGGGGCATCTTCGTATCATCACTTCAATAGACCGTTCTTTGCTATGGAGAACCTTTTTTACAAGCATCCTTCAGACTTGACGTGTTGGAGTGAGCTCAGAACGCAGTTCAATTACTTTTTAGATTTGTCACTGAAATCGCTTAAGGACCATAATAAGCAACTATTTAGTACACATTTCTCGCGCTTAAATAAGATCATGTCCATCGTTTTTGCGGCTTCACGTTTGAATCAGGAAGATTTTATGAATACCAAGTATGAGACATCTATCAGAAGGAAGTTGAAGCGAATTGCAAGTTCATTTGCACAGTTGTACATTAATGGAATTTTGCATTTGAGCGTTATGCACCATTCACAAGCAACATCAGAGGGCCAACTTTTCAGTTTTGACATCTTCAAATTGAACAAGTCAACCAGCAAGGCTGGCAGCACTGTCTCTCCTCAATCTTCTTTGTCGACTATTCGCCAAAACTCTGAAGACAGCACAAATATTGATTCCAATACGATTAATGCTTCTAAGAGTAGCCCGGCTATAGGAACAACATCTCCTCTGGGTTTAATTCATCACGATAGTTACCTTGGCCAATTGGAGTATGATATCGATGTTCTCCGTAGCAATATAAACTCGCTTGTCAAAATCTTTATGAAACTCTCCAAAGACAAGATTGTACGCCGCTCAGATTACGACTCACTGGATGCGTCAGAAGATGAAGGAGAAGAGAGATATGATATTCTCCCTCAAGCATACCCAAGATTCATAGTAGATGAGTTTAATGGGGGCAATTGGTGCAATCCCTTTTTCACCACCAATAACCCGGTTCTCAATGTGAGTGGAGATGATTTGAAGAACAGATACCACTCCAAGGTAATCATAGATCACCAGGCATATGACTCAATCTATCAGTATGTGGACGAAATAGTGAAACTCAGTAAGGAAACACTAGAGTATCTCAAACCACAGGTTCAGCATCTTTATTACAACGATGTTTTAAAAAATGAGAGAAACACCCAAGTGTTGCGCTTAATCTACAAACTTCTATATCACGCGAGCTCTATGGTTGACTTAATGGAATCGTTTGACTTCACCGTCTTCTGTTTGATTAAAAGAAATGCTTCGGGTCAAGAAGAAGATGCAGATAAGGTCAGAGATCAACTTCATGACAAGACTAAGGATCCGAGCAACGATGAGACAAGGACTACTGCTGCTTCTAACCTTACATTTGACTATCCTGTTGTTTTGGACTTCTTTCAGTTGAAGCAAGAGTTCCACAATTTGATCCTTAAAGTTATTATGTCTACCCAATCGTTGACATTGGATGACCCAGAAGTTTTTAAAGGCTTGAAGGATGAAGATCCACTCTTTTACAATCGTGACGTGCTAAAGTTACCAACAGAAAAGGCTGCTTTACTATTGACAAACATACTTTCTGAACAAGTTGATATCAAAAAGGGAGATTCTATTTCGTTGAACCCTGATACACTTATGTCCGGCTATTTAAGCGAGGGTATCAAATTTTACGATGTCATACTTTCTACTATCCAACAATTGATTGACGAACGTGAAACAATCTTAAATTATGCTACGAGAGTGATGCACGATGATTTCAATGTTCAACTTTTGGTAATAGAAAGGAATAATACATTGCTTTCAGAAAAATCGGACGACCATTCATATTATAGTGGTGGTCATAAGAAGGCTAGTGATTTACCTTGGTATTTAGAAGGTGATGAAGAATATGATTTGTTACTAGATCTAAAGGGGAATATTAAAGGAGGAACTAAGGAAGCGCTCGTTGCCCATTTGACACATCATGACCTTTTCGATACCAATTTCAATGCAGCTTTCTTGCTTACTTTTGCTTCAATTATGTCGTTAGGTGAATTTGTGGGGCTCTTAATTAATAGATTCAACATAGAAGCTCCTGAAGGATTGAGTTATGAAGAATATAACACATGGATTACTAAGAAACAGAATCCTATTCGTCTTCGTGTCATGAATATTATGAAATTGCTTGTGGAAAAGCATTGGTCCAGGTCATACTACAATGAAACAATCTTGAAGAGGTGGATGGCATTTTCACTGACGGCAGCAGTGCAATCATATTCAATAGGTAAATTATTGACCTCCTATTTGGCACGTATCTTGAATGGTGAAGTCATCTTCGTGGAGAGAGAACCAGTTATTCCTAATGTCAAGCCGCCAGCATCATTAACAAAGGGTTCGTCATTAAAGAAACTTAAATTACTCGATATTGACTACATTGAATTAGCCAGACAGTTGACGCTTCGCGAATTTAAATTGTACGCTAAGATCACTAAATTCACTTGTTTGGCCAAAGTTTGGGGTAAAAAGTCTGGTTTGAATGAAAATTTTGACAACATCACCACATTTATTAGAGCATCAAATCAATTGACAAACTATGTTGCATATATGATCTTGAGAAAACCGGAAGCGAAGAAGAGAGTTCAGATAATCCGCTATTTTGTTCAAGTTGCTGAGAAGTGCCGTCAGTATAATAATTTCTCTTCGATGACAGCAATTATATCGGCATTGTATTCTTCTCCGATTCACCGTTTGAAAAAGACATGGAAGTATGTCAGTCCTGACACATTGTCTCACCTACAGAATATGAACAAATTAATGAATTCTTCTCGTAATTTCAATGAATACAGAGATGTATTGAAATTCATTGGTTCTGAACCTTGTGTGCCTTTTTTTGGTGTATTTTTAACTGACTTAACTTTCGTTTTCCACGGAAATCCAGACTATTTGATGAACAGAACTCGTATGGTTAACTTTGCTAAGAGAGCTAAGACCTGTGAAATAGTGACTGGAATTGATAGATTCAAGACAACGGGATATAATTTCCAAGAAGTAGCTGACATTCAGAAGTATCTAAGTTCGTGGTTCGATAAATGTCCTACGATTGAGGAACAATATCAATTATCTTTGAACTTGGAACCAAGAGAGGCAAATGCTCTGACGCTGTCGCAATCTCATCAGTCATCGACAAATACAGTTTCAGGAAGAGACTTTCCGCTAAGAAGTTCAAAAGTGTCATCGACATTGAGTAGTTTTGCGTTTAAGTAGAGAAATTTACTGAAGACTTTAGAGGACGCTTATAATGACATGCACCCATTTGTAATGTAGAAACACTTACAAGTGTGGGAAAACGTTAGAATTTCTACTATTATAGCATGTACTAATAATAATAATAATAATAATAATATTTAAAAGAAATACCGTCGTAGTATCATGGTCAGATCATTACTTGTCCACTAAATTCAAACTATCTCAGAGATCTCATTGGAATGTAGAGTAACCTAAAGCCCCATATATATGTTCTCGATGTTGGGTTTCAGTGTGTATCATAACATTTCGACACCAGTGTCAATTACGAATTCAAATAGTTCTCACTACATCACCTTACTTTTCAATTGCGAGAGTGGGGTTTCATTTCTGAAATTCGATTGGAATTGAATGACAATTTTAGATTCTTAATAGTATATGTGTTATGCGGAATTGACTTTTCGACATCCAGTATGAATTCCTCCAAGAGTTCCGTTAGCTGCTCATTTTCTTGAATTACCATGTCACTCAAGCAATCTAGTATATTGTTAAGATTATCTTTCTTTTCTGACAATAGGCGATGATTCATCTTATGGATCGGCTTCTGTCGTATGGGATCTTTCTCATGGTTACCACTGCTTGACTTTGAACTCATTTGCATAGTCGTCAAATCTGACGACGCTGAAGAAGTCATTGTAGCGGCGGATGAACTGGAAGATGCTCTGGTTATGGTGAAACCAGTAGAATCAATTGAGCTGAGTGAATTTGTCGTAGTTGTTGATTGCCTTGATTTGTTACTGTTAATGCTTGACCATCTATAGATATCGGTTGGATGTGGTCCTAGCATTTCTTGGTATGGTCTACTATTTGGAGATGGAGTTTCCAGTGGCTGGCGTTCTTCTCCTTCGTCGTCGAGGTAGTTGTCGTAGTAGTCCACCTCGTACTGCTCGAACAGTATTTCGTCGTCCACGATGGGATCGCGATTTATGGCTGGTAGCTGATGGTTGTGGTGGGCTGCGTCCTGTGTTATTGATGGAGAGAACTCGAGTCGGTCTAGTTGGCTGAACAAGTTGTTGATGTCGATCTTTCCCATGGTGGAATGCAATAGGCTAGGCTATGAGAAGTGAAATGTTTCGTATGTAGTGAAGTCTTCAGCGATTTAAAAGGATTGTGTGTTCTAAAACTATTCAAACGATCAACGGATCATATCTCTTGTGGTTTCAGAGTAGAAAAGAAAACAGAACAATAGAGACGAAAGTGCTTTTGCCGACTGACAGAGCAAAAGATCAGAACGAGATAGAAATGTGGTTAAATAAGTAGACGACCATGCGAGTGTTTCCGCATTATGCTCAGCTCCTTTACGAGAGAAAATATAGCGAATAACCGCGTCTCAGTATTGTACGGAGGTAAACGATTCCTGCGAAGGCATAGGGACGCATATTGAAAAGGGGCCATTAGTCGTAGTAGTGAGACACGTACAATTAGAGGATCAAGCCTAAGGCGGCCGGAGCGAGCGTTCTTCAAAGAGAATGGCTTCTCAGCTTGTGCGTTGGTCGGTAAATTGAGGTAGAGAGATGCTTGGTCATGAAATGGAGAAAACAGGACATTGGGGAGTAGTTATTCTGGATTGCTGCAAGGGCTCAGATTGTCAATTCTCCTACATCGAGACAAATAGACGAAAAATTTCCTGCCATCATGGTGTATATTCTCGACGACAAGGCGTGCTTCCATAGTTCATAGTGAGTGCCCTCTGAATCTTTGTTGCTAAAACTTCACCATCGGTAGACCCTGCTGTTGATTTTAGCCCCATTCTGTTCTTCGATATGTTTATCTGATGAAGGTTTGTTATGGCCAGAAACAATAGGCCTCTAAAGGACGCGTTAAATTGTGCATCATTTGCAGCTATCGTGTATTGTTACATGCAGAGAAAATATTAGAAAGTAGTACCGCAATTGAGCCCTGATTTCTAGATCACAACTTGCATCACGTGATTTTCCTCGTAAAGTACCAAATGCTGCCCTGATATTTAGTGCTTGTTTATGATCTTCTTATGAAAGCTCCGACGTTGCAAGTGTAATTTAGCAGCATTGCTCCTTCGATAGTAATAATGCTCTGAGTATCTGTAACATTTCCTCAGAAGTGTCGATTAATCTGTGTTCACGTGATCAAATTTCCCCATATTTTGAATAAAATTGGCAAGAATACTGAACGAAAGGATGGTTAGTTGCTTGCTCCACAATTTCCATCTACAACAATGTCATTTCCTTCTTATATGCCATGTGGGTTTTCAATTAAATGCAATCTAGTAGAATTGCGTAATGACCAACCCCTTGTCAACCACATGACTGACTACGGGTACTTTAGAAAGTACTATTGAAGCAATGCATATTTTCCTATGAGTTTATGCCAATAAATGGGATATATGAACAATGCACAAAAATAGTTACAAATAGAAGCAGAGAGTTCCTACTGCGTGGCAGCAATCCATTAGGGAACATCTCTTTCTTGCTCTTCCCTTGGAGCAACCGTTTAACGTATATGCACTGGCAGGGCTATGGGTGAAATTAGGGCACAAACATTGCAATCGTCTCAACCTTTCTTCTCATTTAACAAACAGGGTTATAATCGTTTTGCAGTCACCTCGCACCTGATAGGTAGTTGCAGCATTGATAGTGGTCAATGTCCCACCGACTGACTCCGCGGTGCGCTCTTTCCACGGAATCACCGCGGGTATCATGACTAATGTGTCATTAATTGTAACTTTCGCTGAGGGGCAAGCATGCAGGTGTTCCTCTATTAAGATGTTGATTTAATCTAAGGACAATCCATGATCAAAGAAGAGTCAGCTTTGGTATAAATACAATAAGATATACCTTCTTCTTCAAAGCAGTTTAAAGGGAATTTCAAACAAGTCTTTAAACACTATATGCATAAACTTTAATATACTTGCCACACTAATTGAATATTAATTAAGCCCTCCCTTTCGTTTTGCTGACCACACTGATAATAATTCAGTACATCACTACCCACATTATAATAAGCATTCAAATTACTACATACCACAATGACTTCTGCTGATCCTGAAAAGACCGTGTGTGTATTCTGCGGTTCCTCCTTTGGTAAGAATGCCATTTATGCCGAGCTGGCTTCGGAGTTGGGTAAGGCACTCGCTAACAGAAACTGGGGATTGGTGTACGGTGGTGGATCCACCGGTATTATGGGAGCAGTCGCCAGAGCTTGTGCCACCACAGGTGGTTACGTCCACGGTATTATTCCAGAAGCATTAATCACAAGAGAGAGGTCCGATACCGACACTATGAATGCCAAGTTAAAGGAATCCATCGACAACCACGACGGTTCCACGCCTATCCCAGACTCCAAGGAGTACGGAAAGACAACGTTGGTCAAGGATATGCATACCAGAAAGAGATTGATGGGTGAAGAATCTGATGCATTCATTGCTTTGCCAGGTGGATACGGCACCTTAGAGGAGTTAATGGAAGTTGTTACTTGGCACCAGTTGAATATCCACAACAAGCCAATTGTTGTCTTCAACATTGATGGTTTCTACGACAACTTCTTGAAGTTCATCTCTGACTCGATCAGTAACGAGTTTGTCAGTGTCAATAATGGAGACATCATTAGGGTTGCTACTACAGTTGAAGAGGTCTTGCAAGCTATTGAGGAATATAAGATTCCAGAAGGAAGATTTAACTTAAAGTGGGAAACAACCTAGGGAACTCCAGAGGTACTTCTCATATGGAATTAGGAGAAATCAAGAGAAAAGTTTGTAATCTGCTATTTTGTTGCTCATTTTGTTGCTTTGCCTTCCTTTGGCTCTAGTTCAAATCTACGCAAAATTATTAATAAAAAATGAAATCATGCATTATTTACCGTAAAACACTGACATCCGAAGCTCAAAGATAAGACATACTTATCTCCTAGTATGCTTCGTGTAGGTAGTATTACCTGTTCTCCGTGATAGAATATCATGGCATTGTTACTTACTTTTTTGAAGCTGTGAAATTTCGCCTGTACCTCGATTGCAAAATTGGTGAGATACACGTTTACAATGTAGCCAATTTAGTTGCCGAGAACATCTATTAATAAGAAGTAAAATTGAAAACAAACTAACAACTCTATTGGACATAAATCTAATAACCGTAACCTATCTTTTGCGCCTTACAACATGTAAGCTCACTAGAATTTCTAATCGTGTATAACCTTATACATGACCGTAGCATCGTAGTAACCCTAGTGCGGGTTGAACTCATCCTCCAATTTATCATCATGGATGTGAAACAAGTCCTCAAACTCGTCCTGTGGAATCTCGACTTCTGACAAATAACCTGTAGCGACATCGTACATCATACCCCATACTTCTATCTCTCCGTTTTTAAGTGCCATTGATGCGCTGGGGTGTCTTTTTAAAGCAGTAACGGAATTAATGACATTAAGCTCCGCTAACTTCTTAGCTTTGGATTTTGGGTCATGGTTGTATTCGGCTAAAAGCGCCAAATTGGAAGCTCTGATCTGTCTTACTGGATTCAACCATAGATCTAAAACGCCACCAATCTTTTTGGAAGACAACGAGGCCCAAATTCCTCCACAATCAGTATGACCACAGACAACTATTTTCTTCACCTTCAAGACGTCAATAGCGAATTGAATTACACCTTGCGAGCTGATGTCACTTGCGTTCACCACATTGGCAATGTTTCTATGGACGAAAATCTCACCTGGCAATGTCGCTAAACACTGCTCGCCTGCTCGAGAATCCGAACAACCAATCCATAATGTATGAGGAGATTGTCCTTTTGCGTTCAAATCGAATACTTGGTTAGCGTGGTTGTGCTTAGTAGAATCAACATAAAACTGATTATTTTCAAAATAATCAGCCTTAGTAGATTCCTTTGACAACGTAAAAGGAAAGTTGTTATGTACATTCTGTTTCTTTACTGGTGGAGCACCTTTGATTATAGAATCAGGTGGAGTGGTAGACAAGTCAGTTTCATGATCATGCTCTAACTGATAGTGTAATATGTTAGCTCTACCCATTGTGTTGACTGAAGTTGTAATTGTCCGACTGGAGACTCTTGTTGCAGTATGTGAAGGAGAATTTATACCACTCAAGAGTAAATTAGATGTTCTTCTGAAAGACAAAATGGGCGATGGGATGAATTTTAAGCACAACACGTTGATATTAAATCGAAAAAGGGGGCAACAGACAAAAATTGGTCTCTATAATGGCTGATAATTGTGAAGGCGAAGCTTAATCAGGAGATTGAAACAGGGTAAAATCAAACGGTAACAGATTCAAAAGTTCAATATAACAATATTGCAAACTTATCAATAATGTTAGATATAACCACCGCTTTATATGAAAGACTCAGAGCCACATAAAAAAACCCTTAAGAGATGGTAATTAAAATTTTCTACTAGAATAATAGCATAATTCGTATCTAAACAAAAAGTATTGGAAGAGATGTCAATTTAGAGGTGAATATTATGATTAGGAGTAATTAATTAGTTGGCAGATTTGCAGTTTAATACATTACATCATTGATAAGCTGCAATGAGAAAGTATGTTGCTGGTTACCTGTGATATCACCACTAAACTGCAGACCAACAAAAAAAACTTCCACATGGACAAAAAAATAGGTGGTGTAAAAGCTTCTTAAAGCACCCAAATGTGTAAAATGTTGACGTCACCCTCGTGTTGCGTGGTTGCAGGCTCAAATAATAGCATTATTCTCTTTTTAAGCAGCATATTTTTTTCCATCCTATATCGTCTCATCGCTCGGAGTAGCTGGAACTCCTGGAACGGAATGCAAGATGATTTTGCACCATAACGCTTCTAATCAGATTGGTCCAGATTCGGTAATTAGTCATTTCCCTGGCGCGGTGATACAGTCACTTGAGAGCACCTTTCATAACGCTTTGGGAAGCATCAATTGCCCCACCTCCCTCTTAGGTAACAAATCGACAATGGTTGCTTAGCTGCGTACTTGAATGCAATATACGATGTCAAATATTCGTATATAAGTCTGCAATGAGCCGAGTTGTGGAAATGGTCTTGTGCTAGTCCTGCCTGGTGCCATTCCTCTCTATCTGCTCACCATTCTGTTGAGTAGCATCTGTGTGTCAGCGAGAGATCCTGTATTTAGCCATATCAGTAAAGAATAAGTCTTTCCTATTCATAGATCAGCATGATACGCGTACTTACCTAGTACTTGAGCCAAGATATCGGTCAAACACTAGTTTGTAATAAATGAAAATGACCACAACTGAAGTCAACCCCACAGATACTGATAGCTCAGACGAAGAGTTGGCATTGAAGAAATTGATTGAAGTGGAACAACAGAAAAATGCTCATGTGGATGTGGAACAAAAAGAGTTCAACCATCTCTCCAAAGACCATAAATTAGGGCGCTTGAATAACTTAATTCAGAAGTCTCAGATATACTCTCAGATTATAGCTAACAACATTTTACAAGCTACATTAAGTAAGAATAATGCTCAACCACGGCAACAGCCTACCCCTGAAGAATCAGAATCGCCTACAAAAAAGAGACGTGTTACGCGTGTTGTGAAGCCACGCAAAGGGAAGCAAGATATAACGTCTATGTTGTCTACCAAGATTTCAGCTTCAACGAAATCAACAATGGAAGCTATTGAAAAATCTCAGGATTCCACAGATACTCAACAACCAAAGCTCATTACAGGCGGTGTTCTTAAGGATTATCAGTTGGATGGATTGCAATGGCTCATCACACTCTACGAAAATGGGTTGAATGGTATTTTGGCAGATGAGATGGGGCTTGGCAAAACACTTCAGTGTATTGCTTTCCTCAGCTTCCTTATCGAAAACGGAATTACTGGCCCCTTTTTGATTGTTGTGCCTCTTTCTACATTATCTAATTGGTATACCGAAATTCAAAGATTTGCACCCAAAATCAAAGTATTCAAGTACACAGGCTCGAAGGTAGAGCGAAGTAGACTAAATTTATCTCAAATTGTTTCCAAACAGAATACCAACATTGTCATTACATCTTATGAGATATCTATAAAAGATTTCAACAAGTTGAATTACATTAACTGGAATTACCTCATCGTTGATGAGGGTCATAGACTAAAGAATAGTGAATGCATTTTGATCAAGTTTTTAAAGAAGTTGAATGTCTCAAATCGATTGCTTCTCACGGGTACTCCATTGCAGAATAACTTGAATGAATTGTGGTCCTTATTAAATTTTATTTTGCCCGATATCTTTCACGATCTAGAATTGTTTCAACAGTGGTTTAATTTTGATGAATTAACAAATTTTGCAAATAGCAAGGACGAAGAAGATGAAGATGAAGAGACGAAGAAGATAATCAAGATGAATATCCAAGAAAATTTGATCAAGAATTTACATACAATTTTAAAGCCCTTCTTACTAAGGAGATTGAAGAGAGATGTGATTAAGGATTTACCACCGAAGAAAGAGTACTTGATACACATACCGTTGACAAAATTACAAAAGAAGCTCTACTATGATGCAATCAATGAGAAGCTATATTGCAGTCTTGTTGAAGTCAATTTAAAGGAATTCATTAATTATAACCATCATGATCTTTTCTCTAATAAGAGTGACTATTCAAAAATCGATAAATTCTTGGTGGAGAAATTCGATAACACGACACCAATCTCAAAAGTTGCGACACGACAAAGGTACAGGGAGGCAGAGTCAGATGAAGAATTCGAGATTGAGGAAGATAATGTCCAATCGTCATCGCCGGAACAAGTAGACTACGAGTCAGTGGTGGAGAAGTTGCGCTCTCGAATTTCTAGGCTGAAAAAGCAGCAATTGCTTTTGCATTCTTTGTTCTACAAGATTCGAGGAGAAATTCGCAATTTGTCATTGCAAAATTTGATGATTCAATTACGCAATATCTGTAATTCCCCATATATATACTATGAACCATTCGTTATTGATGATACTAGTTCTCATGAGAGAGAGTTTTCTGAAATATTGGTTCGAAACTCTGCCAAGATTCAGGTCTTGCAACAATTGTGCGTACCTCTAATTAAGAATCACCATAAAATTCTTATATTTTCTCAATTCACAAAGTTGCTAGACTTGTTGCATGATTGGTTTAATTATAAGGGTACTAAGGTTTGCAGGCTAGATGGATCTACAAGTCAGGTTGCAAGAGATCAACAAATCAAGCAATTTAATGAGGATAGTGATACAAAAGTTTTCCTTTTGTCTACTCGAGCAGGTGGTCTTGGAATCAATTTAACAGCGGCTGATACTGTTATCCTCTTTGACAACGACTGGAATCCACAAATGGATTTACAAGCAATTGATCGCGTGCATAGAATAGGTCAATTGAAACCAGTTAAGATTTATCGTTTCTTAATTAAAGACTCCGTAGAAGAATTGCTCATTAGCAAATCTTGCTCCAAGAGATTCTTAGAAACGTTGATTATTCAAATGGGCGAATTCAAGTTTAATAAATTAGCGAAGATCATCAAAGATGATAAAAATGAGACAGAATTGAATGTTAAGCAAATGATTGACTTGACCAAAGTCGTGTTTAAATCTGATGACGCGCATGGAGAAAGCAATGTGATTAATGAATCAGGGCATTCTTACGATTTTGATAGTGGTACTTCTGAGTTTGATGAACTTTTGACTGCAGATGAGCTAAGCGAACTTTTGGATAGAAAGTTAGAATGCTATAGAACAACTTACGACAAGAACTACCAGCACATATCTGTTTTTGAAACTGTAAATAATTTAGATAAGTAGGTTAACCCATTATGAAATCAGCATTTCTACTTGCTGACTCTTAATATATAAACACAATGATGCCGCTATCTAAAAGTAACATTCTAATTCTCTATAGACACTAAATATAAAGTTTAACCTGCTTAAAAAAATAATCATCACGGCATGTATCATAAAATCTATAATTCATCTAAAATATCTAAAGTCTTCTGTCTCCATCTGAACGCATTCCATACTGCGCTATAACTCCACGTCAAATCCCTGGCACCTTGCATGAAGCCATGATATTTGTTAAACTGTTCGGACATGCGACCATGATTGTCCACATGATCCTTAATTATTTCCAAAAATGAATCTGAGTAGCTTGCTAAGTTATAGGCCAAAGTTTTGTATGTTGGTGATCCGTAGCGAATCACAATAGCATCAGTATATTCATTTGCTGGAACAGTGACAACATCGTTTGAAGGAATCTTATCAAAGTCAATGAACTGCTGGAAGAAATCCTTATTCTGGTTGTTGATTATGATATCCAACTTTCTATTCTTCAAATCATATAGGAACTTGTAAATGATCTCAGAAGCAGAAGCAGTAGAAATGAACCAAGGATTACCTTCGGAGGTGCCATAACCATCGTAAATATCTTCTGGATACCTACCCAAAGCAACGCCTATGCCCTTTTCGAAGCCAATTTTATTATGGTTGAGCGGGTATCTGTATTTCATGTCAGCTACCATGGCACTTAACGTATTGATCAAGTGGTCGTCTGTCACATCGAATGGAATATCACTATAATCACCGAATTCCATATTATGAGCATGAAGAGAGCCTAAAAGGGAGCCAGCATCTAGCCCAGTACGTTTACCCAGTCTCAATAACAGAGGTGTCTCCACAATATATGGCAAAGCTGGATTCTTGTATCCTGAGTCAACCTCGATGAACTGTTTTAAATTAGAAAAGGCGATTTGCAATTGTTTAATGAAATCTGGGTCTTTTTCAATCTTTTGCGCTAATGCCAAACCATCTTTGATAGCAGTCAATTGAGTAATTGAAGTGTAGTAGTGGTGCGAATTCACCTCTTCCCACAAATCAAAGCCCTCCTTGAACCAATTCTTCATAATATAAATCAAATCTGGCTTGACAATTTCGTTATAGACGAATTCAGGCGACTCTAAAAACTTGTTTGATACGTTTTGCCCCCATTTCTCCAATAAACTAAGATAACTTAAAACAGTTATAGCTCTCAAACCTGGACCATCTCTTTGGGGTCTTCCCCAATTGTCGGTAAAGGCGGTATTATTAGCATTGAATTTAGGCTCGCCCAATCCTGACTTATCTGGGTCGTCGAATTTACCGGAATTGTTATCTAAACGCTGAAGGTAGTAGTTGTTTTCGATGTATGCTTCGATAACAGACTTTATGTCGTCTACTTTCTCAAACTTATTATCATCGATATGATAGATAAGCGATTTAATGGTTAAGGCTGCATCCCTCACCCATTGGTAGAAGTAGTTTGGTTTAACCCTAGAAG
Source organism: Scheffersomyces cryptocercus (assembly GCA_030555905.1). Lineage (NCBI taxonomy): Eukaryota > Fungi > Ascomycota > Pichiomycetes > Serinales > Debaryomycetaceae > Scheffersomyces > Scheffersomyces cryptocercus. The sequence continues at coordinate 219,978 of JANIVO010000026.1, forward strand.
GGGATGCAATGACAGCCCCTTTAGAAACTTCGGAAGAGTTGAGAAACTCACTCACGCCTCCAATATTGTTAAGGATTCCTTGAAACGAAACCTTCTTCTGTTCAACCACCCATGTTTCGAAGTCCGCGAGACGTATGTTATCTTCCTGCTTCACAATTGGTGTTGATGTGAAGAATTGCTGTATTAATCCCTGTAAGTAAGTGAAGCCTGGTGCAGATGTCGCAACATTTGAATTGAACGAAAGAGCAATCTCATCCTTGTGCAGTGATGTAGTAACAGGGATGTACAAACAACTGACAAGTACAGTAAGCTGAAGTAAAAGGAGAATATGCAACTTCATGGCAAAATGAATGGTTGTTAAAACTGCTGATTTAGGCCTAGCACGACTTTTTCAGTTTAATAAGTTCTTGTACAGTTATATGAAGCTGTGGCAACAGATGTTTTCTTATATGATGTTGAGTTGTGTTGGGCTCTGTATGTGAATCATAAAAGTGAGTTAAATAGATATATATATGAAAGTGGTGTAGTTGACAGAACTATAATATATATATGATCTCAAATATTTTTTGATTTTGTGGACCTGGATAACGGTTTTTTTGTTGGACGGTTGCTTACAGCAATGTAGATAAGTGTAAGGGTGTGTCCAGTGAATAAATTTGCCGCTAGGACTAACTAAAACTCTAAATGAATCTAATAGAATATGGTACGAAATACAAGAAATGCACAACAAAGACAAAATGTAAGCAGATTTTTCTATTTATATGCTTTCATCAAAACACAAGGTCACAAGAAAATCTGGGGAAATATGGAACAGTTTAAATATTGTAGCTAGTTCAGCCACGCTGGTAGTCAGGCATACGTGAATGAAAACATCATCTGTCTCTTCACCATCAAAGCAAAACATGAAAATTTGGCGGCATAAGTAAAAAAAAAGAGAAAATTTTCTATTACTAAAATGCAGCTACCTAGTTTGGAACATCTTACCGTGGAATAGCGTTAAACGAGAAAACACGGTCTAGTTGACCTTCCTTATACGGTTCAAATATCACCGATGTCGCTGTGGTTCTTTGCATGATTGTTGTGAAAATGATTTTAAGTGACCAATTTTTTTGCACCCCATATTTCAGTCTTGCGCACGCACGCTGCTTAGCTGTTTCAGTCACGGGTAACTAACTAGTGCTGTCCTCTTGTGGCCCATAATACAACATCTCACCAGCAATAAAAAAGAATCAAATGCAATGGCAATAACAACAACAATATTATGGTACATTTCCTGAGGGCGGATATTCGTCGGATGTGCCGATAGTTGCTAGCACGATATTTTAATAAGACAACTTGCTTCAACCACTTCAGAAGGACATGATTTGAATTGCTGCGAGTGACCTAAATGTCACCTAAGACAACAGAGCCTGGATCTGCTTTCACAGCGCCTCCGGTGTGAATCTCCTATGAATAGGGTATCATATGGACATCATTTTATGAATTTCATGGGGTAAGAAGAGCTTACATTTTGAAAATTTTGCTAGTAGCACACGACGCCGTTGTCATCAATTTTCCATCCCAGCAACAAGAGTGAGTAATGAGAAAAGTTTTTGTGGGGTGTATACACTCACGCAGGTCAAATCGACTTATTATTCCAGTAGTCATTAGTATCGCCCGCTAGAATGCACTCATCGCAATGCACGTCGTTGATTTATCCCCTCGGTTCCTTCATCAACCAAGGCCAGGATCAATGAAGTGCGGAGAAGTAGACATGCCTTCCTTATGTTAGAGTCCAAAAATAATATCATATTGATAATGGCATTTTGCGGAGAAGTGTGTTCTCGCGTATTACAAGTTATTTTAAAATGTTTTCTTATATTTTATCTAGTATACAATGTAAATACGAATAGCTAAGAAGTAGTCGCATTAATAATAAGAACTATAAAGTAAACTAATACACTGGGGGAAAGTTAATAAATGAGGAGGTTTCGAGAATTAGACTTCTAATCATGAATAAAAAGGAGTTAGTCAATCATGCTTAGTTGGAAGCTGAAGAGTACTTGGTAACAGCTCTAGTACCTTCAGAAACGGCGTGCTTGGCTAATTCACCGGGCAAGATTAATCTGACAGCAGTCTGGATCTCTCTGGCGGAGATGGTAGACTTCTTGTTGTAAGCAGCCAACTTGGAAGCCTCACCAGCGATTCTCTCAAAGATATCGTTGACAAAAGAGTTCATGATAGACATGGCCTTTTGGGAGATACCAGTGTCTGGGTGGGTTTGCTTCAAAACCTTGTAAATGTAAGATGAGTAAGTCTCCTTTCTGGTTTTGGTTCTCTTCTTTGCGTCAGTAGAGGAAGCAGTCTTCTTGGCTGCTGGCTTCTTTTCAGCTGGGGCCTTGGAGGCAGGTTTCTTTTCAGCTTTAGGTGGGGCCATTGTATATTATTGATTTGAATTTAAGTAATCCACTGAGTAAAGGAAAGAAAAAGAATTTAGTTTCTTATCAATTCAGGAAAAGGACGTACCTTTAAATAACTATCTTGTTTACAACGCTGCCGCATTCAAGATGTTTTGGTTGAAAACACTCCCAAGCTAGTCGCGTTCCGTGATATTTTGCACCTAAATCTGTTTACGCTGTTGTGATACAATTTACCCGTGCGCGACTCATTCCCATATTTACGCAATTTACAGTGTAAACTCCATCATCCTTCTACACTCCAGCTCTGAAGTTCCAAATGCCAGAATAGGTTAAGTGATGGCAAATGCAAAAGATACATTCATTCCTACCTTAACATATATATTGACGAACTTTCTTGATCATAGCAATTTTTTGGTTCATCACTTCAAACATAATATAATCCATAATAATAACATACATAAAAAATGTCCGGTGGTAAAGGTAAAGCTGGTTCTTCTGAAAAGGCCTCAACTTCAAGATCAGCAAAAGCTGGGTTAACTTTCCCGGTTGGTAGAGTCCACAGGTTGTTAAGAAAGGGAAATTACGCTCAAAGAGTTGGTTCTGGTGCTCCTGTCTACTTGACTTCTGTCTTAGAATACTTAGCTGCTGAAATCTTAGAATTGGCTGGTAACGCTGCTAGAGATAACAAGAAGTCCAGAATAATTCCAAGACACTTGCAATTGGCTATTAGAAACGATGAGGAATTAAACAAGTTGTTGGGACATGTGACTATTGCTCAAGGTGGTGTTTTACCAAACATTCACCAGAACTTGTTACCAAAGAAGTCCGGAAAGAGTGCCAAGGCATCTCAGGAATTATAATTTTGACAGGGAATTGGTAACAATGCCTCCAAAAGTTGACTTCTCGTTGCTATCTCCAAAATATTTAATTCGTTGTGTATTATACTAGTGATTTTTGTATAATGAATATGATTCATGAATTTGCATAATCTGGCATTGTAATTAGTGATACGGTGATTTAATCAAATATTTGCTTCCGAACTCCACTCGCATAAATTTATGTGCACGTGAAATTATTTTAGTCTGACCACTAAACGCAATCTTGTGAACCATGTATCTATATTTAAGAGGATGAGTATACTCACTTCTAAAATTGTAGTGGCATCTTCTACCATCCTAGCAATGTCACTTCAATTCAAAAAAAAAAGTAATAGCGGACGCAACTTGCGGGTTGCTGCCGCATCTGGTGTCGTCGTGGTAGGTGTCTCATATATCATTCTAAACACATTTCCCCATTTAAAGACGTCCATCTATAACTACATCACAGGTACACCAGATGATGCAGATGATGAAGATTATGAGGATTTACCCGTTCAAAAGCTGAAGGCATCCGAATCAAAGGAAGACAACAAACCAATTGAATTGAAAGGCCATGAACTGCAAGACTTATCCAGCAGCACAGCTACGTTACAAGATGAAAGTCTTGTGAATATAACTGAATGGTCCAACGAAAACTTGAAGAGCTGGTTGGGACAGGTAAGTATATTGTATTGTTTTCACATTACAAAGCGACTACTAACGTAAAATATAAGAAAGAAATCAGTCCTCCGGCCCATGCTTCTCATGATAACCTTGTTTCCCTTGTTAAGTCAATACAAGAAAGTAGTGGCGACTTATAATGTGATTCTTAATATCAATATAACTCACCTCTTTCTAAGTCTATTCCTATACATACGACAATTTCTAATCAAGAGTTAGAGAATAGATCTATTTATTGCAATACTTTGTGCATTCAGTTTTTATTGTCAAAACGCTCACGAATCCAAAAACCTTAATGCCTAATTCTACATAGAAATCCTAATATACAAATTGTCTATAAAATGAAAATGCCTAAACCTTGCACTGGGAATATTCTTGACATGCCGACCAGCTTTCCAAACCATTGGCGAACACCACTCTTGTCAATCCAGTATCTTCATCTTCGATATGAGCAAAATGACAATTGATTGCCTTGACATCACGGTTTCTAATTTCGTCATCGTAGAGTACAAATAGACCCTCTTTTAATTCCATTTGTAAATCTAATTCCTTGGCCGCTCTGGCTATATGCTTGATTTTGCTCCCTTGTCCCCACTGTAAGGAATGAAAATACTCTATAGCTGGTCTATCGCCAATGTACAACAATGCGAGCAATTCTTTAGCAATATGAGGTGTTGCTGTTCTGCTAGCTCCGATAATGATGACATCGTTATCAACTAGTTCGAGAATGATCGATTCTACATCTTTATAAAATGATAATGACTTGCCATAGCGGTCTACTACCTCGTTTCTAGAAACAACACTGACTGGCATCGCGACGTGCGTGTCGCACCAACAGGGCCACAAAGTATAATCCAAGTCAAATACGACGGCTGTTGGATATTTTCGTATCACCATATGTTCGGATAAAGTTTTGCGCTACTGGTGGTGGTGTTGGAGGATGTTTGTTTCCAATGGAGCAAAACCTCGATCTGAGCTATTTCCGCCTGTGCACTGGTAGTCTTCTTAGTTCATTGTGGGCAGGTTTTGGGTCACGATAAGGATACTGCATCCAGGTTATCCGCAGCTCCTTCTTCCCCCACGATAGAATGCTGGGAGGGAGTGATCATCTCACAGTAATTTCAGTTCCTGAAGGCAAAATAGTAACCACACTTTTAGGGAGTACCAGTTCTTTTGTTATTCTTCAATTCGTTTCCTTTCAACTCAAGACAATTTGTTTGCCTTTCTATCTTAGTTTCAACGCAAATAGAATCAAGAGGTGAGCCCAATTGTCATTATCAATAATTTAAAGACCTGCCCCATTTTATTGCCTGAAGGAGTCATTCATTGCCCCCCTTAGTGTTTACTTTGCCATTGCCGATAACAATAATTTCCAGAAGTTTTTCCCATCGACTCTGATCATGAGTGCTCCAAGTCATTCTCAGGTGGTCACTCTCAAGGTGACCCACAATAGATTGGCTATCCCTGGGGACCAGACTGTTGAAAAGTCGCTTGCTATCGATAGATCCAAATTCTTGAAGATTAAGACAAAGGAGAGCTTGACTGAAGTTTTATCGGAGACCGATTTGAACCTCTCGGGCCTGAGTGCTTCGCTTATCAAGTACCTTAGAAAGTCTAAAAAACATAAGGAGTATGTTCCCTTAGAGACTGAGGATGATTTTAAGTCATTGTCTAGAAGTTTAAAGGTCAAGAATCATGTCAAGCTAATTATCAATGATAATAGCCCACTTGCCGATGGCCATTACAAGAAGAGAAAGACTTCTACCATTGACTTCTCAAGTTTGGGAGATGCATTAATCGAGGCGGCTTTTGATCATTTTAAGGATCTCTTCGCTGATCTTCCAAGATCTACTGGTGGTACTGGTAATTCATCATTCGAGGATGGAAAGCGTAAATCTGACGGAGACAACACACAAGCAGGACAGAATGCTGAAGAATTGCCTATTCATGTAAATGTCGCCTGCGATTCTTGTAATCCGAAAGACACTAGCTTTGTTCCCATTAGAGGTGTGAGATACAGTTGCTTGGTTTGCCCTAATTTTGACTTGTGTGAATCATGTGAAGCGGAGTGCACCACGAGTAAGCGGTCACTTGGTGTTCATAATTTTATGCATCCCATGGCTAAGCTTCTGCATCCGGATCAGGACTTCAATAGAAAAAAGTTCAATCTTGGATCTAGAGGCTGCCGTGCTTGGAAAATTCCTAGCCAATTCCCACCTAACTACTCCAGGGACATCGTATATGACATTCCCTTAGAAAACTGTACCGATCAAACAAAGGAAAGATTAGAGAGTTTACTTCAGAAGAATGGTATTGATTCCTTTATCAACAATGTCCAAAAGTTCATTGATAACTCAGACAAATATGAGGAGTTGATCGCTTTGTCCCAACGTAACTCGGAAAATGGTGATGTCGATGAGGAAGTTAAGTTCGCCATATTGAAGAGTATGATTGACAGTTGTTTGTCAACGGCTCTGTCAATATCATTACCGGACTCAACTGCGCAGGTTTCGGAAACAATGAGAGCCCCATTCGAGTCCGTCCCAGCACATTGTTCCGAGAAGGTTCTTGTGAAGCCTAAGAAGATCGGAGATAATGCACGCGTTATTTCATTGATGCTTACCAATACATCTGAGGTTACTATTGAAGGAGGCGACTTAAAGTTTGAATTTCACAATGACAAGCAAAACGAAGTTGTTATCATTAAGAACGCCAGTAATGTCAAGCCAGGTCAACAAAGGTTCTATAACTTAGGTAAGCTAAATGACAACTTCGACAGATTGAGCGGAATGAAATTAAGAATCACTTCTTCAAATTTGGTCTTAGAAGGAGAATATAATGAAAGTGAGGATTCGGAATTGTGGATTGTCCAAGACACTGGAGTCACGTCCAGTGTAGATGAAGTCAAAGAAGTGGGACTGACTAGTAGCCAAATACTTGACAACAGAGACGAGATTAATGTGACTGTTGTGCCAAAGTCGAGCACTGCTGCTCAAATTATAATCTCTAATAGATCTGAAAAGACCATTGACTGCTCGTACTTAAAATTGGAGATTGTGAACTGCTTTAACAGATCTGTTGTTACGGTCATTGTCAGGAAGAAGCATGGAATTCTTCCAGGGAAAGTCGGTAAGTTCAACATTGGATTGATTGATGCGCATATGAAATATCCCTTTAAGTTGGTTATGAAGAATGATTTCAACGTAGGATACTGTGACTTGAATTTCAAGAAATTGAGCGACAACTTAATTTTTGAAAAAGAAAGTAGCACATATGTTACCAAGAAGGAACATTACGTTTCTGACGATGAAGACGTTCGTACTTCTGGAACTGAATCGATTTGCGATGAAAAATTCGAGAAAGAAGACATTCAGGAAGAAGATGAGGCACCTCAGCCAACGAAGTCGAATAAGGAAGTAACTTCTCTTTCCTCTTCTTTGAATGAATCAATCCACTCAATGGTGTTGCCTGCTTTACCAAGAGAGTCCTCGGTCTTGGAGGGCTCATCGGAATACTTGGATGCTCAAGCCTCAATTGGTGTTGTGCAAAAGGATGAGGTGATTGAGAATGATGATGATGACTATGATATAATCAGCGTTGAAGGTGATCCTGAAACAGACTCTGATTTCGAAGTCTTATCTCCAATCATTTCTAATCAATAAGGAAGTCGTGATGACTTAGAGATTTAACATTGTTCATTTTCAATTAATTGTTGTCTCATAGGTAGGTGGCCAGAGGTCCAACATATAGCTTGTGTTTTTATATATTTTATTCTGATCTTTTATTTTCCTTTAATTGGTATTGAATTGAAGCGGATAGGTGCATCATTTCAATGTTTGCTTATCTAATAGCTAGTCTATGATAGTATACGTATTGTGTTTTTTGTAACTAAATTTTCTTTCATATGAAGGATCAATAGCAGAAAATAAGAGAGACTTATACAAAGCAAAAGGACACGAAGAGGCCAGGCCGGCAATCTTCTTGAGATCCTTACGGATAGGGATCTGAAATTAGAATATGATGATATAAATCTAATCAATGTTTCAAGAATGGAAAGTTATACATTACCTTCTTTGCAACTATGCACATACCATGGTACTTATCACTAATTAATACAATGCAGAAGATGAAAATTATGAACGACTATCAAAGAATAGTAGACTTTATATATTCACATCAAACCCAAAAAAATTAAAAAAATTAGCAAAATTTTTTTCCAATTTCCAAATGCATAAATATGGTTTCAAGTTTTGACTTCACTCTATTCTACATAAATTGCAAGAACATAACAGTCCTTTTGCCGTGCAGTTGGTAAATATCTTGTGATATATATTTTTTGAGCCGAATTTTCTTACAATATTAGTGCAACAACGTGGGGCAATGATGGTTGAAATGATGTAATAGTATTTGAAATATGTTCCTTAGTGTATTTAGAAGGACTATTTAGATCTGAGAACATGGTGGAAGACAGACAAGGGTACTTCTATGTATACTGAATTTTATTTTCACTAAGATTAGTGATCAACACAGAAAAGCTCCATCAAGGGGAAATAGAGGAATAACACAGAGTACGACCTGTGGGTAAAATCATACCATGAAGATAAGAGTAAGCTGGCCAAGCAGGTTTTTCACATTTTGGAATACTCATGCCAAAGGTGCAGATTCCTCCCCGATATCAAGAGGAGTGATTTATGGATAGAGGCTCCATGCGTCAAACATTATGAGTCTCCATCTAAGTGAGATGTATAGTAGTGGTAAATATATAAATCTCAAACGGAAATATGGGTTTTAATAGATCCGATAAAATAAATTTTTATAAGTGTACTGAGAATATTAAAATAGAATTTCTAGAATATGCTAAGTTGCAGTTCTTTCACGGATTCAGAAAAATGCAGTCATACAGCCTTAATGAAATATTTGCTTTGAATGAGTTCAAGCTTATCATCGACAAAAGCAGGTTTCGAGAAGTTTCACGATCATCATGCCTTTCATTGCTCACAAGTGGAATGCATGTTTAATTCCATCGATCCTCCCTTCTCTCAAGGTACATCTCGTTTTGCGTGGGTCTTCTATGAACTAGCAGGTCAGACGTTGAATTATTCCATGAATCAATATTGGAGAGTATTGATAGTAATTCTGAAGACAAACAACATACCAAACTTACAAAGTATGCACAAAGTTTAATGAACCCCTGTGAGAACCTTTTCTATGTTGTCTGAATTGTTTGATGTTCAGAGCTTTCGACTTAGTTTTCAATGGCAAAATAAGTCAACAACTAATACACAAAATTACCATTCGGTTTCTCATGTAGCTCCGTGAGGGGCAGAGAGATCAATATGCAAAAGATGATGAGGAGAAGTCGATGGTGGACTCGTTGAAGCTTCAAGGTGATGTTGGGTACTGATTCCCAGGAATACAGCTTTTATACCGACCATTGGAGGAGACTCCACCTAGTTCTTGGATCTCCTCTTGATCATAGTGCTCAAGGAGAAACGTTCTCTGTGGGAGGGGTCAGTATGCCCAAATGAAAGTGCAAGATCGAAAACGCATATCCCATTTTAGTAAAGTTGAGTCTGTACCTTTGACCTTTGTCAAAAGTACCAACACAACCAGCGGTTGATGGTTAAGTCCGTGAATTCTAAAAGTAATGTTGTTTTTCGACTTTGCAATTACGGCTGGAATGGAATATCAAGTTCATAGGCAATTTGGAACGTAGCTAATATCGCGTATTTCAAAAACTAGGGTCCTTAAAAAGATAATTGTTCCAGAGCCAGGAATATCAATAGTCCCCCTCGGACATCTGTAATGGAGTCGCAAGTCGATGGCTCATAGATGGAAAACATTTGGAGCTCATATGCAACTAACACCAGAATCAAGGTAAAACGAGCGAGAAGTCAAAGATGTCTTCCTAGGCTTTTTAATAATATACTCATGCACGTAGTCTTTCTGACGACACCATATATAAGGTAGCTAGTTTGAGAGAGATGACTGGTCTATATAGTGTAGAGGTGTCATAAGTGCCATGAGATACTTTACTTACAATATATTAATTTTCTATTCTTCTAAGATAACTAGACCATTCTAAAGAGAGATATTGATGCCCTTGAAGACCAGTCAGTCTCTCTAATACCAGCTACCTAGAATATGGTGTGGATACTAGAATATCATGCAATACATGACCTATCACGTAACAAGATCATTCAATGAATGACTACGTGTATGATATATCATTTAGAACTTAATAGGACATCTCAAGAAGTACGACCTCAGCTTTGTGATAATGTCCGAAACAAAATTCAGAATCTCAAATTAAAAAATGGTTCCATTGAATACATATAGCTACGAAAGGGATGAATTGGAATTCTACTCTCTAAAACGACTTTAGATAACTATAAAACTTATTGAGTCAACTAACTTATATTACCCTCATTTTCTAAGTAGAATAAACATATAAATCTCTAACAGCGAGATGGGTCTTATATAGACCAGATATAAAAACTGTGTGCAAGCCCGCAAAGTTTTCTTCACTTGTGCGGCGTCTTGCGATGC
>JANIVO010000027.1:0-230442 GCA_030555905.1 Scheffersomyces cryptocercus
GATTATCCCGTAGTTGGGCAGGTTCCTCCGAGGCAGCTGATACTGCAGTCACGAAGGATGGTTCTAAATTGTCGTTTTCATCGTCATCTGTGGCCTCGCCGTCGAGGTCCATCAGATCAGGGGGTGCGACATGGTCCTGTGGATTTCGATCAATATCCGGTGGTTTCGGCTCGTTTAAGGCTTGATTTGAAGAGCTTTCATCAGAGAATACCCCTAGAGGTCCCTCTGGCTGATTGATTGGCCGTAGTTCTGACATGTCTTTTTTTTTTTTGAAAAGTCACAGGACTTGAATCACGTGAAAATAAAATGATATTATCTCAGAGGAACATTACTTATTCAACAACAAGGTTGTATAGTGTAGTGGTTATCACTGTCGGTTTTGATCCGACCAACCCCGGTTCGAATCCGGGTACGACCTATTTTTTTCCATATTTTTATATCGTTGATTTGGAACATCTTGGACCTTTACGAGAAGACAATACGATATCATATATGGCTGCATCGAGTGAAAACAACCTGGTAACGACTCTCAAGTGAGAAACCTGAATTTTTAGCGAGCCCACCGCCCACGTTACGAAAGTTAGTTCCGAAGCCCATCTCATCATCGAGTTTTGAAGCATAAATACGAGATGCTAAAACCGTGCGCCGTAATATTAAGCTCTGGCATCGCTAGCCAATGTATACATAACGATAATAATAAGCTACAAATACACAAATCTCCTTCAATTCATGCATCACATGACCCGTTACCACGGGAATCGATGTGTGCCCCTCCACTTCTATCCACTTTCCTGCCCTGCCAATTTAGCATTAACACACGTGGGCCGGGTTTCAGCCCGCTCCATGCACTCTCCCAATCAAGATGCCCTTACCCGTTTAGGATTGTAGGTTATTAGAGATACCCATGTTGTATTTTACACCGCTAATTACAGTGTAATAGTTCCTTCTTTATATATAGGCAGGCGGACCAATCGTTGTCGTTGTCTGAAATTTTGAGAGCTCACCAGGTCGTTGTTTCTTCAATTGACACAGTAGAAGGTTCGTTAGGCAGTGCTATACTTACCAAAGACTTGCAGGTGTGATATTGCAATTGCAAGGCGTACCACTACTACCAACCGGTGTTCGCAATCTACGAGAAAATTCACGGCGAGACTCTAACCACCGTTACAAACCTATCGGCATCACCACGAAGCCTGTTTCCACCACTACACTCAAATAGAAGACTACTATCGCCTCTAGACAATGAAGTTCGGTGAGCACTTGAGAAAAGCTCTTATCAAGAACTACTCGTTCTATTACATCGCCTACGATGACTTGAAGCACCAGTTGAAGAAGGGACTCAAGGAAAACGACTATCAGTGGTCCAATGACTTGGAAGAGGAGTTCCTCAACAACATGGAAGTCGAGCTCGACAAAGTCTACTCCTTCACCAAGGTCAAGAACACCGAGGTCCATCGTAGAATCAAGGAGCTGGAACTGTACGTCTACGAAGTCGTTGACGCATTACAGCGTTACCAGAACAAGGATCCAGCCGTCAAGGCCCCACCACAAGAACAAGACTTCGAGGACTTGGAACAGGAATTGAGTGACATCATTGCAGATGTTCACGACTTGGCCAAGTTTACTCGTTTGAACTACACCGGTTTCCAAAAAATCATCAAGAAGCACGACAAGACCACCAAGTTCAACTTGAAACCTATTTTCCAAGCCCGTTTGAACTCTAAGCCTTTCTACAAGGACAACTACGACAACTTGATTGTCAAATTGTCCAAGTTGTATGACTTGGTTAGAACCAGAGGTAACCCAGTCAAGGGTGACTCTTCAGCTGGTGGATCCCAACAGAACTTCGTTAGACAAACCACTAAATACTGGGTTCACCCAGACAACATCACTGAATTGAAGTTGATCATCTTGAAGCACTTGCCAGTGTTGGTTTTCAACGCCGATAAGGAATTTGAGCCTGAAGATTCTGCCATTACCTCCATTTACTTTGACAACAAGGAGATGGACCTTTACTACGGTAGATTGAGAAAGGATGAAGGTGCCGAAGCCATTCGTTTGAGATGGTACGGTGGTATGAAATCCGAACAAATCTTCGTCGAGAGAAAGACCCATCGTGAAGATTGGACTGGTGAGAAGTCTGTCAAGGCTAGATTTGCCTTGAAGGAGAAGAAAGTCAACAACTTCTTAACTGGTGAGTTCACTGCTGAACAAGCCTTCGAGAAGATGAGAAGAGATGGTAAGAAGTCTCCTCAGGAGATTGACAACTTGGAGAGATTGGCTAAGGAAGTACAATACAGAATCTTAAAGGAGAAGTACAGACCTGTGATGAGATCATTCTACAACAGAACTGCTTTCCAATTGCCAGGTGATGCTAGAGTTCGTATTTCTTTGGACACAGAATTGTCCATGATCAGAGAAGATGACTTTGATGGTTACGATAGAACCAACGGAAATTGGAGAAGAATGGACATTGGTGTAGACTTCCCATTCTCTCAATTACCTGAAAAGGACATTTGCCGTTTCCCATACGCTGTTTTGGAAGTTAAATTACAAACCCAGATGGGTCAAGAACCACCAATGTGGGTTAGAGACTTGGTCGCATCTCATTTGGTTGAGGCCGTTCCTAAGTTCTCTAAGTTCATCCATGGTGGTGCTACGTTGTTGACTGAACATACTGACTTGTTGCCTTTCTGGTACACTCAAATGGATGTTGATATCAGAAAGCCAAAGGTTATTCAAGAATACGGTATCCACAGAAACCCACAGAGTAGAATTATGAGATCTTCATCTTCTGGAGGTGAATTAGATGAAGAAGAGTTGACCGGTTCTTCTTACACTGGTGTCCACTTCTCTAACGATATCAACCCATTGGAAGAAGACTTGGACGAGTCCACACCTTTGTTGTTGCCTAACACCTACACAAACAGACACACGGACTCTCCAATTACCACTTTCTTGTACCACTTGTACGGACAGTTCTTGCACTATTTCAACGATGACCGTACATTCACTGTCAAGCCAGGAACTAACTTTGACTTGAACACAACTTTCAAGGACAAGTTGCCAAAGGGTACTAAGATTAGTATTCCTATTAGAATTGAGCCTAAGGTCTACTTTGCCAACGAGAGAACATTCTTGAGTTGGTTGTCTATTGGTATGATTTTGGGTGGTACCGCCATTGCTTTGTTGAACTACGGTAACAACTCTGCTTTGACTGCCTCTATTGGATTTTTCATTACCGCATTGTTTACCATCATATATGCCACTTATAAGTACATTTGGAGAGTGATCATGATCAGAGAGAAGAAGGCCGTCGAGTACGGTGACAAATTCGGACCCAACATGATTTGTGTCTTCATTTTCTTAGCCACTTTCACTACCTTTGTTTTCAAGTTCTTGGAGAAGTAAGGGACTCCAAGCTAGCATTAGCCATTATATTATCATTAAAAAGCCCATAATAATGGACATCTCATAGCGTATGTAATATCATTTTTTTAGTATACGATTTTTAATACTCGTTGGATATATCGTAGGACTTAACTATGACTACAAAACTAAGCACTTCCAGTATCACTCCGTATGCAAAGTGGGCAACTGATTATGTAAATGACTATTGAACTAAAGCACGTATTGATTGCAAAATCCATGTACTGTATGTAATATGCACCCGAAGTCAAAAGATCAGGCTTAGTTATCGTCACAGACTTCACTAAAATGATCGACAAGTGCCCGGATATGTATAGATGTGGGACTTTTTCCTCCTTTTCTTCCCCTGAGCAAATTTGCTCAATACCGTCAGAAGATTAACAAAGATTAACGAAAGCTAAACCTTGGCATAGGTCTAATTGTTCATTCGATGGTTAGTGGGGAAGTACTTGCAGAGAACAAATTTCGGGAACCGAGCCTACTTTGGACTAAGACCATTGTCTGCGTCAGCGAATTCCGGAAAGAAACACAGAAACACTAAAATGACACTCTAGACGTAACATGTAACGACACACAATTCAGCTGAGTGTTTTATACATACACATGAAGACACCACTTTCAGCACGTACTAAACTCACATGTTGCAGAATTTCCAAATGGCAGAACGAACATACTTCCGGCCCTTTCAATCGGCAGGTACTTTCAAATAAGATTCACCTCCGGGTGCAGTCTTGCCCGAATGCGGATGTACTTACGTAACGAATTATTTTGCCAGCGATGGTTTCGATAAATTTTTTAAGGTTTCTGCTTGTTGAGCTAAATAGTACTAGTAAAGCGGTGATATATACTTTCCAGAAATACTGTCAACAGAAGTCCGAAGAAAGAAAGAAAGACTTCCAAACTCACCGAGGACCAAATCCCGTTCTCTGATTGTTCTTTCTTCTACTAAAAACCGTATAGCAACACCGCAGTAAACACGCTTGCCTTGTTCAAGTTGACTTTTCTGAACGAGCGTGAGAGATCAAAAAGATAAGCCAATAGCGAAAGAGTAGCTTTTTGAGAAAAAAAACGACTTGGCAGTTTTAAGATTTCCAGGCCATTTCTTTTCTTAGAAATAGAGTGGTTGTGTATTGTGTATTGTGGTTTTCACATCGCTTCTGATCAGCAGAGCATCTGTGCCTAGATCTAATACACGGTTGAATATATTTAAAGGGGTTCTCCGCAGTGTGTAGTAGCCACTTTTTTCAGTCTTTTACCATGTCTTCTTCAGCAGAGTGTTTGCTCACTTCGTTGACAAACACAACGGAGCTCAACATGCCATTAACCACGCCAACAGTGCTCCGAAACACCGTGACTTCAGTTCTGATCCCGTTCACCACTAACATATTAATAGTTGGTGGGGCTTACGCTGGATTGGCGGCCATTAAAAGTTTGCAAGACCACTTAACAGAGAAGTCAGCATTGCCTCAATATAAGCTGTGGTTCAATGACAAAGCCAGCAAGATCTCTATCACTCTCGTGGAGCCTCGTGCGGGCTTTCTTAATATTATTGGTATACCTCGAGCAATTGTTGATCCAGAATTTGCAAAGACACAATATGTTGCTTTCAGTGATTTGAACGGACTACAATTCGATAAAGTTATCTCCAAGGATGAACATGTAGCCTCATCATTGACCACAGATTCATACAGTACCAATGACAAATTTGGCTTTGAGTTGACCTATGTCCAAGGGAGTGTCACTTATTTGGACGAACATAAAGCACAATATCAATTACATGACGATACCGAAAAGGCAATCATCGATTTTGATTATGTGATAATGGCATCAGGTAGAGATAGAAGTTGGCCTACTACTCCCGAAGCTTATACATTCAACCACTACATGAAAGAAATGAATAAAGCTCACGAACACATAGATAAGCACTCAATAATTTCTGTCATTGGAGGAGGAGCAGTAGGAATAGAGATTGCGGGTGACGTCAAGAATAAATTCCCAGATAAAATAGTCAACTTGATCCATCCTCACGAGAAGTTTCCTCCTGAACCTTTAAGTGGTGATTTTCAAGACGCTATTCATGATTCTTTGGTAAGAGGAGGAGTGAAATTATACACAAACACTAGAATTTCTCAGGAGTCTGCCAACGGAGACTTGACAACTACAAATAACGAAACAATTAAGTCTTCTTACAATTTCTGGTGCACATCCCACAAGAATAACACAGGAATACTTTCAAATGATTTAAGTAATAAATTTGTGACTGCCAAGAGTAATATCCGTGTCAATGAATATTTGCAGTTGTCAGCGGACGGAGTGGAACATCCAAATTTCTTTGTCATCGGAGATTTAGTGGATTTTCCAATCATCAAGTCCGCTGGTTGGGCCATGTACATGGGCCGGCAAACAGCCAATAATATCACAAGCTTAATTTTGGATCATAGATTATTAGAACCATTTCCTGATTTATCCGCAATGCCTAGTGGAATGGTGCTAGTTGGCGGAAACGAAGAGATAGTCAGCGAACTCGGAGGAGAAGTATCCTTAAACCATGAACATTATGTCGAAGAATATAAAGACTATTGTATTGGTAAAGTACGAGCAACGTTGGGATTATAATCAAAAAAAAAATTACTCATATATAAACACCGTCTTTAAATCACTATAATCATTTAATAAACAATTTAACCATTTCCGATATCTGACCCGAATTGCTTGGAGAAACTGATCGGATCAGATAAATTATCCCCCTGTGCAATTTTTACTGCATTCCTTAGCTGTTAAACAAATATCCTATGTACGGAATATCGGACCGAAAAATAGCGTTGTCCATATTCGGAATTGATGCAAAAGGACATAAAAGTATAAAAAGCCACAAGAATCCTAGCTTTTAATAAGGTTTTTACTAAAGTGAATACAGTCTCCAGAATAACTGAAATTAGCAATCAAGCACCATGGCGATTACTCTTCACAACTTTGACAAGAGTGCTGCAACAGCCTCGCTTAAGACCAATATTCTTATTATTGGAGGGGCTTACGCCGGATTAACAGCCTTAAACCAATTCCACAAAAATTTCAGCAAGGCTTCATCTGACAAAAGGATATCAGTTACTTTAGTTGAGCCAAGAGCTGGTTTATTGAACACTCTTGGTGTTCCCAAGTGTATTGTTAATCCTGAATTCGCGCAGACGCAATATATTCCATTCAACAAATTTAACAAGTATAAATTTGATAGGGTACTCACCACGGACACTAAATTGAAAGAAGAGTTGATCAAGAAGAATGAACAGGTGACTCCAATAGAGTTGAATTTTGTTCATGGCAAAATCAGCTCTTTAAGCACTACTGGTGCCCAATTCCAGTTAAACGGCGCTACCAATCATTCAAACATTGATTTCGACTATGTTATTTTAGCAAGTGGAAAGGACCGTCAGTGGCCAGTCACGCCAAAAGCTCTTGATAAAGGATCCTTTTTGGATGAAATGGATGTCAGCCGAAAGAGAATTGCCGACAGCCCAATTATCTCGATTATTGGGGCAGGGGCTGTGGGAGTTGAATTAGCAGCCGATATTAAAGTTGAGTTTCCTGACAAGGTTATCAATCTTATTCACCCGCATCCAACCTTCCCACCAGAACCATTAAGCGAGTCCTTCAAGGAGCTAGTGAAGAAGAGTTTACAAGACGCTGGGGTGCAATTGCACTTAAATGTTAGAATTGCTGAGGAGAAGGAAGGTGGTGATTTGCTTACTACCAACGGAGACATTATTTCGTCTGAATTGAATCTCTGGTGTACCTCCTCCAGAAATAATTTAGAGTTTCTTGATGAAGAACTAGTATCAAAGTTCTTGAGTCCAAAGAAGAATGTTTTTGCCAATGAATACTTGCAAGTGAGCAGCGGTGACGATATTTTACCAAACTTCTACGTTGCTGGAGATCTCGTTGAAATCGATGTCATTAAATCAGCAGGTTGGGCCCTACACATGGGATTGCAAGCTGCAGACAATATTAGCAGCATGATTTTGAATAAGCAACCAGAGGTCAAACTTCCAGATCTCACATCGTGGCCCGGACATATGGCTATTGTAGGAGGTAATGGTGATATAATTTCCTGTAAACAAAACGACGTTCAAGTCAATGATCCAAGACTCGTGAAAGAATATTTGAATTATAGGTTTAGCTCCTGTTTTGATTATGTCGGATATCAGTAGATTAGAACCAAATAGAACGGACATTTGCAGCCTTTTTATAGACTGCAAAAAATTGTCTTTGGTATAGCCCATCACTCGTGAATAGCCAATAGTAGCTCAGAAGATTAATATTAGCCAGAATATAAGATTATGAATTGTCAATATAAAATTCTATAGAAGCTTAATTTAAATATTTGGACTACCTTATGAAAAGAGATTTATGTTGTCCGAAGAGATAGAATACCTTCAAGATATTTCTTGCCCAATTTCTCATTGATGATAGCAAGTTTATATTTTCCCGAATCATGTTCCTTGTTATACGCTAATGTGAGTTCTTCATCGACGAAACAAGGTTCTATATTCTTGTAGGTAAAGTTTTGAAAGTTGGCATTCGGGTGTAACTGGCGGAACCAGAAAAGAACTAACGTCACCATGAACGGGCCATGCATTATGATGTTGGGCAAATGCTCCACTTCTTGACAGTATTGTTTATCATAATGAATTTTGTGAAGGTTATAGGTTAACATGCTATACTTTAGTAAAGATGTAGGGTTCAATTTTAATGCAATGGTTGACTCGTATTCAGGATATATATGGGATATTGTTCTTGGTTCATAATTGTCATTTGAATACACCAAAGTTCTAGTTTCCTTGAGTAATGTATTCTTTAGGAGATCAGTGAAATCTCGATGAATGTTAACGAATGTAGATTCACCTACAGTTCGAACCAGATGAACAGTCTCTTCGCAGCGTATACTAGTATCGAAATGGTTACCTGAAACCATTCCAAATTCTAATGAACCCCTAACCCACATCCGTCTCCGGAATAACGTCTCACCCACTCCGTCTGTCGGAGCCTGGTAGTTGTCGTAACCATCTGGCCCCAAAGTCGAATTGGATTGATTACTATATACAAAATGGAACCCGCTGCCAAAGAGCTGCTTCAATCTCGGTCCCTGGTCCTCGAGCCTCTCCGTTTGTAAGTTTCTGGGGAAAACCGAATTCAAGAGATCGATGACATGGTTGGCAGGACCTACAGATACATTATCGTGTATCACCCACCGTTTCTGCTTTATTGCCCGAGCCCACGAACTGACCCCATTTCTATGCAAACCCATCAATGTGCTACCATCTGTCTCTAACACTCAGGCGACAAAAGAAGTAGGTTCATCAAATGAATACTCAACCATTCAACATCTACGGTTGTCTTGTTCCTTCTCTGCCCCTCATTTTTCGCACCTGTATCAACAGGAAAAAATAAGCTCATCGTACAAATAAAAAAAATTATAGATGGAGTGAAATATTTAGAGATAGAAGCGCTCTTGTATTGTTTTGTAGTATATCTGTAGCACGATGGCCGGAGGCAACACGTCGGAGGCGTTAAAGAATATCAAGAACAAACAGAGAAGACAGAAAATCTTTGGAGAAATCAAGCATGACAAGAACAAGCAGAAGCACAAGTTGAGAGCAGAAAGAGCCAAGGAAGAGAGATTGAATCCGGAGTTGAAGGAGGAAAGATTGGCCAATAACGTCCCAGCAACCATAGAAAGCAAGAGAGTCTACGATGAAACCATAGCGGCTGAAGTAGAAGGTGAGGACGAGTTCCAACAATACTTTTCCTCTGGTGTAGAGCCAAAACTCTTGCTCACCACCAGTGAAAACGCAAAGAAGCCAGCATACGAGTTTGCAGACATGATCATGGACTTTTTGCCCAACGTGACGTTCATAAAGAGGAAGAAGGAATACTCCATGAAAGATATCGCCAAGCACGCCAAAAACCGTGATTTCACCGACTTATTGGTGATCAATGAAGACAAGAAAAAGGTATCGGGCATAACATTCATTCATTTGCCAGAAGGTCCAACTTTCTACTTCTCTCTCACATCGATAGTAGATACAAAGGAAATTGAAGGCCATGGTAGAGCCACGGACCATATTCCTGAGCTTGTGTTGAACAACTTCAATACCAGAATGGGTAAGACGGTGGGTCGTATGTTCCAAACTATCTTCCCTCACAACCCGGAGATTGTCAGCAGACAAGTCATAACATTGCATAATCAAAGAGACTTCATTTTCTTCAGAAGACACAGATATATTTTCAGAAATGAGGAGAAGGTCGGTTTACAAGAGTTGGGACCACAGTTCACTCTTAAATTGAGAAGAATGCAGAAGGGTATTAGAGGCGAGACCGTCTGGGAGCACAGACCAGACATGGAGAGAGACAAGAGAAAGTTCTACT
Source organism: Scheffersomyces cryptocercus (assembly GCA_030555905.1). Classification (NCBI taxonomy): domain Eukaryota; kingdom Fungi; phylum Ascomycota; class Pichiomycetes; order Serinales; family Debaryomycetaceae; genus Scheffersomyces; species Scheffersomyces cryptocercus. The sequence continues at coordinate 9,853 of JANIVO010000027.1, forward strand.
TGTGAGGGGGTTTCTATGTATACTAGGGCTACTATTTGTGTGCTCATCGTACGGGGTTTATAGATACTTCCCCGATTTGCCCGCAATGTAGCAGAACTTTATAGTCATATTTACAATGATACAATATTTACGTCATATCAATTCAGCAGGATCAACGTAGTATAACTTTTTCTCATGTTTGTAGAGATTGTAACCAGTTCTTGTATTATTGGAGGTATATTATTTTTATGTCGTAAGCACTATGTCATATTTCTATGTTTGACATTGACATTTCGCTTACAAAACTTTCGCATTCTTCCGTTTTTTTTACAGGTATAAATAGCGGCGCTACCACATATAACCGTTATAATGGTTTGCGGGAAATATGTAGGGGAGCAACGATGAAGAAGCAAGTGATAAGTATCAGTGTATACTGGGATCGGTGAGAGAGAATTAAGGATCAGCCGGACATGTCAGCTCGTGGGAGGAATAGAATTTGTAAAATTCACTGTCTTGTGAATTTAGTGTGTAGAGTAGTGCTCGTCGTTGATGTAGAACCCTGCGCTTGAGACAATGCAACAGACCGGTCTACATTAAGATAGTGGAATTACATAGGAATATGTCCAATACGTATCTGCAAAAAACCCATTGTTAAGCCTATTGGCGGAGCCGCTTTGCGAGTGAAAGAGAGACATTTTACTACATTGGAGTTTGAAAGTGTTTCGGGTGTAGCTTACGTTGCACCTGAAAAGAAGTGATACTGGAAAGCTTGAATTTTGTTAGAGGTGCCGATTGGCATAAATGATATAGTAATTGGGACGAGAATGCGTTTAAGGAAGGAGACTAGTAATTAAGGCAGCATGTGCTTTAACTATTTTACGGCACAATACACACAGCTAAGCCAGTTTGGATACTAGATGTCTCAGTAGACGAGTCTCGCTAATTTGGACTAGTGGATGTTTGGCTGACTATAGCATGTAGTGGTTAATACATCCCCAACGTGTTTCGTTGCAACATTGAAGGAACATGATACCCTCAGATCAGCATGTGGGTTCACGTTTCTTCAATTGGAACATATAGTCATCAGGGGAGTTCCTGAAAGCCCGGAAGTAGTAGATCCTACTTTCCCCTATATCTACTGTCTCCGTAATTTCGTCAAGCTGAGTATTAATTCTCACCATGGAATCACTCTTTCTCTTCTATACTGTCGAGTGTTAGTATGTAGTAAGCAGTGGTAGTACTTACTGGCTTTGGTCATTATCTATTAGAGTCAGTTCTAGGGTAAGTCTAACGTCAGTCTAACGTCAGTATACTGATCTTTCCCCAGACTCAGATTTTCTGAACCAGTCTGCTACTCTAAACTCTTTAGTCTAATCCAGTATACTCTACTCTATAGATATTTCGCTGCATTTTACTATAATAGTTCTACAAATCGTTCACAATATGTATCGACTATACTACTTTTGCCCAAAGAACATTGGGTATTAGTCACAGTACTTAATGTTGTCACATTCGTAAACTATTGTTCGCTCTACTCCTATTCAGTCAATACAGCTAATCCACTCAATCTACTCAATTCGCACATAACGCACATCTCTCAGACTTCAGAGAATTCCCTACATCTGCGCTTTTATACTCCAAGCTCTCCTCACAACAAACCGCACTCACTGCTCACTCACTGATCACTCACTGCTCACTCATGCTCACTCAAAGCCTACCACTAAGCTCACCTAAGCTACCACTAAAACCTCACTCACTCACTCACTCACTCACTCACAGTGCGCTTGGCTCTCTGAGCTCAGTTGCTCCTGCACACTTCCACGTGTATTTCCAATCCGCCTTTTGCTCTTCAAGGCTTCCTTCAGTCAATGGGAAAAGATAAACACTGCAAACGGCGTGCAACCAAGCGAAATCATCCGAAGTTCCTGGTCGATTAGGCAACGTCATCGCTCCGAACTGTTGCCCGTTTCACATCCCCCACCAAAAGGAATCCGAACTCACGTTCTCGCTAAAGGTCATCCATAGTATTACCAAGCGCCAGTTAAATCGCTCAAATCGGTGAACATCGACAAAACACAGTTAAAGTCGTCGGGAAGCCAGTTTTACGCATTAATAGCAGTTCTACCAGCATATCTACAATCCTACACTTGCTCCTAGTCAGTATAGCGACAAAACCGAGACATTGACTACAATTCTCCGTCCAAACACAAGAATCCCTCTATTCTCGTGTGTACATAGAAGCCTATATACTGTACAACTTGCTGTCACACCGTTATAGACCAGCTACCACTCATAGAAACCACCAGGGAGAAACCACACGAGCAAAAAAGCTCTTCCCATCGATCCATTGTATACATCTGAACTCTGAACGTCTTTTGCGATTCAGATTGCCGTATTAGTGTAAAATACCCACGGACCACTACTCACACACATGACCATGGACAGCGGCGGAGTGTCCCAGATTATCAGCGCTCTCGAAGTAGTCTACGAACCGCGTTCGTCTAACGACCAACGTCGAGAAGCTCAGGCATTCCTAGAGTCAATCCGTTCTAACGATGAGCTGCCCTATTGGGGTTACCAGCTAGCATTACCCGAGCATAACGGCAAGAACTATATTGTTCGTCATTTCGGGCTAAGTTTGCTTCAACACTCCATCAACAATCGTTACCATCTCTTCGACACCACAAAGACCCTTGCGGTCCGCAACTGGGTGGTGGAATTGAGCACAAAAATCATGGCCGATGACCCCCACTACATTAAAGAGAAAGTTGCATTCTTGTGGGTAGCAATCGCCAAAAGAGTATGGGGATGCTACTTAGTCAAGGGCTACAATAAGGATAACATTGAAAATGAAAATGCCAACCCAACTTCTAATTCCAACACAAATTCCAACACAAATAACTCGGCAAGTACCAATTCCACCAACATCACTAATATAACGAATATTTCCAACAACATTTCCAATATTGCCACGGATCCTAACTTAAAGCCGCAGGTCACCGAACAAGAGGCCTCAGATGGCTGGGCATCAATGGACGCAGACCTCTGGAAGCTCTGGACGTCTGGATTCACATGCAGAGAGCTTTCTCTTATAATTATCCGTACTCTTTTCGAGGATATATACCTTTTGGACGACCCTATTGCTTCGAAAAGAACAGTCATCCTTAACCAGTTGAGTGTGCTCATTGTAACACCATCATCCATCCTTAATTCCATATACGAGCACAATGAAAATGTGTCTATTTGTAAGGCCATCCAATCTGGATGGTTTGTGCAATGGTCCCAATTTCTTATTGAGATCTTACTGAATAACGATTTCAAGAGCAATACTTGTCAAATATTCGTGCCTAAGATTCTTCTGACTTTTAAAACATGCTTGCACTGGGTACAACCTGCTGTTTTGCGATCCGAGAACATCATGCAAACGCTCATCAACATACTCACCATACCGGATGTGAAGCTCAAGACTTTAGCTGTGGATTGTTTGCATATCCTTTTCACTCGTAACTACAACAACGCCGAGGATTTCGAATTCTTTATTGGCTCTATTTTCACAAGTGAAGGTGTACAGAAACTCACCCAGTTCTACCAGTCTTTGGCGATCGACGCAGATGACGTGGATGAGCAAATATACTCCCTTCTCAAAAAGACTGTAGAAATGATTGTCAGTTTGAGTGAATATCTCAACATATCATCCAAAAACAAAGTATCCTGGGAAAAGGCAGATGTGGACAACTACCTTAGGCTTGTTTTGGCAACAACTGATCATCCAAGTTTGATAATTAGTGGGCTATCCTTACAAATGTGGGTAACTATTCTCAGATTTGACGAGTTGAGCTCCAAAGAAGCCATCATCAAAATCTTGCTCGATCTCCTTGAGATTGCAGCAAATAGAACCATAAACTACACCTATGATGACAACCATGTTTCTAAGAAATACCTAGACGTAGACTTCGATTCTACTCCAGATGCCAATTCCTTTCTCCAAAACTATAAGAAATTCAATGAAGATATAGTGAGAATTACCATCTGTAAAAAGCCCGAAGAAGGGCTTATGTGGTTAGAAAACAGACTTCAAACTTTCTTTTCTTCGGAATTGGGAAGCCAGTGTATCACACAGTATAAACTTGACGAGAAGTCCAAGGCATTGAATTATGGTACGTCACAATTCAATATCATCGAAAACTGCATAAGAGGTATTTCAAGATGGAGAATATGGTACAGTGGAGATGATTTTGAAGTAGTCAATGATAGACTCAATAAACTCGTAGAGAGTTTGGGAGAGAGATTACTTGCTATGAATATTGCTTGCCCATTGCTTATACGTAAACAGGTGCAAACACTCGTGCAGTTTGCTCCATTACTTAAAGATGTTTCGCCATTGATGTTCCAGGTCTTAGAGAGAATACTCACTACAGCAACTTTTGAGTATCCTCCAAATATCTCAGATGACGAAAAAGAACTCATTCGAGATTTAAGAACGAGTTGTGGTACTGAACTCAACAGGCTAGCTTATATCATGCCAGAGTCACTAAAGAAGATCTTTGCTGATTTGGAAAACGTCGTGGCGAACATCTTGTCCTCCAAGAAGGTGACGGATCACGAAAATGTAGCTTTTAAGTCATTTCTTTTGGTTATAGCGTCTCGTTCATCAATCAATGATAAGGATGAATTATTTGCTAAGATTGTTGATCCAGAACTTGCAGCATGGTCGGCCCCAGAAACTGAGAAAGGTTTAATGGACCTTCATTGGTTCATGGAAAGAATGGGTATTGTGGAAATTGCGCTGTACTTCCAAAGCAGAGGTATAACCGCAAACACAAACTTGTTGGAAGCCAAGATGGACGAAGAAGGAAGACTTTTGAAGAACAAACTAAAGGATCATTGGTCCTCAATTTTCCCTATCAGAGCAACGAGAATTTTTATACAGTATAGTATAGAGAAATTGGGCCACGAACTGACTGAGTACTTGAACTTACTCAAGCTCTGGAAGCCCAGAGTTCAGCCTATTATTCCTCATATTCTCCAGCTTTTAACACAGATTCAGGCCTACCACAACCCAGAAAACTGGAATGACTTACCGGACGCAGTACAATCGTTTGTGAGATACAGTTGTATGGAGCGCTTCTGGCAACAGGGAGTGTCTATTCAGTCTAAAGAGACATTCATAGAAGAAAATGTTAAGGCAGCACTTACACTCAGAGACTTCGCAGATTCTGTCGGACATTTGATCAGATATACTAGAGAGTACGCCTTCTTAACCATAGGCTCGTTGTCCCAATTGGAAGACACTTTATATGAAATCCCTAACATCGCTACAATGATCTGGAAAGCGGTTGCCGCAGACACCGTAGGAGTTACATTACACAGTTGGAAACACATGATTAACAGTTGCTTGCGTTCAGTAATCAAGTTTTGCCCAGTTAAATATGTCGACGTCTTTATGGCGGAGTTGCTCCCAAAAGCATTTGTGGACATTGATAAGTTGATTGTTTCCAGGTGGGAAAAGGTGTATCAGAATGGTTTGAAGTTACAAGGCAATGAAGATGACGAAACATTATCTGAAGAGATGATGGAAGAACACATGCTTAGACAGTTAACGGCAACTGTAGTGCGTTTCTTAATGGATGTAGTATCGCAATACAATTCCAAGACTACCACTGACACCCAATTTGCTTGCAGACGTTTGATTATTGAAAATAAGGAAGTCATGGCTCCATTCCTTCAGATCTGTTGCCATATTATAATGTTCAAGGATACCAAGTGCTCTTTCAATACCATCCTCGTTGTAAGAAACGTGCTTCTGGACATACTCTTAAGAGATGATGAAGTCGACAAGTTCTTGTGTGACAATTTGATCAAGGCACTTCTTCATGTCTTGATGGATGATTACTTTGTTGAAACTCACGGTGAAGCAGCAATAGCTTTGACCACATTGTATTGTACTCTCAGATCCAAGAATGACTATCCAGCTAGGGTAATGATCCAGTATTTGCCTAACATCAACACCCATCACGTCAGCAACTTTGAAACTCTTTTGGTGAGCTCCAAATCTTTGAAGCACCAGCGTGCTGCCCTTCTCGAGTTGGTTAGAATTGCCAAAGAAGCAAATGGAGATGACTACGATGATATGGATAAGCGTAAGAAGCAGCTCGAAGCTGCTTCCGTAGCTCGGAAAAAGAAGAGTTCTTCTGTAGATGTGATGAACGACCCATACACTGAAAATGGTGCTTTGAACAATCTCTTTGGAGAAGATTGAAATAGGCGCTATTAGACATGTAAAACAAGTGTTTCAATTCAGGACAACCAAGCCACGACTGATGAAATGCTGTATAAACGTATACATTGCACAACACTCCTTAAGTATATTACCTGCTACATATGTATATATTGATAAATTTGTAATACTAATTAAAAAGATCGACTTCTGATTATAGTCTCAGTGGGGGCCACTTGTAGAACGTGGGTGGAAAAAAGGAATCTAGGTGACCGCAACCACCCCCAAAGTACAACAATTTCTCTTGGCCAAAGAGTATTATTTCATGTGAATCGTGTAGTAATAAACCACAACTAGTTTCCTTTTTCCTTGCCCCAACACGTCATTATACCTACCAGTCCCCCCACCATTCCAAAGAATATTTCGCAACCAAACCATAGAGCCGCGTGTCGGAATTATGTCTCCTTTTAGCCTTCCACCAGAAGTCGTGCGCCTGCCATTCTACAGTGCTGTATTCAAACGGACCACTTGAAATATCAACAGACTTGTGACCAGTAACTATAGACTGAAATAGCAATACCAAGGTCTACGAGTAGATTTACAGTGCCGAAATTGTTCATTTGACAGACCAACGGACCTGACGATATCGTTAATTGAAATTTTCAGGACGATTTTACCTAAGTTATTGCTCTAGCAACGTGTAGTACTAAACTGTGGTGAAATAGAGAATCGAAATCGAGAAGTTTCAGATTCCAAAAGACTGCTGTTCATCAACCAACTACTCACCAAAGACATTTTGTAGATATATATTCGTATATACAAAATCGCAAGCGCACGGTGGAACCAATTGCATTCAAACAGCAAAGTTCTATAGCGAAAAAAACGGATTGGAGGTACAAGAAGTTCTATTACATTCCATTCTATAAATAATATCAATAGTGAACTATTCACACACAGACAAAAACTCAAAATGCCTATCAAATCACTCGAATCGTATCTTTTCGAGCGTAAGTTGGCCAACACAAGCTCAATCGAGATCCTCCAGAATGCCACGATCGGTATTGACGTGGAACACTACTTAAGTAGAGTCTATACCTTCAAGAAGGAGCAATTCTTGGCTGGAATTGGAGGTGTTCCAGCATCATTGAAGGACTACATCCAATCAGACTTACAGGTGTTCAAGGAGTTCAACATCAAGCCAATCTTCGTGATAAATGGTTTGAATATCCAATTGCAAACTGCCGAATACAAAACTAACGAATTATCTCCACAAGAACAACATCTCGAGTCCACTTGGTCTAAGATGGGCAGCAAACAGCCATATTCATATAGCAACATCGAATCCTTCCGCTTGTTCACAGATCCATTGTTATTGAGGCCTATAATCAACGACCTCATAAAGTACTTTATCGAAATTGGCATTGACTACTTAATTGCTCCATACGATTCCTCTTTCCAGTTGTCATACTTATACCAAAATGGAATCATAGACTCCATCTATGGTTCCACTGACTTGTTGTTGACCAAGATTGATAAGTTTATTTTAGGAATGGAATTTCAGTCCAAGGACTTCAGATTCATTGATAAACAGAAGGTGCTCAGCGAGTTAAACCTTTCGGAAAGACAATTCTTAGACTTGAGTTTGATGGTTGGATGCAACATTCAACCACACACATTCCCAAACTTTCCACCTTTACCAAAGCCAAACCCCGTGCAGCCATATCCTCAATTAAGTTACTTTAAGTTGGGATTAGATATCATCTACCAATACAACTCATTCAATGGCAACACCAATGACCTACACGGATATATTGTGAATCTAAATGATCCTAAGTTGTTGGAGTTGTACTACAAGGGCCATTCGGCAATCAAATTCTTGCCAATCCTTAACAAAGAAGGATATGTCGAGTTGTATAGCGTGGAAATGGCCAAACTTGGATTAGAAGATAGTCCAGAGTTTGTATTCCAAGGTGACGAAGAGGATGCAATAAGCGACGGGCTTGCTGCTACAGCAAAGAGTGGTTCCGAAACCGAAGAAAACAAGTTCCGTAAGACAATCAAGGTCCCAAACGACGTCCACGAAATCATATCACAGAGATTACCCCCAGAATTGTATTTTTACCAATCCATTGGTTTGTTGCCTCTTGAATTGTTAGAGTCCATCACCAAGGGCCATTTAGATGTCAGGCCAAGCTTGGAAAGTGGATTGAGTGACAGTTATAAGAGATTGATCACGTCTTCTTTCTACAACGATATTTTGGACTATCAATATAACCTTATAACTCAGTTATTGGCGAGATACTACCAAGTCAAGAAGATAAATGTTAAGTACTGGTACAAAGATGATGTCTTAGAATTGAATAATCGTATAACCCCACCAATCTTCAAAAGAGTGGATAAGTTATTCATCCAAAATGATGATTCTACTGAAGAGTTCAAGTTAACCAAATTCTTTACTAAGTTGACGGAAACGGGTGATGAGTACACTACTGAGAAGGAGGTGAAGAGCAGAGAGGATATTGTGTCTAGTGTCCTTTTAAGAGCTCTCTATTTGTTCAATATCATTGATAACAAGACCAAAAAGTTGTCCTCTGTGGGAAAGATATTGAAAAAATATGCCGAACAACATGGAGCTGAAACTTTAGAGGCAGATATGGAGTACTTGGTATTGCTCTTGTTGCTCATAAACTCCAAGACATTGAATTTGAGAGAATCAAACAGGGAGTTTTCCAGCGTACCCAGGTTTTTTAAAGACTTGTCCTCCGAGAGTGGTAACAGTATCGAGTTAAATAATGATGATTTGAAACATATCACTTTAATCTCGAGAATATTCTCACTCCACAAGTTCAATATTGCTCCTATAAATTACCAGGGGCCAATCTCTAGAAACTTGCTCTACTTTAGATCCCATGTGAAGTTTATCTCTACCAACTTGATCAATACAGTTGAATGTTTGTTAGTGGATTTCATTGTTCACCAGGAAAAGAATAACCTTAAGACTAGTTATACCGCCAAGGACGATTGGTACAAGCTTGTTGACCAATTGCCATTCTACAAAGACGTCAACAATACCTTGTTAGGTGTGGTTGCTGAGATCTACTTCGAATACTCTGCAAGGCAAAGTAAGATTGGATCAAAAACCAAAGAGGAAATAATCAAGAGCACTAGAGATCACTTATTGAACCAGGTATATCAAATCAATACTCTATCGTTCAACATTAATGTGAATGGCGTGAATTCAATTACCTCAAGCCAGCTTTTGGGTGACATCGCCAGCGGTGTAACCTTCTGGAACAAGTTTGTGTCTTTTGCCAAGATCATCAATGAGGAAGACAAGACCTTGGTTAGCGACGACTACTACAAGGGAATTGTATCTACAGACGAATTCTTGAAGAACTACGTCTAATTCCAAGCTTATATATAGATATTATAGAACTCCCTAATACAATATTTATATATAACCCGAAACCGTAATCTATATACTAGCGTGAACTTACTCTGTTCAAACCATTCGCTGCCTATTAATATGAACGTATCGCCGTGCTTTTTTTAATTCCACCAAAAGTGCGACATCAAAATTTCAATTACTGCGATTGGCAAACCAAAGTGAAGATGTATTGTGATCAAAGAGGGCAGTACAATTGGACTTTATATATGTAAACCCGTGTAGTGGCCGAGGTTTAGAGTTAAAAAATGTCTTTGATATCGACTTGCATTTCCAAGAACCTTTTTGGACGGGTTTCAAACCGATTTTCCAGAGGATTCTCTGTCTACAATGCTTGCCATAACATAGACAATCATATAGAATTAGCCGCAAAACCGCAATTTACGGGAGGTGGACCATTCGTAGAGTTGCCTAAATTTACTCCAATAGGTAACCCAAGCAAGCTTCTCAACATTTCGTTGCCACAAGCCTCCAAATTGAGCATCAGAAGTGGGTCTATGGTAGCAATCAATGGAGACTTGGAGAAAGTGAAAAGTTCTACAAAGTACTTGACTTCCAGCACAGATTACCAGGAATTGGAGTCAGCAGCGCCAGTGTCACTTGTGATAAATGGAAATAACAAGAATTACTCGATTATAGAGATCCACAAACCCAACGAGGAGTGGGTAGTGATGAATCACGATAATATAATAGCATGGACTGGGTTTAGCTTTGAACTTAAGCCTATTAGCATATTCAAGAAACTACTGAGTTTCAAGACCAGCGGAAAGGGAGTACTTGTAGTCAATGGCGACAACCAATTGTTTGCAATTGAAGTGCCTTCGAATGAAGAGATCTTGGTGAGCCCGCAATCATTGATAGCTACGACCGTGAAACCCAATGTTCAAATATTACAGAAGGATAGCAAGTATCGTAGCCCAGATCAAAAGACGTCATTCTTGGGAAGGTTAAGGTTCCCGAGTTTTAATTTACCCAGACATGGAGTCCTTGGACTGATTACCATGTCTATAGAGTCATTTACAAGTTCTATAAAACAAAGTTTCTCGAAAGGAGTCGAAGCACTGGGAATTCTGTCGGGATACGCATCCTTGAAGGAGTTCTTAGCTCCTGTTGTTCATTACTTGTACAAGTTCTACGATAAGACCAAATTGTTCCTTATTGACCGTATTATCAAGACCAACCCGATCTACTTCAAAATACCAGGGCCGGCACGATTATTGGTCAATAGCGTCGGACTGAAGCACACTGGCAATAGTACCACCTTTACAAAACGAGAGATAGAAGCAATCTTCAGAAGACAGTAATTGTGAGAGGGATACTTAGAATATCACAAGATGAGCTAGAAGCAACATCGATGGGACAAGATAGCTAGTACAAAAGACCAATGACAATAGCAATTTGACACAGAACAATGAAAGGCGGAGGACTAGCAGATAATTCAGGGGTCCATTCCGCCTCAAAGTTGCATTATCGGCGTTTCGTACGTCCTCAGGAACAGAGTAAAACATTCCAATGGTTAATGGACCGGTTCCGGCAAGAAGGTTGGGGAGTGCCGATCTTTTTGGCAGACGGCTGTATTTATAGTTAGAAGAAATGAATTGAAGCTGTTGATAAAGAACTTTGAAATTCTGCTAGATCAATTAAGGTATTGAATGGATAGGAATTGTAGATATCGGGGATCTTTATTCGTAGAGCTAGTTCGTAATAGTGGGGCTTGCATTATCGTAAGTGAAAAATGCAAATGGCACTGACCGAGACTGGTTCAGTCTTTGTGAAGCATATGTAAGGGCCATTATTATCGTTCTATTATCTTTCTAATATGCCCCTGATTTCCAAAAATCAGGGGCATTAGTCGGAAATGTTCCACAGGATCGGCACAAAGGGACAGACTATTTAGGGCCGATTAGGTACGATCAATGGAGACTGGACCGTGCCAATGTGCATGGTGGAACAGCACTTGTTGTTTAGTGCTTAATCCAGAGCCCTATTTTTAGAAGGGCATCAGCTTGCAAACGCGTGCTGTGAACCTGACAATGAACGCAGTTCGTGTTTCTCCTCTTGAACGTCGCTGGTGGTGTTCTTAGGCGTTCCTAATTGCGATGGTGATAGTGGCAGTCGGGCCTAGAGCTGGATCGCTGGATCTGACTGGTGTTAAAAGACTATGATTAGAAATAAATATTAGAAATATTAGAAATATTAGAATTGTATTAAGGTAGTGAAATTTTTGCATTGATATCTGTTCTTGGTCAAATTGTTCTCTCTGCTTATCTTTCTTTCGGTAAATAGTTCTCTTGATATATCCTTTTCGTTACCCTATCTTTGTTCTATCATCTCGTTGTGGCATTCTATCGTTATACCATCCTCTCATTCCCTCCTTCCCTCCTTCCCTCCTTCTCATTCCATAGATCACTGGCATACATTCAATAGATCATACCTTATTCCATGGCCAATGTAAACACCATAGTCCATGTACAGCGTAATGCTTAGTTGCTGCTCTGCCGGTACCGCCGAAATTAGCTTCACCTTGTCCATGGTTCATGTCCATTGCAGACTCCTTTGTCCTTTGTATCTCGTTCAAGGCGTTCTGTTCCTGTGGTTAGCCCAACACCTTCTGATGTGTATGGTGAGCGTTCGTCAGTGCCTGTTTCGTCTGGGTGAGGCTAGTCGCATTGTTAGTGCGGGACATCGACTATTCTGGCTACCTGTTCGTACAGTATGCTGGATCAATGATTGCATCACCATAATTTTGTTGGATCTGTTAGCGGTGAACATTATTTATAGGTAAAATTATTGGCTCTTATTCCTATTATTATGAATATGAATTTAATTATTATTCTTCGAAGCGGCGGGTTGGGGATATCTGCTAATTTTGGATATTCTTAATTGCGCTAGATGTAGTTTGTGCCCCTGGATATTAATATTAATATTGGGTATTGGCATTAGTATTTATTTCATGGATATTATTATTATTATTATTACTGTATTTCTTGCTTTATTGTATTATTGTATTACTGCATTTTATGGTTTTCTATTATTGGAATTTTTCTTCTTCAGTACCTTCTACTGCTGTTCTTTTTTTTTGACATAGAATATTAATATTCTTAATTTTATTTCTTCGGTATTAGTTTAATTATTATATCGAACTTGAATAATAATAGTGACAGTATTGTGAATATTCTTGGTTTCGTTGACGTTTAGGGCTCTTGGTTGTTGCTTCTGAAACTTTATTGACCATTAATATCTACTAGCAGTCGACTTTTTCACTCTTCGAGTCTCTGTAAGATAGCAAACCAGATCTACCATTGAATCTCTCCCATTCAGCCATCTTGCATTGGTCCCTTGCTTTCCCATCTTCATCGCCTACCTCACAGCAGTCCTATGCCCGAATTATGGAAATTTCCAAAATAACGAACCCTGATGAATGGTCTTACTTCGCCAAGGGCGCTGCCAACATCTTGTTCAAGTACAATGGCACCAACGACTACCTTCGACACAAGCTTCTTCGTGTCCGTTTGCTCAAGCAAGACGACCAGTATATCTCCACTTGTGAATTGTACGACTTTATCGAATTGAAGTGCAAGCACTTGTTTCCACAGCAGATCATCGACATCCAGTTAATTGTTCTAACCACAGACTTCGTCAACCAATTGGATTCCAAGGGAAACCAGTTGATGCTCAAGGAACGCTACGGTCTCTTGATCCCTAATATCCTCGACGGAAACTACGACAAGCAGACGTTATCCAAAAACTGTACTCTCTACTACGATTCACCACAGCCGTCTAGTGACAGGATCGACTCAGTGATCTTTGAGATCAAGCCCAAGTGGCTCTATGACAATACCAGTTACAACTACTGTAGAACATGTCTGTACAACCAGTTACGAGGGTTCTCCAGGCACTTCTGCCCTTTGGATCTCTTGTACAAAGAGTCTATTGACGAAGGCTTGGATGATCTATTTGCACCCATTGCTCCTGATAAATTGCATACCATAGAAGTGACCAACAGAATCCCTTTGAAACAGCTATTCCGGAACTTCTTGAACAACCCAGACAATGTGTTCCAGAAACTCAAACAGTACCAAAGGGTCACCAATAAGAATGACAAGATCATGGCATTAACATCAGCAAGCGATGTCCTGCTGAACTTATCGCTTATCATGACGTTGCGAGACGTAGGACTCTTCATCAAGTTCGAGAAGTATAACCCCCATAATAATTCCCACAACTCTCATAACAATGTAGATAACATCATCACCATTGAAGACTACGGCAAATTCTTGGTGACATGCAACATCTATGACTTGGACTTGAAGTCCAAAATGAAATACAAGCATTGGTTGGAGGTGGAAGAAAAGCTACAGAGTATCTACTATTCGTCCAATACCAAATGGAGACGGTGTATTAAGGATGCAGCTGAAAGCCAGACGAAAACTGAATCGGAGAGTACTGACTAGTAACGACGAAAGAAACGAAGCCCATCAGATCATCGACTTCAAAGTGATTCACCTCCATTAATAGAACTTTCCAAATTCGCTTTTGAAAAGGCAAGCTGAATAGTCAATAGAGCTTTGATCATCATCCTGCAATAAACAGTTTGAAAGCGTTGCCTTACGGGTACCTTCACTGAGTGCATACCCATTGAGTGACAAAAGCAAAATCCGGTTGCAATGAAAAACAAAAAGAGATGATAGCATGACAGATACAATTAGTTCACTATTACTCTAACCAATTCGCGAAGGTATCAATTTAAATTTAATAAACCACTATGACCAACTTACAATGTAATATCCTCAAGTTCTCACGTGTTTATTAATGATGGAAGTGACAATATGAAGATTTGAGTAACTAGATATCAAGGCTTGAACACTGTTCATTTCAGTTATGCCTCCGGTTAATGAAATAAACAATGTAAAAGATATAATAATGAAAATACAACCGACAGATTCGCCATTAATTACAACTTTTTTAAGCTTCTACATTCATGCCATGATGTGTGTATACATTAACCTAAGCAGAATTAATTCTAGGTATAAGGCACTAAACTAACTAGGCATATAATAAATAGCCGAAGAGCTTGCTCTTTCTTCTAATACTTTTAACAGACAGTATGACCTGGGTCGTTTTACAATGACTTGGATTACCAAACATCTTCTTGATATCTGTTTTGCACTTTGTAGGATCTGAGCAAGTCAGCAGCCTTGTCCTCGGCAATACCCCTTTCCTTGGCTACAACCTTGGCCAAACTTGCTTGAACATCTCTAGCCATTCTACTGGCATCACCACATACGTATATGAAAGCACCATCTTCCAACAACTTGTTGATCTTCGTAGACTGTTCTACAATCTTGTGTTGAACGTAGACCTTATTATCAGTTTCTCTGGAGAATGCAGTGTGGATCTCAAATGAAGAACCAAGCTCCTTAGCGTATTGTGGCCATTCGTCCTTGTACAAAAAGTCCTCATTCTCTCTTCTACATCCGAAGAATAACACGGTTTCTCCTACAGGAGTTCCAGCCTTCTTTTGTTGGACTCTTTCTCTGACGAAACCTCTCAATGGAGCTACACCAGTACCAGGGCCAATCAAGATCACAGGAGTGGATGGGTTGGTTGGCAACTTGAAAGTAGATCTTCTCACATGGATAGGTAACTTGAACTTAGAGTATTTTCCTCTTGGACCTTCCAAGTCGTACGTGACAGCTGGTGTGAAAGGGGTGTGGTTTTGCTTGACTTCAACGTTCTTCAACAAGTTGGTAACAACACCGGTGACAGCCCTGTCACCAGCAGTTTCAGCTTCAACGACAGCGGTGACGTTGATGGTCGTCTTTTCGGTCAACGATGAAGACGAGATGGAGTAGTAACGTGGTTGCAAGTGTGAAACCGATTCAATTACGAACTCGAATGGTACTGCATTCCATGGCTTTCCTTCCGAGATGAGGAGTAAAGCGTCAGCAATGTTGAGCTTCTTGCTGGTGATTTCATCGGCGAAAGCTTGCTTATCATTACCAAGTCTGGTGACTTCTTTCTTAGCTTCTGCGCCTGGAGCGAAAGCGGCAATAGACAATAAGAATTGTCTCGAGATAGGGCCAGTGATCTCCAAGTGGTGTCTAATGACAGCACCGTAAGAAATTGGAGTAGGGAAAGGGAGGTGGATGGTAGAATCCAACGTCTTCAATTCGAAAACGGTATCAGCCTTTTGCTCCAAACCGAAAGCTTTGAGGAAAGTAGCGATGTTTTCGTTGGCGTTTGATGGCCAAATAGCGACGTGGTCACCGGTAGTATATCTCAAATTAGAGTCTGAGATATCAAATTCAACGTGGACACAAGATCTGTCCTTGGAAGTGAACAATTCCTTGGTCTTGGTTATAGTAGACAAGTAAGGGTGAGTGTGATCGAATGGCCCCTTAGATAAGTCGGTTGATCCAGAAATATAAGATTTGTCTGGCTCACCTTGAGATACAGAATCGTCCTCAATTGTTAAGAAGTCGCTCTCTTCCAATTGCAAGCCTGGTTCGTAGGTCAACTCATGTTCTTCGAAGTTCAAGTTGTTCTTCAACGAGTCGAAGACATTATCCTTCCAAGTTAAGAAATCTTCATCTAAAGTACCAGTACCGTCATCACCTTCACCGTAAGGCGAGAATCTTTCAGCGCCCTTTTCTTCGAACTTTTCGTCGAGATCCTTACCGATCTTATTGTAGAACTCGTAAGTAGAGTTACCCAAGCCGAACACGGTGTAGGTCAAAGTCGACAACGAGTCGGCTTCGTTGAACAACCACTCGTAGAACTCGTTCGCGTTGTCAGTAGGCTCACCCTCACCGTAGGTGGCCATGAGGAAGAAGCAGAGGGTGTCTGCGGTGATGTCAGCAAAGTTGTCGAAGTCGTAATCAGCAAAGTCGACTGTCATGGTCTTCAATCCGAAACGGGACGAGAGCTCCTTAGAGAGTTTGGACGCATAGTCCTCAGCGGTTCCGGTCTGGGATCCGTAGAAGATCACAGCGTTCTTGTTATTATCCTTGATGATTTGCAAGAGGTCTCTACCTGCCACGCCGGTGGTGGGAAGGAACCCAGTGGACTCTGGTTCCGAAGGGAAGAACTGAGTCTTAGCGATATAGGCCAACACGGCGACGGCGAGGGCTACCATGACGGAGAAGTCCAAGGTGTCCAAGGCCATTGTTAGGAGTTTATGTCGAGAGTGTGGCGGTGGTGAAGCGACTGTTGTTGGGGACTCTTAGCTAGCAGAGGGCAACAATAACTGGATGTTTCACTGAACAGTAGTTTCTGATATAAATGCTGTGAAAAATAAAACCGATGTCGAACGAGAAATTAACGGGGAATTTAACGATGGAAGTTGAGTTTTACGATAGGATTAACGAGAGCTACGACGACAGAACGAGGAAATGCGAGCAGCTGGGGGTGGAATTAGGGACTGCGGTGCGAGCGTTGGTGGTACGACACGGCGCGGGATGGGAAAAAAGTCTATTAATTCTGGGAGGCAGAAGGTGGTTGAATTTGGTTCCACGATAGTTGCAACAGGGGAATCAAATGAGCTGGAAACGGCAGAAACGATCTGAATTGAGTGGGAAGTCCAACTAAGATGCAATGGGGTTGTGTTTTCACAAGAAAAACGTCGCCAATGACAAAAGTGGCCTGGTTAGATGGAATATGATGTCCAATAGGCTTCTTCTGGGGTGTGATTCCGGGGAACTAAAACAGCGGCAGCAATTTTTTTTTTCGCAGGGACCTGATTGTCGGTGGGCAGGTGGGACGACGAATGCAAAAAGATATAGTGGTAGGTACCAGCAGGAAAGTACTCTGGAACTATGGATTACAGAGCGGTAGCTGAAGTTTACGACTTGGTTTACGAAACGGTTTACGATCTGGGCCCTGAAAGTGTCATAGAAAGCGTTTTTTAAAGCGGGTTTTTGCTACTCCACAGGGTATATATAACAATTGTCACTGGACCCATAGAGCTAGCTCCGGATACGTGCATGATATGTAGTTCCTGGCCTAGGATTATGGCACCAGGTCTACATAACCATCAGAAGAGGGGTGATTATCATATGGAAAACACACCTATTAGCAGCACTATGCCGGTTTTTGGCGGGTTTTCCGAAGTCGGTAGCCTCTTTGGGTAATTCATTGCTAAGGGCAGGGCTATCTCAAGATACAGTTTCTGAAGCCACTATCTCTAGATTTCTACATATATGGGCCATAATAGATGCCAAAAGAACGATTTGGAAGTCGCCACCCGGTTTAGTAGCTGCTGTGGTTTCCGCTGTAGCCGTTTCTATAGACTTCCATGTCCTTGCCCCACAGATGTTGCTCGCTAAAGCCGTCATTTGCACTGTATACGCAGGGATTGCTAGTGAAATTTTTCAACTGCCAATGATTGCAAAAAAATCACATGAAGAATGGTGTGAAGTATATCCTATTTAGGGTTTGATCTCTGTAGATCGGAGTAACACCAGTTGATTTCCGTTCCATTCCAAATAAGGGTGTTGGAATGGACACGTGAAAAGGAGCTTAAGTTCCGGAAAATACAGTCATCTCTAGGGCATGGCCTACCTTCGGGTTCTAGAGTAACGGAGTAATATGGTGTGGGATAGAACAGGATTGCTTTTCCACAATTATGCCAACCACACACCCTACAAAAGTGATTGTTTGGTTTTGTTCGCTTTTCTAGTTAGAAAGGCCCAAATCTTCAGAAGACATATGATTTTTTTGTCCTTCAATATATTCATGTGCAATTATTTAGCTAGCTGATCCTTCTATCTCTTCCTCTAGTATCTCAACCGGAAGACTAGGTGCACCAGTCTCTTGGGTGTCAGTACTAATGTCCTCATTCGCCTCTTCAACGGGGAGTTTTATTCCGTACGCTCTCTCTATCGAGAATAGCGTTCTCTCGCTGTCGAATTTGTCTCCACAGATCACCTTGATATACTCTGCAACGTTTTCGGCAGGAAATTCCACTAGAGACCTCCGCCCTAAGGTGTAATTGTGTTGGTCCTCTGATTCTACTGCACCTTTTGCAGTCTCCTTAACGATATACTCCTTCCGTATCAACTCACTGAGCAATTCTTGTAAATTCATGTTGATGGCACTATTCTTCTCATTAAGGTTTTCTGAAATGCCCATTTTCTTCAAACTCCGGATAATGTCTGCCTCATGGATATAGTTTTCCGATAGTATGATTAGGGAAACTATGTACAACATTATACCTGTTTTTACAAGTTCGTAGTTTGAAAGTGGAGTGTCTGTTTTCTTGTACTTCGGTATGAAATACTTCTCCGAGTGTACATCTTGTTCCTGAGATTCAAAGTTCGAGGGGTTTAGCCATAATTCTCCCAATATCTTACGAGATTGTGGTGCCAAGCAATTCACTATTGCATACGGTTGTTTTCCTTTGCTTGCGGTAGTAGCCTTCTGTACTCTGCCTGGTTTCTTTTCCTCTCTCTTTTTGATTACCGGCACCTCTACAAGAGTCAAACCATATACATTTTCTAGGGTTTTATTCGTCTCAGTGATAAGAGCATCAAGACCGAACTTCTTAACGTTAACTACACCGGCAATATGCTCTCTCCGTATGAAATTACCCTTGAGTTCACGTCCTAACACGAGCCGAACCACTTGGTCCACTGCTCTTAGAAAGTCCGATTCACGCGACTCGCTGCTTTCCTGGAACTCCTCGGTGTGGCCTTCATCGAAGTCCGATTCTTCGTTTTCTTCGACATTTACTACTCTTCCGCGACGTGCCATTGCAATACTCTCACAAAAAGAACACACTTACTATATCACTACAGCTCTAACTACTATTCAATATAAATGCAAATAGGTGTATTGAAGAATCTGATATCGCTGCTTTTATATGCAATGCCGTGATATCTGTTGTTTCGTGTCGCGTTATGTGTCTTGTTGTGTGTCGCAAAGAGTGTCGCAGCTTTAGAGGAATATTTGCAGCAATTGGAGATTGTGAAAAACGGTATTTGTATAGCTGCAAATTGGTGGATAAGAAATAGATATCAGGTAAAACTTTGGATATCGTGATCGGATTGAGGTCCAAAGGACTGAAAGAAGTAAACAAGAAGCAATGGAAACCTTGTCCGAATCGGGGAAAATGCTTCGTCCCAAGTATACCCCTGTTCGAGAGTTCACTTCCGCTGAAATGGCGTATCGCCCACAACGACCAATGCCGCCAACACCTCCTTCCTATATGGCCAGCAGAAACTACTTGTCAGCATTCCAACAACATCACAGGGAACCAAGAAATATGTCTTTGGGAGCAAACTCCTATGAATTCAGGAGTTCTCTGTCAAGAAAGAACCAATATCAAATTAAACCTGGCGGTAATATAGTCTT
This sequence comes from Scheffersomyces cryptocercus, assembly GCA_030555905.1. Taxonomy (NCBI): domain Eukaryota; kingdom Fungi; phylum Ascomycota; class Pichiomycetes; order Serinales; family Debaryomycetaceae; genus Scheffersomyces; species Scheffersomyces cryptocercus. The sequence continues at coordinate 29,847 of JANIVO010000027.1, forward strand.
TGGAGAGCCACCAAAATCTGGTCCTAGCCACCCAGCTATTCATGGGGGTTACACTGGAGTGAACGGAATCTTCAATCTACTGCCCTTGGAACAGAATATTGCATTAATGGATCAATTTGGTAACTTCCCTTATATCTTTGACCCTCAAAGGGAGTCTAGCATGTCCAGTGAGGAAAAGGTTCACAAATGGATGTCGAATATTCCCTACAACTACGACGATAATATCCACCTGTTTACTACTGAATGTTTTCCCGCCACCCTTAGCTACTCCAGCTCCAGAAGTGCTTCTCTACATGAAGTTGCTGAAGATGAAGAAATTATCGAATTACAAGCCCGTAAAGTTACCCGCTTAGTAACTAGACTTTACTTGAATGATTCGGAACCTATTGCTCGTGTCGAAGTAGATGACTACGAAGAGGATTACTACGACAGTGAAGGAAATCTTATAAACTTCAGTAGTCAAGATATGCAAGACATGCAAGGAATGGATAATTCCCTAGATAACTACATGTTTCGAAACAGAGATACTGACTACTTGATCCAAACTACTTTCTAAACATTAATATATTAGTAGTAGTACATTCCAACAGAACTTCTATATAGTATTATTAGAGGAATAAATCCAACTCTTCTATTTTGTATTCTGTCGTATCGTCATCAGGAAGCTGTTCAATCAGGGGGTAGTATGGGACCAAGGAATCACTATTTTGAACATAAGCGCTGTTGTATATTCTCCAATAAGGAGACCTGACTTTTCTAGCAGGGTGAAATAAGCCTGCCCAGATATAATTTGAAAAGCTTCCATTGCCTAGAACTACTCTCAAAGCATCAACACTTTCCAAGATACGAATTATGACATGCGGTGAAGTTTCATAAATGTTTGGCAAGATTAAGTTCAAAAAATGAATGAAGACTTCGTAGTAGTCATCGTTGGTTAAGCCAACGCAGTTTAATGCCATGTGTTTAATGACAGTAGCGGCAGTCTGTCTATGGACTTGGTCTCTATCAGTCAAAGCGTCTTCTAGCAATGGGGCTATGGCAAAAAGATAGTCTTTTGCCATGACACCATCAAGGTACTCAAAGAGGAAACTGAGAGCTTTCAATACACCATTCTGTACGTTCTTCTCTGGAATTCTGTACTCGTTCATTATGGCTGGTAATACAGTAAAAGGCGCACATGCTTCAGCAACAATACCCATAGCAACAGCCGTACAAACTCTTAGTTGACGTTCCTGAACTCTCAAGTTATTCAATAACATTACAATGACATCTTGGGGACCAATTGTTCTTGCGATATATCCAAAACTATCGTTTGCTGCCACCCTAATTCTTTTCTTGGAAGACTTTAACATCTCCAATAGTTCAAAACAAATCCGCATCCATTCCTTTGCGTTAATTGTCTCTGAATTCTTCTGAGCAATAAGACCTACAAGACGAATACTTGCTTCCTGGACTTTTTCCTGTCTGTTTTTCAAAATTGGTGTTAATGTGGGGAGGATCTGGTTGATAGAGGGGTTGCTCATGACGTATAGGGTTGATTTATCCACCGAGTCTATACATGCATACAATGCATTTATGATAGAGCCTAAGACGTCTGGGTAAACTTCACCTAATGATTCGTATAAGATTAAAATCAACTTCAATAAAACACCCTCGTCTCCTTCAGAACATTGCTTTATGACTGGGGCAATAATTGTAATTAAATCTGAAGCTTGAAGACGAATTTCAGGCGCCCTGTTCTTCAATCGGTACAAAATAGTACTGATAATTGAATTCAAGTGCGGCTTTAATCTGACATTAAGTGCCTTTGCTACGGTTCCGAAACCTTGTAAATATATTTTTTGTTGAACTGTTTGTTCCTGAAACGCATAGAGGACACCATCAACTAACTTTAATTCAAGTTGAGAGTCCAATCCAATAAGCTCCTCAGGATTTGAAGATACCATCTTGTTTATAGCTGCGATAGAGAGTCTTCTAAGCTGTTCATTGTCATCCTTCGAGAATATGACAATGTGCTCCAACATTTCCAAGAAGTCAAACTTCTGACCCAACTCAGCGGTTGCGTCGACCACTAGCCTCGTCAATTGTTGAGAATCAGAGGCCGTTCTTCTATTCCAATAAAACTTCAAGAATGGATTGATAACTTCAGTTTCGTATTTAGGTATCAACTGTCTTGAAAGCGGTAAGTCAACGACTATCTTTAAAATAGTTTTCCTCATATCCTCATCTGGTGAATTGAATTCTCTTGTCATTATATGTACAATCTCTTTGGTGTAATAGTTGGAATATTCCTCATAATTGCTATCGTGTTGCATGAGAGGTATAATCGCTCCGATACATTTCAAAAAGCTGGCCAACCCCTTACCTCTATGCTTCCTTAAACCCATCCATGCGGGCTCTAAGACCTCTTCAAATGATTCGACACCATATGGCTTGACGTTGTCGGCCAACTGGGCCAAAGTTAATGCTGTTATTGTTCTCACCTGGAGAACTTCGTCTGTCAAACCGGGCTTTAGAACTTCCACCAATTGAGTTAAATATGGCAATATAGAGTTACCATTACCCCCACCCAACAAAATGCAGAGCTGTTGAACTATTTTAATACCCGTGTGCCTAGCAGTCCAGTTCTTCTTCGATTTGAGCACAGCTTTCAAAAACGGAAAGAAATTGACCAAACCGAGTGTATTTGCTACAATGGCAAACACTCTAGATGTTATGTTTCTCACATACTCATCCACATGGTCCAAATCAGGACGTAAATTGGAAATCATATTGGCTAACCCTGCAGCTTTGGTCAAACCAGATATTATATCTCTTGCTTCCAAACGCAAGGTGAAGTCTTCGTCTATTAACAAAGGGGAGATGACGACCAAAATCTTATGTGTGTATGGCCTTACCAAATCATCGAGTTGGAATAGAATACGTCCTACCAATTTGACAAGAAGATGTCTTTCTTGAGAATCCAAATTTGGCTCAAGTAAGAGAGGAAGGATCTGGCTGAAGAGCACCTTTGCTCCAAACTTTCGAGCATTATCTGTAAGCTTACGAAGCGATCTCTTACGTGTGATCTGAGATCCATTCTTAATCTTCAAGAGAAGTTTCATTGTATTTATCTCGTTCTTCTCGTCTTTGGATAAGTTGTCTGTTTCTGTAGTTGTAACCAACTTGCCAAAATATTTCATATCTTCCTGCTTAAAGAACTGAAGTCCGTTGACTCCTGGGATTTCTGTTGGTATCTGGCTCTCCAAAACCAGCCTTGCTTTCAAGGAATTATCTTCCGTTGGAGGAACATAGAAGTCCAACTGTGTCTCTATAATATCGGGTGCTACATCTCCATTGGTTTGTTGAAATCCTTTCGGAGGAGCTACTTTAAAATACCCCGATGGAAGGATTTTATCTAATACTTCATCTGTGAGAGGTACACCATTTATTATTGGTACTTTATTCTCGCTTTTAATGATTTGCTGCAATGACTTTGAGTCGTTGATTTCTTCCAAGTCGGGCTTCGATTTTTTTGCGTGTTCAATTTCCTCGTTCTTTATCTTCTCGTACTCCTCTGGAGTGACATCCCATCTTCTTTTTCGCCTTCTTACTGGTGGAGGCACTTGATGTTCGGGATCTATAGATTTCTGTGGAATCGGTCTTTCGCCTTCTTCGTTCTTGATTTCCACCAACTTCTTGACCCTCAACTCCTCTCTTTCGAAGTCTCTTTCCTCCATGATTTGCTTGTACGATTTCGTTGTGCTGAAGTCCATATCCGCATTTCTGTGCTTTCTTCTATCGGTATAGTCACTCTTAGTGATGCTCAGTTGCAACTCTTGTGAGCTTACTGAGTCTTGATTTCTGTGCTCCAGCCGGAGCTCTTCAGAGAGCACCGTCGGTATAGTGTACGACGCTGCCAACGTTCGTTTCTTGTGTATTTCGGGTGCCATTGGTCTAGTCGAATTGGCTTTTAAATCTAATGAAAGTAGCAAAGAGGAACATGAATATGTTAACCTCCATTGTTAAGGAATAGTGAAGAGCTTAGATGGGATGTCTCATGTCGCGGTTTGAAGTGGTGATGCAAGCGCGACATTGTGTTGTCAGTATATGTATGTAGTGGGTATTACACAGTAAATGATGGAGATAGAGATAGAATTTTCTGTAATAGCAAGATTGGTTAGTCAGGTTTAGTTTCTGAGTAGTTGCTCATATCGAAGATTTGTGCGTTTTATATTCCCATCTAGGTGATCTGTACTAGATAACATACTACTACTTATAGTCATATACTAGAGATGAGAAATGCTAGTGAGACTACACTAACGATGTCACAAGACGAAGCGAATTCAATACTGAAATTTATCGTTTTCATTACTTCCTCGCTCTACTTCCTTACTCTACTTACTCTAGAACCACCACTGTTATCAGAATCCTAACTCCTCCCTATATCTTTGACTTCACCTACTGTTCTTACAACTCAGCATATGGTCACGTGAAAATATCGAAATGGCTATACGCAGGAACAGCATCTCAATAATTTTGGTTGTGAATAATTTTGGTGGTGATTTCTAGCAAAGGTAATAGCAAGAGGTTTATTCTTTAGTCAGTATAGGAGAGTAATTGGCAGGGTGTCAAGTAATTAATAAGATATGTCGAATCAGAATTCAACTGTGCTTCTAACGAGGCTCCTTTCACTCAAGGAAAATTCACCCTTCCTTCTAGTATTGGACTCTTTATCGCAGTCTAGTCATTACTTGGTAAGAGAGTTCTCTCATCGATGCTCTAGCAATAAGATCCTCTATCTCTCCTACGAAACGACAAACAAGGTTCCGTTTGCAAGCGAATTCTTGGACTGTACAGCTGTGACACCCCAGCAAATCGCTTCATTTGTTAAACAGCACGCGAATCCCGCTAGCCCAAGCAGTTCTGCTGGTGCTATCGCTTCCAATAAGACATTGGTGATAATAGACTCCTTAAACTACATACCGAACAACGAGATCACCCAATTCCTCAGCAGCATCATACAACCATCAATTACCATATTAGGAGTGTTTCATACCAACGTTCCGCAACCACAGTCAGGGTTTTTGAACTATCCCTCAGCATTGACGATTTTCTCATACATAGCCAGTTCCATCTTTGAAGTGGAGGCTTTCCACGAGCAATTCATAGACGAAGAATCACTTGAGAACAGGATAAACCGTCTTGATTTGCCTGTGAATTCTTCCTTGAATAGTAGTACGTTTAAATTGACATTGACTAATAGGAGAAAATCCGGAAGATCGGTGATTTATAAGTTCAAGATCGATTCGGAAAAACATGTTTATGAACAATACAAGGCTTCTAAGGAAGAAGAGATAGACCCCGAGGATGAGAGCTTGTTAAAGGGCTTGACTACATTCAATTTGACTACCAATACGAAGCAGAAGTTAGCCAGAGAACAGGTTGAACTTCCATATATGGAGGCACAAGAGGCCATGGGTGCCTCCGGAGGTGCCATTGTGTATGAATACGAGAAAGATGATGACTATGATGAAGAAGATCCCTACGAGGACCCATTCTGATTGGATGATGTTTGGGATTCAATAAGGGTATTATATAATCCCCTGGAGAAAAAGTTATCACAATATCCAGTATAAATGGAGAAAGTATAATCAGGACTGAACTTTTCATCTTTGCGACTTTGTCTACAACTCTACAAGAAATGAATTCTTCTAAGTCATGTATTATTGTTCGCTTATTATATAGCAATGAATATCTAATAAATAATGGAAGTAATGGGATCGTGTATGCGTAAATCGTAATGTTGTGGGGGCGTATCTTCGTTGTGAACGGCTGCAAATTAGCAACTATTTGATGTCATGTTTTTATGGAATTACGATTTTGTTGGTGGGTTTTTGGCTGTTCTAAGAGCCTTAACAGCATCCCAATCCTCCTTGAGCTTTGCGTCCTCTATCATATTCTGAATCTTCAGTTCCCATGAAATCCAGGAGTTGTAGGTTTTGAATATCTGGGGTCCATATTTGTCCTTTTTATAAGGGCTCGAAGAAACATCTTGGGAAGTACAGAACCAAGTTCCGTTTCTGTCCCAGACACCTCTGCCGTTGAATGTTTGGCATAGATGTAATTCTTCTATCGTAGGTACGGGTCTTGCCGTCATATGATATTCTATTTCAAAATCCTGTTTTTTGGACCTCTTCTTCTCTTCGTTCTTCTTGAGATCTTGGAAATACAAGATCGGCACAAACACCTTCAAGACACTACGAGGTATCCACCTCGATACGAAGTCAGCGTCGAGTCCCGAAGTGTGGTATTCGCTGTCCAAGTTCGTGGACTTACGAGGGAATTGGGTGTGAAAATAGGCCGATTTCTCGGGTACCATTCCATTCAAACGACCATAGGAATACCTGAAATTTTTGGAATCTTTAGAGAAGATTTCATCTATGGTATAGCCTAGATTTCTTGTGAGAGAGACGAACGAAGATTCCAAGAGCTGCTGGTCTATCACATGGCTTGTGGCATCCTCGTGAAGCGACCTCACTATGTAGTTTTCGTCCCTAGAGATCAAATCGTCGAACATGTTGCAATTGAGAGTGATTCCGACCCGTAGTATTTAAGCTAGTGTGAGTTTAATATTGATAACCTCGGATAAAAAATGTAACAGTAGAAACAAGAACTGTGAAAAATGATAATGATAATGATAATGAAAAATAGTGTATAGTATAGTGTATAGTGTATAGTCTCCGAAAGATATAGATATAAGCTAGGTATTCAAATACTGGAGATAACAATAACTCACTCAAAATACAAATCTATCTATATACATATATATAAGTCCATATATATAACTTATATATACCACAGAAATCAAAAACAAAGTGCTATCTCTAACGCAACAATCCTTCTTCTGGAAGAACTTCAAACTTCAAACTTCTCGAAGAAGTAAATCCAGTAGGAGATATCCTGGTACTTATATAATCCTTTCCGTAATGTTCCACATAGAGATACTCCGAAGTCACCTCGCTTCGTTTCTTCCTATAACAACCGAGCTTCGGCGCCGCAGTCGCCATAGTACAAGATAGCGAATTTCTTTTTTCGGCAGGCAACACCGATTGGCGGCTGCGAAAAAATCCGGGCATCTGGCAGTGATTTGTGGGGCGATATGATCTGGGGGTGGTGGTGGTGGTGGAAGACAAGGTAGATGTATGTAGGTAGGTGGTTAAGTAAGAACCTAATCGTGGGGCTGGGTTCGGAATGTGGGGTTCATTTTTAGGTTGATGGTGAGGTCGTCAAGAGAGTTGTATTGGAGTTACATAAGTGTCTTGGTAATTGTTATTTTCAATGGGAGTGAAGACAGAACATGGGGTCCTGGAATCGAAGAAAATCGCCAATTATGATCTTAATACAGTTCTTTATTGTTGATTACAGTACTTTCTTGTCAATTCTTTGCGAGCTAGTTAGAAATTCCACCTGGACTCACTAAGACTTTGCTTTCATTTAGTATCCACTGTTGCAGTTATGATCTAACCTTATTATTATTTTATTTCATATTTTTTTAATTACAACATCTTTCTCTCATATTACGAATCCGGTCAATGACAATACGATTAACACTACATAATTATTTCGGAGTTTACTCAGGCTCACGCCACTTCCTACATCATTTAACTTACATGTCATAACATTAATAGCCTATATTTTATGCTAATGTACACTTTCGTACTATTCCTTTTTCGGCTTGATAAGTGCCTTCAACTGCTGCACTCTGGACTTTATTTTCGCAATTGCTATATTGAGTTTACTTGACTTGGTGATTTCTTCCATCTCTTCCTCGGTGATCACCTTCTTGATCAACAAGTTGAAGATCGTACCGAAAGCTAATGACATTACTGTACATGTCAAAATAATCACATTGTATGGCATGGAGAAATCTGGTGTAGGGAGCGTCAAAAGTAAACTGGTAGTACGAGCTTCGTAGATATCGTTCCCGTAGCTGTCAAAAATAGTGACTACAGCTGGTTCGATAGCAAAACCGTGGTTTGCATCTGGTGGGTACTCGTGGTATAACAACAACGATTTGTCAAATTGGTAGGTCAAGGTTAAAGACAGCTTCGGCGGTATTGAAATCGACAATTCAAGATGAGTTGGTCTCTTTCTATCAACAGCTGGTTTGTAGAAACGGTCTTTGATGTAGGAGGTCTCAACAGCATTAGGTATGATCTTGCCATCCTTCTTTACCTGGACAGTTAAAGTGTGGAGGTACAATCTCATGAACCAAGGTAATGCTTCAAAGTAAACAAATTCCACGGACTCTTCATCTGATGGATTCGTAAATGTTACTCTCAATCCACCCTTATCCTGGGAATAACCAGTCAATGAACGAGAGACATAAAGTGGAGGTGTTTCAATAGGTGTAACCACACTACTGTCAGAAGATTTGAACTGGAAATCGTACTTGACTTGTTCTTTGAGATACTCTGTGATATGGTTCTTATTAGGCTTAGAAATATGATAGGACTCCGTGATATCACCTCTATTTTTAGATAAACCGACCTTCCATTTGCTTGGTTCGAAGTCTACATTTATCACGGTAGATTTTGGATCGTCTACAAAGGCAGGTCCGATAATACGACGACCGTAGATAGTTTCTAAGCTCCATTCCAAGTCCGTTGGATCGCTGAGAGGGAAACAATGCCATGCATTATATGTCTTAGTCTGATCACAACGAAGTTTATCACCAGGTGTTGGCTTTGGAAGCCCTCCCTCTTCCTTTTTACGTTTCGATCTAATGATGTCGACTACCTGGTTGACCGATTGCAACATCTTTAATGAACAGTTTTCCGAGTCACATTCAGTGCTAACATCAATAGACATTCCGTGCCACAACGAGTCAAACACCTTGTGACCATCGAGAAGCGACGAAACACCCGATTTACCTCTAGTTGGCAAAAGCTTCAAGAATGGAGTCAAATTCTCGGTACAGATTGGCTCCGATGGGAGCGCCGCTCTTATGAAGAATAACCTATTCTTAGGTTCTGAGGAGTAGTTGGTATGGTTTTGGCTGTTGGCTGCGTGCTTGGGGAATGTCGTGATGGAGTCATCTATGAAATTCAACGAAGCACAGAAGAATCCTGAAAGGGTCTTGGTCAACTTGAACCAGTTAGCTTTAGCAGTTTGGACATCACGTGCCTCGATCAAGGCAGAAACCTCCACGCCGGTACCACCACTAAGGAAACCATTAGAAGGGAGCTTTCCCCATGATTCTGAGTCCCACCATCCCTGGGTAAACCGTAAATGCAACTCTCTGGTGTTTGTTGATTCGATTATGGGTCCTAGAGCTCGTGGAAAGTAGGTATAATGGTGGTTTCCTTGGAGCTCGGCCGAAGCGCCGTAGTACTTCAAGTCGAACGGAAGCGATTCGACATTGAATTGGAACGAAGCAAGAAGCTTGTTTCGCGGCAATGGCTTCAAGTCGAGCGATTCGTTGTAGTACCTGCCTGCTGCTGCATACACAGCGCAGAAAAGGAGTACAAGGACGTTGTTCCACATCTTGCTGCTGGAAAAGAGACACATCTATACCATTGAATCTGAGAACAGGTGTAAGAAATTAATAAGAAGAGGGTTTTGGAGATGCCTGCATGTGGTTGGAGAGAATGTCGCTATATAGAATATGGTGGGGATGTATTCATAGAGAGGCAGAAAGAAGATGATTTTGGGATGGGAAAGAAGAGGTAGTTTCAGATTGGAGGATTAAAGAGAAGAGGTAAATATATATATATATTCAATTTTCTATTTTTTGGGGGTGATAGTAGTAGTTGCTTGGTATTACTTCTTTAATCTTATAGTAGTGCTGTAGTTGGATCACGATGTCGCGACTAGTCGCGTGAAAAATCTCCCGACATTTTTGTTACTACCGTGAGTATGCAGGTCCCGTGTTTTGCTATTATGTTTACAACTTCTACTTCTTCAAGAAAGAGAAGCTATCAGGCGAATAAAGGTACTAATCACGGTGTATTGATACCCTGGTTCGTATACTAATAAGCATGCTGAGCCAGCCGTCGGACATCTCCTTTTTGGAGCAGCAAAAGGAGAATATTCAGCCCTTATCCAGTGGGCGGCCAGCTTCTAAGCTAGCTGCAACGTTTAAGAACTCATCGAAATCAGTCTTGCAATATAAGGAGCAATTAAAACGGGAACGAGATGAAAATGAGCTTGCAATCGCACAGATTGACGAACTAGATGACCCATTGCAAGCCTTTCTAGATTATATAAGTTGGACTCATAATAGATATCCTCAAGGGTCCAATTCTGAAAGTGGTCTCTTGAATCTATTGGAAAGATGTACATCGAGCTTTAGAGACGTTGCCCACTATAAAAATGACCCCAGGTATCTTCAAGTATGGTTGGAGTACGCCAATTACTCGGACTCGCCACGAGATATCTTTGTCTATCTTGCCAAAAAGGATATAGGGAATCAATTAGCCTTGTACTACGAGGAATTTGCTAACTATTTGGAAGTGAATGGGAAATACAACGATGCTAGGGAAATATATGGGCTAGGAATAGCCTCAAAAGCAAGACCACTTGTGCGACTAGAGCGTTCATACAACAACTTCATAGAGAGACAGGAGGTTAATAATCAAGCTATCTCTGCTAATCACTCAAGTTCTTCCTCTAGAGGTGCTCTTTCTATTAAACGTGGAACAGAGACGATAGAGCACAATCCCCTGGGAGCGTTCAATAGCTCAAAAAAACCGAAATTGGAAGTCTTCAGAGAAACAGATGAAGATCACAGCATATTGCAATCTATATTTCACCGGGAAAGTGACGGACATGAGCTAGGTTCCATACGATCAAGAATAAAGGAAAATGTAGTGAATGCCAAACCATGGGCTGGAGAAGTCTTGCGACAAAAGCCACTCGAAAGAGAAGTCAGCAGCTCCTCTTCCAGAATCCAGGTGTACAGAGATACAGAACCCCCTGTGATTCCATCGGCCTTACCACAAGCACTGCAGTCTATAGAGGTAGATGCTCGTGGACTTACCTATACACTCATCAAGAATCCCGGGAAAAAACCAGAAAGGGTGTTCTTCAATATGGAATTGTTGTCAGTAGATGACGAAGAAATTTCGGTACTAGAGATGTTAGCAAGGAGTCGAAAACAAGGTAAGAGAAATCCGATTGTTGTACCGACTCCCCAAACACCTGAGATATCTAAGTCAACATCGAGCCCTAGAATTCAAGAGACACTGATCGATGATAATGGAACATTTACAATTCCTCTTAAAGACGACGGCGATTTAAGCCTACCAATAAATCACAATAGGTCAAGGTCGCCGACAATTACAATGTACTCTCGCATGGCAAATCACGAAGTTATTAATATGTTTAATGATGCATCTAGAGGGCTAAATTCGGACGATGAAGAGGAGAGAATTGAAGGTGACAACACAACGACCACAAATTTCGATGGCTTCGTAACAGAAACAATTCAGGTGAATGCAAATTCTGTATCTGGATCTCATACTACAGTTTCTCTAGCACCGGTCGCAACTCCTCCAACAGATAAGGAGATTGATATACAAAGTTCTCCGTTCATTGAACAACCCTCCTTTGGTGCTATCAAAGGACGAAGTATAAATCCAGTGGATCCACAATTACGTGACACACTTTTAAACAGATTGTCGATTCCATTGTCGGTATATCCAGGGTATTTTGAAGATACAACCAAGAATGTCTCGCAACTTCGCAGCTTCAAAGGTATAACAGATATCTCTACAAAATCAATAGCCAAAGGTTCTCTGAGTTCAATCATTGACTTTTTAGGTGATGAAATATTTTGCTTGAGACATGAACTAGGTAGGGGTGGGTTCGGTTACGTGTATTTAATAGAAACTGGGAGCACCGGTGCTCTCAAAGCATTGAAAGTTGAATCTCCCTCGTCCAAGTGGGAGTACTATATCTTACACCAAATTCATAGACGACTTCTCGGAAGACACCGTGACAGCAAAGCATTGATTATTCAACCTGAGGCACTTTTCTTCTTCAAGGACGAAAGCTACATGATCATGGATTATTGTGCACAAGGAACAATACTAGACGTTTTAAACCTATTCAAGAATAAAAGTAGTTCCAGCGTCGATGAAGTTTTGTGCATTCATTTGACTATTGAATTATTGAAGGCAGTTGAGATGTTACATAGCATTGGTATTTTACACGGAGATCTCAAAGCTGATAATTGTATGGTCAGATTCGATCCCCTGGATAGTGGCAATGAGTTATCGGAGAAGTACAATCGAGATGGCGGAAATGGTTGGTCCAAAAAAAGTATAACAATGATTGATTTTGGTAGAGCTATTGACTTGACGTTATTCGAAGAAAATGTTCTGTTCAAGTGTGATTGGGTTACTGATCTGCAAGACTGTCCTCAAATGAACGAAAACAAACCATGGAGCTTTGAAGCGGACTATTATGGGTTGGCAAGTATTATTCATGCATTATTATTCGGATCATATATAAAAGTACGGAAATATAATGGGAACGAAGTTAAATTGGAAAGCTCGCTAAGAAGATATTGGCAACAAGATCTATGGGCTCCCTTATTCGATTTATTGCTAAACCCATATCTTGACAAGAACACGGACACTGAACAGCCTGATAAAAGACCCTTGCTCGCAGAGTTAAAATCGCAAAGGCAGAAGTTCGAGCAGTGGTTAGAAGACAATTCCAAGAGTAAGAACTTGAAAAGGATACTTCTTGAGGTTGAAAGAGACCTCAACTCTACGAACAAGAAACGAATCAACTAGATACTACAGTTCATTGAATACTCTATCCTTCTATTGAAACTTTTTAATACAATATATACGTAATTCAAGACGAGCTGAATATGACAGTTTTATGACTACAGAAGATGTGTTCGACTATCTCAAGCAAGTTACTTTGATTCTAAGTCAACTTGTTCCTCTTTCTTTAGGTTTTTCAATCGTTCGTCTATAATTGCATCGATGTCATCATCTTCCGCCTTTCCTCCTCTTCTGAACTTTCTGGTCCATGTGGAACTCTCAGTTTTGAGTTTGACTTTCTTACCGCTTGGTAAAGTCTCATATCCATCCTCGATATTCGTGTAGTGCTCGAAATCCCCACTGACGATTGCTTCTCCATCCCCACTAGGGGGTAATTCGTTTGGTAATGGATTTGTGCCTGCTCTCTTTCTATGGACAGCGGATTGGTTGTCGAGGCTACCTTCATAGGGTTCCATTTCGTACTTAAGTTGATTGTGAATTCCAAGTTTGTTTCCAATCTTATGAAGGAGACCCTTGATCATAGTCTTCGTAGTTGAGGGATCCTTTTGAAATGTCCAACCCTGGTGTAATTCTTTGTACGCACGGTGTTCAAAGAATCTCCTCAAATCGATATCTTGTTCAAATAGCTTGAAAAGCTCGTCATCTGCTGGTTTGAACATGAACTTGAAAGTTTTGAATAATACGTCAACCAAAAGAGGTACCATAGTTATTGCAAGTAGAGCTGCCCACCAACTCTGGTCTTGCCCCCACATCAATAAACCGTACGAAACAAAGAAAATAGGGGAATCTTTACTTCTGTATAGCATCATAATTAGAACATTCCACACAGCAAACCCCCCTACCGAGATAATGAAGGCAGCGAACGCAAGCCATTGTCTATTCTGCATTTCGATGAATTCAATCTTAACGTTGATGACAATTACAAGAACTGTAAATACTAACGATCCCAAAGGGAAGGTTGTATTATCCCGTAGAGCAGTAAATCCCCACGCATACTGAGCCATGAAAGAAATACCTATACTTTGAATTGTTGCCAAAAGCATCCAAGAAACAAAGAGTTTCAAGTTAAATGCTTGGTAAAGACGCCCTTTGTTGTACAATTCTGGAATAGCAATTAAAGTTGCTGGCTTCAAATCTCTGTCAAACATACCAATACAAAGAACCGGAAGAGATGTAAATAATGTGTTGAACATAGACAACGACCAACTTTCGTACATCGATGAACCAGACCAAAGTGTATTTCTCTGGTAGACACATTGCGTCAAGTAGAATAATAGTTCCTTGTAGAAAGTACACAAAACAAACTTGGAAGTTCTAATGTAGTTATATCTACCGTTCACCAATAGTAACTTAAGCAAAAACCGGAATTGAGCGATGGCATAATCAGCCGAACGTGCTGCTTGGAGGCCTTCTTTTCCTGTGATTCCCACACCAATATCGGCACTTTGAATCATTGCGATATCATTCGCACCATCTCCAATGGCAAGTGTCACTGCTTTACTATTCAACCTTCTAACTGCACTAACCATATTCGCCTTTTGAGAAGGAGATGCTCGGCAACAGATTGTGGAATCGACCTGAATACTTAGATCTAGGAATAAAGTAAGTAAGGTAGAATCACTCTCAATATCTGACAATGTACCACCGTCAATCACGACAACACTGTGTGCTACATGTCCGGCTTGAATTTGCAGACTCGCTGAGGTAATTCTATCCATCAAAGGATCAAGGCCTTCGTCGTTCGAAAGAACAACTACAGTTGAGTAATCCTTAATCAATCTACAGGAGTATCCAATATTGATTGCCGTTTCCCTCTTATCTCCTGTAAGCATCCACAACTTGATACCTGCTCTTCTTAATTTGTCAATTGCATCACTTACACCATCCTGAAGCTTATCTTCAATAGCAGTTGCACCGAGCAATTCAAATTTACCTTCGATCCTAGCACCTACCTCATCAACCTTCAAGGATCTATCAACTAGGGCCGTTCTAGCAGCACTGTAGTCCCTCGACCAGTCTTCATATTCCGCTTTATCCAACCACCGGAAAGAGTACATTAGTGTTCTAAGACCCTCAGTTGAAAATTCTTCAATGTGTTCTAATGTCTTCTCGATGATAAACTCGTCATTGACTAGTAACTTGTCATTCGGAATGTGATGGCCCCCCGAAGGTGAAGCTGCCGTAGAAGATTTTGGAGCAGAAGGAGTACCTTCGTCCTGAAGACTATCCATTGAGGTCGCGTCGATACTGTACTTTTTTGCTTGCTGTATGTGTAACGATTTTCTTGACTTCGTAGCTATGTCTTCAAGTTCATCGTCATTGCCCAGAAGAGCGTGGTCAATTGTATTAGTGATTCTATCGGCACCACTCATACTCAAACGCTGGCCTAAAGAGCTCATAGATTCCCTAGCCTCAAATTCATTAGAAAACCGTGCCTGCAAAATGACGTCTGCTTCATGGTTCTTCCTTTCAGTAGAGTTGAGAGAAATTTCACGGGCCTTTTCCTTAGCCATCTCGGAGTTTTTTAGTCTCTCTAGAATGACATTGTCGGCTCCTTTACAGAATATGCAAACTCTTCCATCAGGGAACCTTACCACAACAGACATTCTCTTTCTTGAAGACGTGAACTCTATCACATCAAGAATTTGGTACTCCTCTAACTTTGCAGGTTTCTCAAATCCGTCGGGGTAGGTCTTCACTGTAAGCACTTTATGTTGTCTATCTAGAACAATAAATCCTAAGTCCTTTGCAGCTTGTACTAATGCTAGTTCATCTGGTGAAGCGGCTTGATATTCGATAGAGCTATCATCAACTTCTTCCTTACCTTGGTCATGTTCGTAGGAGGATATTACAGAAGCATCAGAAGACTGCTTAGATGAAGCGATTCTCCTAGGCGAACAGGTGTTGCAGAGAGCAATGCTTAGCAAAAAGAATTTTGCCTTCCTTGCAAAAAGTGTTTGAGGATGACTCAGAATATACATCAATAACTGTAGAGAATTTGCCATGTCTTGCGTCTTGTTTGGTTGCGCTGTAGACTTCCACGTTTTGTGTGATTTTATGGAAGATAGTTCCAAACTCTCACGAGCAATAGAAGTAGTACTCTGTCTAGGTTGGTAATCAGAGCTCTTCTTTTGACGGCTGGTGATCAGGTGCTGATGATGCATACTCATTCTTGGTTGAATTAAAGGAACGACCTCCTGACTGTTTGGATTTTCACGTTCATTCAACACCATATCCAAATCATGTAGCCAACTGACACCATTTACACTGAACTTTCTGAAAATCATCTTGTTGTCTGTAAGGGTGCCCGTCTTGTCACTGAATATATAACTGACTTGTCCAAGTTCCTCCAATATAGTGGCTGTTTTCGCATCAGCTGGAGTATTTGTTTCAGCATGATACATATCTATATCGAATTGCAAAAATAGTAACTGCATAACTTTGATAATCTCCATAGTAACATATAGAGATAAAGGAATTAATGTGTTGTACATGATAATGAAACCCATCAAAGTAGCTGCTACTCCTGCGTCTTCGTCCATTAAATACCAAGCTTTATCACGAGTGCTCTGGTATAATATCCTCTGTGCCATTGTGGAGAAAGCAGACAACAATATTACAACAAAAACCATAAATATAACAATATAGTTAATGTTGCGTTGTAACTTAGGAGCCTTTGTTCTTGGATTCTTAATGTTATTCATTCTGATCTTGGTCTCCTCACCTGTGAAGATAACCAATCCCAAAATTGACTTAGTGTTTCTCAATATGCTGCCTCTATAGATGACATTGTCGGAGTCCAACGCAAAGTTGTCCCCATTCATTTCAAACAGGCCCTCAAAGTTGTATAAGTCGATATTTGGGTCTTCTACTGTAATCAAAGTCTTGGTACTTTTCAAGCCACTTGCATTGACAACTTTTTTAGAAATCTCCACATGTGGAGTCTTCAGCTTCAAGTTTGTTTCACCATCTAGGGCCATTGTCTCTACGAAGGCTTCTTGTGTTTCCAAATTACTGGTGGCCAACACAACGATATCTGCCGGAAACCACTCATTTTCTTCGATTTTGACGATATCACCGACTTTGATGTTCTTCCACTTCGTGGGATATTCCTTTAGGTTATATCTCTTCATAGCATCATGGTTAAGGAAGGAACTTGCATAGTCTCTTTCTGATGAAGATGATGATGAAGAATTGTGTATCGAGGTAACAGTGCTGTTTGGGTGAGATCCAATTCCATCATTATGAACAGATAAGGTTTCTGTTAAAATTGTGGTTATTGAATGGGTGTCTAAATTATTCAATTCTTCGTCTTCTTTTATTACTATAGTTTTCTTGTTGTTTTCCTCTTTGTCGTGACCATGTCTTTTCCAATCATCAAAGCCCTCTCTTGCTATTGAAATCGACATGAATATCATTAATGGAACAATTGTGGTGTACTTACCTGTAGTAGACCACGATGGTATCATTTGCATAATTGCAACAACCATGAAATAACAGTTAGCAATTTTACTGAACTGAGCCCTCAATTGCTTGGGCAAAAAAGAGTAGATAGTATATTTGGACGACGTGACGATGTTATTTACATAGGGTTCATCACTCCTCTCGTCTATAAATGCATTGGCACGCTTATGATAATACAGATCCAGGAAGTAATCGTTTACACTGGCATGATTGGTGCTAAGTGGGATGACTCTTCCACTTTCCGTTGGAGGGAGGTCTCCTCTACCGAATAAGTTATTCTTTATCTTGATAAATCCCTTGATGAACTTGTTTTTGGTACCGTATCTCGCGTGCGACATCCTTTCCCTCTTTGCTAAGAAGGTTGTTGCGCTGGTATCTGTTCTGGTGGTATCAACCGTCAAATGGGTAGTAGAACGACTCAAATTGGAGTTCAAAGTTCCATATGGTTCATGCTGTGGATATGGGTCGCTTGGGACTTCATCTATGCTAATTTCTGGCGGGGTGATATTTCCTTTATATGAATGTGGGTTTGACAAAACATTCAATTCAATGTTGGAGGGTTGTTGAGTGACTGAGCTGGAAGGTTCTGGCTGTGGGACGTCAAACTTGACCCTAAAAGGGTTATTACTTCCTTTTGAACTCTCCTCCTGTGGCATTGGATTATTTTGCGATGAAGAAGTTTGGTTCATGATAGTGCTGAAGAGCTGTGATCGCAAAGAAAGACCTCTCTTACGCCGAGAGTGTTGCGTTGTAGGCAACGAAAGCGATTGGTCAGAGTCATCTGATCCGTTCGCTAGCTGGCTCATTGTTTGGAGATGAACATAAAGACAGTATTGACAATTTTTGGAGTCTTTTTGTTGACTTTTGGTGGTTCTGTTGGCTGTTTTGTACTTTTGATTCTGGTGAATTCACTCAGCCAGGACGATATCTCAAACTGATCACTGAAGACAACGGTTTATGAGGAAGAAATGCAGATTTTGGGACTCAGAAACGAGTTTCTGCTGTGACTGTAACTACGAATGTGGACTCGGAGGAGTTAGGTTTATGCTATTTATGTAGAACTGCTTGACCTACAACAACGAACCAGAATCATTCAGTGAGATCATTCTGTTTCGATCTCGGTGCTCGGTATTTTTCTGGAGACTCGCCGTGTTTAGTGAGAGATAAACGATTTTTCGCAGTACGGCATCAGTAAAGGAATGAGTTTTTAGCGAGAGAGAAGAGAGAGAAGAGAGAGAAAAGAGAGAAAAGAGAGGAGGTAAGGCACAGGAGGGGTGGGATATGGAGAGAACAGGATAGATGAGATAGGGAAGAAAGCTAGTATTTGAGTTGCAAATGAGGTAGAGGTAGAGGGAGATAAATGTCATGTCCGCTAGTGAGAAATTTATGTGATTCGTTGTATATTTATATATATATTCATATGGATACATCTGACTTCGTATGAAGAATAGTGTTCACAATCACTCAGTATGCTATTTCTGACTCTAGGGAGAAGAATGGTGCAGCCGTAGCGAAGAAATAGTGCTGTCTCAGTGGTGCTTCTCAGTGCCAACACTAAAAGTTCGTAAAATTCCTCCCTAGAAAAGGAGCACAGCCTTCATCCTCAGCGCAGGAAAAATAATATTTACCAGAATCTCGGCCAGAAATAGAAGCATTACCCAAGGGTGAAAGTGTGGTAAAAGACCGGTTTTAATTGGATTTTAACTGAGGTATTTATCATCGGGCCAATTGAGGTTGTTTTCTTGGTGACATCTTAAGGTACCATGTTTTCTTCCCAGGAACCGCTTTCCATGCTTCTTCCTTCTTCTCTGGTAAAAATCCCGCTATCCTAGTATACCTGAAGTCTACATTATGTGCATTTAGCGCATGTCGGTAGGAAGTGGTGCAGCGACTTGTACAGAGAGCATTCGGGTCGGAAAGAGAGTAGATACTAGTAGACCATATCATTCTAGGCGTTGAAGTAACTGAAAAAGTTTAGGAGACAGCTATAGCTTAGACAAATAGATGGCTTCAAGCATGTAAGTCTTAAAACGTGGTATATTCTACACCATTCTCCCAAACTCGTATCCCCCTTCCTCAACTTTGATTTCCTCGGCAACAATGCAGTTGCCGCAAATAGAAATGCAAAAGACTGCGAAAAGTAATTATTTTTCGAGCGTCCTTTTGGTTGCAACATGACTTTTTCATTAGCTATAAAAATTAACCAGAATACAAATAGAAACATTCGGTGTCATTGACACCGAAATTTTTGGGAACGCAAGAAGAGAAAATAACGGCATGATAAA
Source organism: Scheffersomyces cryptocercus (assembly GCA_030555905.1). Lineage (NCBI taxonomy): Eukaryota > Fungi > Ascomycota > Pichiomycetes > Serinales > Debaryomycetaceae > Scheffersomyces > Scheffersomyces cryptocercus. The sequence continues at coordinate 49,378 of JANIVO010000027.1, forward strand.
AATTAGAAACAAAAGAAAGGCTGCTTTTCAACTCGATTCATATATCTATTTTGAAGTAAGAAGCTTACTTTGGAAGGTACCAGACATACTCACCACAAGTGGATGGAGTCAAGGAGTCAATTGCTTGGTATTCACCAGTCAACACATTACCCTTCAAGTTGTTGTAGTACCAGATTTCGTCAATGGCACCTTTCAAACAACCCACATAGACTTCCTTACCGTTGTTAGCTTGAGCCAAAGCAGTTTGCACATCAGATAACTTGTATTGCTTCAACAAGGTTGGGGTGATACCAAATTGTTGCAAGAATTGGTAAGTGCTGTAGTTGTCCCAAAGTTCAACAACCTTCTTGTAGAAAGAAACGGTGTTCTCGAACTTGGTGTAAGTACCGGTGAAACATTTTGGCAACAAAGTGTTCATACAAGTACCGTGCTTGTTGTACTCGTGCTCCCACAAGTCAATGCTACCAGCGTTGTTAACATTAGACTTTTCATTGTTAAGCCAGTATGTGGCCATCTTATCGTACAAATCCTTCTCACCAAAGACATCGACGATGACGTGGGTGATGTTGTCCTTGTCGTCGTTGATCTCTAAGGATGGGTTACAGTATTGGTTGTAAGAACCGTCACACAAGTCATTCCACAAACCGTGAATAGTGAAGACTTGAGAAGTAGGACTGTTTTCAAGGTTAGCTTGGATCTCGGCTTCGAGTTGTTGAAGGGTATCGTTGTCAGCGGACTTAACAATGTTCACGTAGGAGGCATTGTAGTCCCAGAATTGGGTTTGCATCAAGACACCCCAGTTTTCAAAACAACAAGAGTCAGTATCTGGAATAGCGGTAGTGTTGTGACAAGAGAAGGTGTCGAAGGTACCAGTGAGGAAATTGGAACAGTCGACAACGCTGTACTCGGTGTTGTTAGCAGCACCAACTGGTGTATCGTTGGAATCACCAGCGACTTGACAAGTCAACTGGAGTGGAGCAGCTGAAACAGCGCTTACAAGAGCAACAAATGGAGCAACAGACTTGAACAACATTTTAGTTTTGTTTTCTGGTTAAACTTGAAATGACAGCAAAATCAGGAAATATCCTTCGGTATTTATAGATGATGGAATAGATTCATGTCAACGAGAGCCTAGGGTTGTCTCCGACGGATCCCCCGTGAAAGATTTACCGATCTTCATATTAGATTCTCGCTCCTCTCACAAAAACGTTGCTGAAATAGCTAATTTTTGCCCAATACCAACTATTTTGGTGCCGTTTAATAACAAGATGAAAATCCATTTCCCGTCCATTGGTTCCTGAAATTTTAGGATGATAAGCGTATGGCTTCCCTCGGAGATACCCTTTCGGTTTAGCGTTCTTCCATTAATTTGCAGCCTCTGGTCACGTGAAAACATGTACGGCTCTCCTCGGTTCTCGATACAGTTGCATTCCATGCAGGTGCTCTCGATTAGATCGAAAATTTCACTATGCGTCAAGCGCAATAAAGGCACTTCACGGTATGGAAACCCACGGGTTTCTATTAGGTGAACAATGTGATTACCAATTAGGGTGGACAATTGCCTTTTTCACATAGGCTAGCCCCTATTCCTAGGTAAATGGCCATGGAGACGTAAACCACCTTCCGATAGGCAACATGCTACTGGTTGTAGTGGTTATCGCTGCTTGTAAAGCTAGCTTGAGTGGAAAAAAAAGACTCAAAAAATAATGCCATGAGGAAATTTTTGTGCCTGAGGTTTGGCAGCTTAGTATAGTAACAGTAAAGAAAGTAGGCTCATTTACGTTGTAGGGGGGCTGTCATGGGAAAAGCCACTTCGAGAGACGGAGTGCTTCTGTTAAGCGCTGTAGCGATTTTAGCAACGGTTACGATGTATAATTGTCTAATTGTATAATTGAGAGACACTCGGGAAAAGAAGCTGTGCCATGGCCAGCATGGACTGAATGTATTAATAGGTTATGCACTTCCAGTAGGGCAAAGTTAATTCAGAAACGTTTATTGGGAATAATTAGCCCAACGGCATGCAGTCAATTCCGGTAATTGTTGCAATGTGGGGACGGAGCTATCAAAAGGGGTTTATTAATATGCTAAGTTGAAACTTTTCAAATACCGCTAGTTAATTTGGGATTAATTTATTTCTTGGAGATTTAATTTTTCACCTGCTGTAGTCAGTTTAATTACGAGATAGGTTTATGGATAACAATAGTGACTAAAATTGCCATTATCTAGATGTCCAGATGGATAAGTGGCTGAATGGTAATTCTCGAAACGGTACCGATTAATGCATTGGAAACGGTTTGATTACGTCCTTAATTTTCTGAAACTCTACTCGATGTCAGGGTTAACTGAAAAATTATCGTTGTAAGGAATATATTTTTCAGTTATTTTATACCAGCATTGCTACAAGCTTCAAGAAACTGTTGGAATTCTTATTTATTACTTCCTAAAAGCTACGTATTGTATCGCTTATTGGGTCAAACCAATGACACCACAGGCTGGTCTGCCACCGGCGTGACCGGTGGTCTTGGAGTCCTCGAAACCACCCTTACCGTAGTCATCGGTACCCTCGTGAACAACGACAGTTCTACCTAAGATAGAGTTGGCACCGATCAACTTGATCAACAAGTCTTGCTTGGAACCCTTGGCAACACCTTGGCTGTCAGTGGAGATGTTACCCAAGTCACCGACGTGTCTCTCGTCATCTTCTGGAGCACCATGAGTCTTGGTGAATGGGTTGAAGTGAGGACCAGCAGAAGTACAACCGTTAGTGTTGTCACCGAAGGTGTGGACGTGGAAACCTCTCAAGGCGTTTGGATCGTTACCGGTAATCTCCCAGGAGATAGTGGTTGGAGCAGACTCGGAGTCTTGTTCGAAGTGAACGACACCAGAGACGGTTTTGTCTCCTCTTAAGACAGCAACTAAGAGTTTGAGTTAGTAATTGAAATATACTGAAGAAACTTATTTTCTGTAGAAATCCTATTCCAATGATACTCCAATGGTGTTTCTGATTACATCGAAGCAGTTCATGAAGGGTACAATATAATTTAGACTTTTGGAACCTTTCGGTGTCTATTACCCCATGTGTTGTGTATGTCGAATGCTTATGTCACATTGTGAAATACCCCAAGTGAGGCTCGCCATATTTTGTTTGGCGAAAAATCAGGAACAGCATGAGAAGACGAACGTGAGTACGATCGATGAATTACTCAGCTTAACGACCGCCAAAGCAGTCAATTGCACCTGTTCATCCTTGCAGCGCCTAAACTAGTCTCTAATTCAGTCTAGACGAGATTCCCGAATCAATTGAGTTGATTAACCCCAAATCTACTGAAAATTGTGTGCACTGTATTCTGTATTATTCTCTCTCGTACCCAATTCGAGCCTCGGATTCACTGGACTTCTCAGATCTCATCTCCACGTCGCTTGATACATACCAGCTTTGACCATTTTAGATTAGTTATCGATAGTTTAGTTAGATTAACTGAAGAAAAGTATTCAATTGCACCTGGAGAAACGAATTCAAACAGTTCCTTTCCAGAAGAAAGGGATGAACGTATTTATATCTGAAATGGAGGAGTAATGACAAATTGGCCAAAGGCCTGGAAAACCGGGGGTCGTGTCTCGACGGTCAAAAATGCAATGATGCAATTCGGATTTACTAGTTGTAGTCTCGTTAAGGTTGGGGCGAGCCGGTTATAGGTAATAGGAGCGGGCCTGTGCGAAGGTAGTCGAGGAGTTGGGTTCTCCAATTCATTCCATGGCCTTCGCGAAGGGCACATCCATAAGGGCTGGCAGTTTCGATGACGTCAAAGCTCGATGGGGGGTGCAAGGGCTCAATGCCCGTATTTCACAGTAGCATAGAACAGCACCGGTGAAAGAACATTCTTGGGTTGCTGTTTCCCAAGGCCATGACGTAAACCTACAATTGGCTGGTTACTAATGGTAAAAATCCCTAGTTAAAACGACCTGTGATAGTCCGTGTCCACAGTACTCTCGCTTTTCATTTGCTGGTGCACCTTTCTCGGATCGATACTGAACCGGTATTTGTGTGTGGTAGCGCGGCGGCTCGGCTGGGGAGCTGCGAATGGGGCTCGCTAAGAGACCATGGTGGTACTTAATAGGTATTACAGATCAGACCAACTGGTGTAAAAACGAATTGAAAGACTTGGAAATGAACTTATTGAGTTGATTCCATATTCTGCTCAAAACTATTTCCTCCACTTCAGGTACGGAAATTCCCCAGGTTATATATTTCTTCCCTCTATGAATTTCACGGTAGCGACAGCTATGGTTTAATGAGGAAAAAAAAATACCTCTCAGTTACCTTGTAGGTTAAGTTTATTTACTCATCCACACTGTGCAATACTTGTGGAATACAATTTGAACCACCACAGAATGGTGGTGACCACAATGGTGTTTTGCGGGATTGGGAGGCATGGGAACGATGGGAGCCTCAATTGCATGTAAGGTACCTTTGTTTGTATGGTAGTAGGGAGTAAACTTCATGTGTAGAGATGTTGTGGAGAGATTGCTGTGGAAGACGTGCTCTTGAGATAAAGGTCCGATGAAATGGGTATGAATAAATACAATTAAATTACATAATGTTAAATAAGTATGTCTAGCATATACATAGATAAAAAACCGGCTTTTGAACTACGTTTTTACCATTGATAAGTGCTGGTATAAGTGTCCCCAGGACATAGCATTTTTGTCATGGCTTTTCCTAGATGGTGGCTGTTTCTGATGTTTGTTGTCTAAGTTGTTCTCTGGCCTCTCTGGCCTTTTTATCGAATATCAAGATCGCCTTGCCCCGGACCGTGTTCAAGTCGTCATCCACATCGGGATAAATCCTCTCGTTCATCAAGTAACTATACAACTCTCTTCTCGACCACGAATACACTACATGGGCATTTTCTGGGACCGGATCGTCACCCTTTACTGCTTCTTTCACAGCTTCCTTTATAGATTCTTTCTTTGCCTCTAGCTTCGCGATGCTATCCTTCGTCTCGGCGGTCTTCGGAGACCTTTTTGGTGGAGGAGGTATCGATGGCAATCTTGATAATGAGAATATCAAATAGAGCGTAGAAGCCACTACGATGCCCGAGTATATCCAGAACCCGCCCCGCTTGAACTTGTTGAAAAACCTATCAAAAGGCGTGTAGTACCGGTAATATATTCCTACCATATTTGCATTTTACGGATGCTGTGCCAGGGTTGTTCTTTGTGATTGTTCTTTATCGTTTCTTGAGCTATGAACCGAACGGTTTTACCGAGAGCTGTGAGAAACCACGTAAAATTTCAGATACTGTGACGTCGCTAGCAGGGATTCGCTTTTCTACTACGAGAACAGTACTGGGCCTACTTTTAGTCGTAAAACACTGCAAATTCGAGCAAAATCTCGGTTTTCGTCTACAATACCGATCTTGTTCCCTAGTCGTTTTCAAAAATCTTTCTTCAATCTGGTACCTGTCCTCTTTCTTCTTAGTTCCACTCTCACCGTCTCCCGTCTCCCTGTAGTAACTCTAGCGAGAGCCTGAATTTCACCTTCCACTATCTCCTGCACACGCCCCATCCCACTATCTCAAGAGCCACTCCTTCGTAGGCTGTGGATTTCGGTTGCTCCTTTTCTTTTGCCTTCATAAGTAGAGCGATTTCTTCTTCTTGATGTATTCCGCCAACAGATCACTTGTATATCTATTAGTTGCCATTGTCGTCACAACGGTCCTCTATACGCACACACAAACCGATTTGTTTTTCCACAGCAAAAACAGCAGCTCCAGCATCTCCGCCGCTTCTCTCTCCACTACCACCGATAACACTAGCACCGAAACCATGGCTGATCTCAAATCATACATCGTCACCTTGAAGGAAACCGTCTCCGACGCCGACTACTCTGGCTTGCAGGACACCATCAAGCAATTGGGAGGTGAAGTTACCTCGCAATTCAGCTTGATCAAGGGATTTGTCGCCAAGTTGCCAGAAATCCACACTTCTGCCATCGAGAAGCACGACCAGGTGTTGAGCATCGAGGAGGACAAGGAAGTCAAGATCCAAAGCTAGATCTGATAGAGATCGGGATTTCACGGTATTCTGGCTCAATGGCTCGCATAGATAACGGTCGTGATGCTCTAGAGTGGTCTACGACTGGATAAATATGTATACTATTATCATTTTTATAGGTTATATAACGTTACAATCAGTAACTATGGCACATTTGCACCAATGAAATTTAGAAAACCAATCTTTCAGTAGCTTCTGCTGGAATGTAGGAGAGTCATAAGAGTCAGTTAACACGGTAGAATTGTAATGGTGTTACATCGCCGCAGTTAACAGAGATCGCAGTATTTAACGTCTGACTAACACTACTACACTACTACTACTTCGACTACTTCTAACACCAAATCCAACCACCACTTCCAAATCTGTCACCACCAGCCTTGCCTTGTTTTGCCACCCTACATACTATACAACTACTACGGTCCCGTAATGGAGTTCCTGTACTGGATCGATAGTGGAGAGAGATAGTGAGGCTTTTGGGATGGCTGGTAGTACGTGCTGCCGTAGTGTGAGAACATCGGGCATCAGAAGCCTCCAGCCCCAAGCCTGAAATCTGGAACCTGAATCTGGAACAAAAGCTCATGGGTGAGAAACGTGCTCTATTCTGTCCCTAAAATGGAACCATCGTTGCTAGAGCATTCAGAATATCTATAATAGTACATTACTGTAAACCTAAAGTCACATCCCTTACAACATTCATCCATTGTCCCTGTTGTCTCACTACAACCAAAATTACCCCCTACGGCCCTGCTACCTCTCCCTATTACTTCCGCTAAAAAAACTACCCTCCCTACCCTGCAACCCCCAATTTTCCTCCCTAAACCGTCCTAATTGACTGCCTGCATATAACCCGCATCCCTATCTTATCATCATTCATCCCTTCGCTGCCTGCACAATGCCCCCATTTTCCCCGTGTTTTCCCAAGACACCACCGCCACTGCTACCGTCACTCATTTCCAGCTGTGCCCTCTCCACCTCCCCCAACCTGTCGTTTTTCTCCCTAATAACCACTACTGTCGCAGAACTGCTCCATATTGTTCCATGCTGGCTCGTTATTTTGTCGCTGCCATTGCCATATCCGTCCACTTTTCTCTCTAATTCAATTTCCGAGCCCGTAATTTAGCAAGCGCTTACAGCCATTGTCTGTTTCTGGCGGCTAAATTTCAGGTTCCGTTTTTACAGCACACCGTATAGGGTTTTTTTTGTTGTAACTGTTTTTTTTGTTGTAACTGTTCTTTCTTCTTTCTTGTTAGTGTTCTTTTTGTTGTACTGTTCTTTCTTCTTTCTTGTAACTGTTCTTCTTCTTTCTTGTGGCTGTTGCTTTCTATCAATTGCTAAGCAGCGCTGTGAACTAGCTCGTACGAAACTGTCCTAGACATTGCCCCAAAAATGTCCTACGATAGGTTCAACCATCAGCCCACGTTCAAACCGGTGGATTCTCTCTTTGAGAACAGACTTCGTCAGTTCATCGATGGAGGAGGAGAATTCCGTGACTTGAACTTGCCCAAGTTCTACGACAAAGAACGCCGTGAAATTGGCAATTTGCAGTCGTACCGTGTTCCCGACATCGACGGTAAGACCCAAAGACCGCTTTTCAAGGATATCGACTTCAATACCGTTCCATGGGAACATATCGGTCTTGGCTACAACTTCGGACCTTCTTGGAAAACCTTCTGGGTCAAGCTCAATGTGGAAATCCCAGAAAGCTGGTTGAAAGAGGAAGTCATCGAAATCGAATGGGACCTGAGCTCAGAAGCTCTCATTTACAACGAACTGGGTTTGGCATTGCAGGCTTTCACCGGTGGACAACGTAACTTGTTCAGTTTCCCTAAGGAATACAGAAAGAAAGAGCCTCAGACCTTCTACATTGAAGTTGCTTGCAATGGAATGTTCGGAAATGGTGCTGGTGGCCATCCAGATCCTAACAGATACTTCAGATTGAACAGAGCACACTTGTTGTTGCCTAACATCGAGGCAAGAAGACTCTACTGGGATTTCTTGACTCTCAGTGACGGTTCTAGAGAATTTCCTGGTGGAACATGGCAAAAATACCAGTCTGCTGATATTTGTACTAAGATTATGGATGTTTTTGACCCAGAAGACTACAGCACGGTTATCGAGGGAAGAAAATTGGCGCAGACATTGTTAGGTAAGGCAATCAACTCGGAACAGGTTTTCGACGAGTACTCTAACCCACAACAGAAGAGAATTGACGTTTTTGCAGTTGGAAACTGTCATATTGATACTGCTTGGGAATGGCCTTTTGCTGAGACTAAGAGAAAGATCGTTAGATCATGGACTACGCAGATTAAGATTGCAGATGAGTACCCGGAATACGTTTTCGTCGCTTCTCAAATGCAACAATTCAAGTGGTTGAAGCAATACCACCCAGAGACATTTGAGTTAGTCAAGGAAAAGTATGCCACGAACCAATTCCTTCCAATTGGTGGTTCTTGGGTTGAAAACGATACCAACTTACCAAACGGAGAATCCTTAATTAGACAATTCTTGTTGGGTCAAAGATTCCAATTCAATGAGTTCGGATTCTACTCCAATGTGTTCTGGTTGCCAGACACATTTGGATACTCTTCGCAGATCCCTCAAATTTGCCAATTGGTTGGAATCACTCGTTTCTTAACCCAAAAGTTGTCATGGAACAACATTAACCAATTCCCTCTTAGTACTTTCAACTGGAAGTCACTTGACGGATCTCAAGTCTTGGTTCATATGCCACCAAACAACACCTACACCGCTGGTGCCAACTTTGGTGATGCTTGGAGATCCCAACATCAGCACAAGAACTTGCGTAATGTGCCAACCGGACTCTTATTGTACGGTCACGGTGATGGTGGTGGAGGTCCTACTGAAGAAATGCTCGAAAAGTTAAGAAGACAAAGAGGCTTGGCTAACACTGCTGGTTTAATGCCTGCCGTTCACTTGGGTAAGACTGTCGATGACTTCTATGACCATATCTTAGCAAACTCGAACAATGGCCGCGAGTTGCCAACTTGGCTGGGAGAGATGTACTTGGAGTACCACCGTGGTACTTACACAGTACAGGCTAATGTCAAAAGACTTGTTAGAACTGGAGAAATCAAGTTGCATGACGTTGAATTGATTGCCGGTTTGGTTTCTATTAGCAACTCCAAGTACTCTTATCCAGCTAAAAAGATCCAAGATCTCTGGGAAGACTTGTGTCTTTGTCAATTCCACGATGTGATTCCTGGAAGTTCCATCGGTATGGTTTACTATGATGAAGTATTCCCTATGTTGGAGGAATTGCTCGTTAAGGCAGAGAAGATCATCGATGATGCTCTTAGCTATTTGTCGGATTCTAAAAGCGAACTGGCCAAGGACTTATCGTTCTTGAACACCCTTCCATGGGATAGAAATGGTGAAATAATTCAAGTTTCCCGTGAAAACGAGAAGTTGTACAACTTGTTAAGTAAGAGTGAATTCTCTGTCAAGGACAAGGAAGACAATTTGCTCATCAGTGTTAGTACTGACAAGAAGGATGGTGTAACTAAGTTGAACGCTCTTGATTCTATTGCACACCCCGCATCCGTAACTCCACTTGGTAATGGAAAGCACATTCTTTCTAACGGCCTCTTGAAGGCCACTATTAGCTCCAACGGTATCATCACATCATTATACGATGTCAAGAACGATCGTGAGGTCATTGATACAACTGCCACGGATCAAACCTCTAGTGATGATATTTCCAGTGATGAAATCGGAGCCAATCAATTCCTTCTCTTTGATGATGAACCTTTGAACTATTCCGCCTGGGACACGGAGTTATATTCGTTGAATAAATTCAAGTTATTGAAGGGAGGAGAGGTTACAATATTGAGTAACAGTCCATTAGAGAGTTCTGTGTTGGTCAAGCACCAGATTTCTTCCAAGTCATCTATCGAAACGATTATCTCCATTCAAGGTATCCACGACTCTAATGAGACAAGTAACAACTACATCAAGTTCAAGTCACATGTTAAATGGCATGAACATTACAAGTTCTTAAAAGTACAGTTCCCTACTACTCTTAACACTTCTCTCAATGCTAACTATGAAACTCAATTTGGTATTACTCAGAGACCTACCCACTGGAATACCACTTGGGAAATTGCCAAGTTCGAAGTAGCACACCACAAATTCATGGACTTGAGTGAGTACAACTATGGTGTTTCGATTTTAAACAACTGCAAATATGGAGGTGCTATTCATGGTAACTTGTTGAGATTGTCCTTGTTGAGAAGTGCAAAGTCCCCAGATGACCAAGCCGACATGAGTGACAATCACGTCTTCGAATATGCCCTCTACCCACATGCTGGCAATGTTGGTGCAGACACTGTTAAGTTGGGTTACAACTTTAACTACCGCGTTGAGAAGGCAATCGTTGACCCAAAGAAACTGTTGGCCCAACTCCTTGGAGCTGTCAAGTTAGGAGGTGATGAAAGTTTGGTCTTGTCCCATATTAAACGTGGTGAGAACGACGCCGATATCAACCAGATGGAGCACATCAAATCTGAGGGCAAATCACTTGTTCTTAGAGTTTACGAGTCTTTGGGTGGTTCTACCAGTGGTGTATTAAAATTCGATACTTCTGTGTTGAAGATTGCCAAAGTCTTCAAGACAAACGCTTTGGAAGACGAAAAGGACCCAGGTGTTGGAGCTGAATTGAAGCTTACTGATAAGGGTGAATTACCTGTCAAGTTGAGAGGTTTCGAGATCGCAACCTATAAGATTGTTTTGAAATAAAGTAAATAAGTAAATAAAAGGTTTGAATTCGTTTTTTTATTGTTAGTCATTGTTTCGTGATACAAGTTGTGTTTTTTAAGTCTGATGTATGAATGTAGTAGGAAAAAGAGACGATTTATGACTATGTTGTTATGAACTTGCATTCATGGAGCATTAATTGAATGGAATATAACCGACCGCACAGTAAATTTTTTTACAATCGCCTATCTCCTAGCATTAAATACATAACAATACAATTTATCCAATATTACCACGTAAGCTTATTTAAAGATAGTACTATGGTTTTCCCTAACAAGTTATGAATAATCGACCAATGTTTATATTTGAACTAAGATTGAAATATTTTACAACTTTTTACTATATCGAGAATAGTTCTTAAAATATTTCGCAGCTATTCTCCAAGAAATGCCTAGAGATCGAAAATAAGAGGAATTTCTACGGTTTTTGATTGTAGAGAGATGGTAGATTCTTCCAGAAACTTTTAAAACGTTCTACAGTCTTTTTCAAGGGCTTTCTACAGTAATTGAGACAACATTGATACAGTATTGATACAGCATATTTCGATATAGGCCCTAAGCTCTGCTAGTAAACTGTTTGGTGGTCCGGGCTCTGCTTGCTAAGATAGTTGCTACGAACGACTCCCTCCGTTATGGCAACCTCGAAGTAATTGCGCTTCAATGGAAGCTGCACAATTCGGGGGCAATTAATTACGTCTATTAATAACTCTGATCTACATTCTGGTAACCCCAGTAGTGAAGGCCATTACTTGTTTGGGATAGGCTTTAAGGTTTTGAGAAAAATCAAGAAAGTCTCATCGCATCGCATTATCAACAAACAAACCATAAATATAAATACAAATATTAATATTATCGATGGGGTAGTGCCGTACAGTGATAATGGACCAACACACACTATTTCATGTGGACTGCTTGCCGAACTGAGAACATAGAAATAGGTTTTAACGAATATTCTGCACGTCGCATCGAGTGTTCTTCACACACATTTCTTGACTAAATCTCCTGGGGAACCAGTACCTAATGGCCCGACGGCAAGTATGGCGGCATCAGGCTTCTGCAAGAGAAAAGAGAACGATTGCCAGCTAGATCTACCTACCAAATACGATGAACGCGAATCTACGATCAACTTGGAACACTGTACTAGTGGCTAAACTAACTCGATTCAGTTCCAGGTCTGCTGGTACATCCAGCTCCGCAATTAGTGTGATTGGGGCACTCGAGAGCTGAAATTGGTCATCAGTCGTGCGCATAAAAGAAACGATTGCTGCGGACACATGAATTAAAATGCATTAGCCAGGAGCTTACATAAAAATGTCCATGGACGACAGACTTCGGCTACCTCCAGCAAACTTGAATGGCCAAACAACACATCCACACACCAAATCCCAATATCTATAGGTAAACAGCATTAATATCACAACTCCAATAGGAAAATACTACCCCTCAGGCATACATGACAAACATCACTACAACATCATCGCAGGAGGTTTCAAATACATACAACGCGAAATTTTTACAGGCATGACAGAAATAATAAATTTATTCCTCGTGAATGTCGCAGTGTATTTTCGTGTCTGTTGCAGAATATTACTGATTATATAGGGGTACAGAAAGACACCAAAGAATACCGACACTTGCTGTTGACAGTAGAAACTCCATGCACTGCGACGCAAATGGGGTCAACAAGGATGCTGCTGTGTTTCAAAAGAATTGCAGCTGGATCATGTTTACAATTTCTTACAATATGCTGGTCGTGGTGTCTGTGCGCTCTTAATTCCATTAATACTCTCCAATCAATTGTCTTTTAAAAGCCCGCTTGCCTCACCCCACTGTTTGTTTATCTAACGAAATGTTTACTCCTGCAGACATTCGTGCAAGCGGTTATTTTTAGAATCAATCTGCAGTCGGATGAGGTCCCAAAGCGGACATTACTGTATCCAGCTGGTTAAGCCGACAGTAAAATCTATTGTAGATGTAAAATTACTCACTAATGTACGGTTCTATTTCATATGAAGTTCAGATGTGCTACACATCATAGTACAGCACTAATGTGTAGGATGTTATTCTGCTTAGGGCCGCCGTCTTATGTTTCTCGCAGTACGCAAGCCAGCGCGATGGTGGTAGGCTACTCACCACTATCAGGCCGCATGGTAGTATGGTAGTGAATGATTCGCATTGTGGAAGCAAGCACCGGAGCAACATGATGCCAATTGCGAGACCACATGTTTTCAAAGCAAACACGGCTCATTTCTACCTACTCTCTTCGTCTCCAGGCAGCGATCTCCAAAAGAGCCACCCGTCGCCAACACACACTCAACCGACACCAGACATTTTCCTGTTCTCGGGTGATTCAAAATCGAACATGCTAGAAAATATCGCCCAAACCTAAATTGGCAGACGCACCTGCATGAATGCTGCACTAATTCACAAAAAGTTTGCATCCAGTAAACAAACCTTGCCAATTGCATTGGGCTGTTCCCCCATTCCACTCGTGAACTTCGACTATAACGTATGAGCGGCAGGCACTGAGTCAATGGTACCAGTAATACCGAAAATGGAAGATTTGAAAAATCCGAGAAGTATATAAATCTGGGTATTTTCCCGATTATTTAGATCTAAGTAGTTTTCCTTTTAATACATCAACCCTACACATTCGCTTAATTATCATCATGAAGTTCACCTCCGCCGTCTTATTAGCCTCCGCTGCCGCCACTGCTCAAGCTGCTTACGCCAACGAAACCGTTACCGACATTGCCACCACCGTCATCACCATCACTTCTTGTGACCACGATGCTTGTCACTCCTCTCTCGTCACCACCGGTTTGACCACCGTCACCGAGAACGAGACCGTCTACACCACCTACTGCCCATTGTCTGGTGAGGAGACCGTCACTGACATCTCTACCACCGTTGTCACCATCACTTCTTGTGTTGACAACAAGTGTGAGGCCGTCCCAGTCACCACCGGTTTGACCACCGTCACCGAGAACGAGACCGTCTACACCACTTACTGCCCATTGCCAACCACTGAGGCCGCTGCCCCAGTCTCTACCAAGGCTGCTGCCCCAGAGACCGTCGCCGCTGAGTCCACCACCGCTGCCCCAGTTGCCCCAGTCTCCACCAAGGCTGCTCCAGAGACCGTTGCTGCTGAGTCCACCACTGCTCCAGCTTCTGTTGCTCCAGAAGTCTCTGCTGCTGAGGGTGCTGCTGCTGGTCAAGCTGCTCCAGTCGTCGTTGCTGGTTTGGCTGGTTTGGCTGCTTACTTCTTGTAAGCGGTTTAGAATTTACAATTGTTACAAGAAAGTGAATGTACTATTTAGGAACTATTTTGTCTTTTGCTTTCTTTAATTGGTTCTTTATCTGTTTATGTCTTTCTGGTTAATCAAATTTTTCTTTCTCATGGGAAAGGAAGCCGTTTCATTGGCATCCTAACCTTTAAGCTGCGCAGCTTTTTCTGGAGTCGAATGGACTCGTACGGAGTTGTTTCTGACAACTTCTTGTTTAGAAGACTGGTTTCAAAATAAATATTTTCTTTAATTTACTGAAGTTTAGTAATTCGGGGCCATATTGGCCATTGTCCGGTGGATTTGTCCACTATCATAATACTTGTTAATATAGGCATTTTCTAAATTTATCCTCAGAAGAGTTGTAGATTTCGGCGTTGTTCCGTCGTATATTGTAGTTATTGTTATAGAACTCTTGTGGAAACGATAGTAGTTTTGGGCTCATATTTGAAAGCACCAAGCAGCACCACTTAATTGCTATTTCATTCTACAATTGTTTAGAGTTAGTTCCCCTTACTAGATTGTTTATTTGTTTACACTTCAAAAATTTGTTCTTGGCCAAGCTCCAATGACATTTTGCGTTCATGTTGCTATACTCTGCTCTCCTCAGCGGGTGCCATTGTTTCAGTGAAAGGCCAAAGAGCCGGCGGTCACGGGGGATATAGGCCGCAGCTACAATAGGTTTGTGTAAAATCGGAAATTGCTTGGAAGCGGAATTATACACTAATAGTTGTTTTAACACATTCCTGAACTTGCATTTAAGTTGGTAGTTCTAGTGGCTGGAAGTGATTCTTTCGGCAATTACGAAAAATAGGAGCGAACAGCCTGAACCAAGTGGGCAAAGTTAAAAACACACATTCAGAGCAACCTGGTGGTTGACGACCGTAATTTGAAACATAGACAAATAAATCCCATAATTAAACCGACCTTTCGTCTCCATTCATTGCAAAGATTATCTTTGTCAATAAACCTAATATACAATTCCGAGTCTATTTGGCACTATTTTCCCGATTTCTCGAGAACTGTGCTTGTTCAGGAATATTTTTCCATTTGACCTCTTCACCCTCACTCTGAAACAAGTTAATTTCCTTCTCTACTTGGTTCAGTTGTGGGGGCATTTGGACACACCTCGTCGGTTATTGCAATTGAAACATACAATAGACTTTTTGTTACTCCAATTATTATGTGCTTATGCAAGACCAAGCATACTAACCCCAATATTTTTTGTCTGTTTCTGATTGTGTGCAGACGCGGCGCGCACCTGTACAGACCGACATTCTTCCTGTTTCGGCAATCGCCTTATGTTTCTACATCGTCTCCTAGAATTAAACCATCTTCTTCATTGCTACCAATGAAGTCCAAGTAATCGATTCCCAGGTCCAGCTCGGTGTAGTCATGCACAGTGTCGTCGCTGCGGATTTGGTTGAGTACCAGATTTAAGTGCTGGTCTGACTTAATTGCATTTACCTCGCTTATACCGTACACTTTTACGTAGTCCAACTGTAGAACCAGGTTGGCACGTGAAACGGGACTATTAGTTGTAGATGTTGTGTTTGTTGTTGCTGGTTCTTCTTTAACTTCAATAGGAATGAATTCCAAGTAGATATCGCGAAGTGGAATTTCCAAGCTCACGAGTTTCACTGGTACCTCAAGATGCGTTACTCCCGAAGTAATAGGGTGTTCCGAGATCTTGAGGAACTTCCGAAGATATCTATTGGAACTCTTATCGTTGAGTAGCTTGAACTGCAGTTGGTAATTGTGTAGTCTATCGTAGTGAGTTTGAGTTCTAGGCTTGACCCACAAGCTCACCCTTCCAGCATTTCTGCTTTTAAATATGACGTCAGTAAGAATAATTTGATTAAATAAGCGTATACCGATAGAACATGATTCGGAATCGCAATTCCAACTCAGCTCGTTATCGAGAAGCACGTTGTTAGCGTTATACTTCCATTCTCGAGGCGATTTCATTGATAAATAGTGATACCATCCAAATAGGATACGCCCAAGGAAAGGCTGTGTGTCCCTGACATTAGAAGACTTTCCCTGTGTTAAAAATCCAAGAATACGAGCTCCTAAGTTATAGTCGGCATAATTAACCTTTATTGAGCCTTTCGCCAAGACCTCTGCCAATTGACTTAGTAGTAATGGTGTAGCGCCAGACTTCAAAGGCGAGTCCCCATTTCCATCAGCTACATTAAGCGAATCAACCAAATTGTTAAACTTGTCCACTAGTATTTGATTATATTCCAGCATTTGCTTGTGGACCAAACGTTCTAACTGCTCTCTGAGAATGGTAGAGCTTTCAGTGAACTGTTTCGAAATGTACTCATCTATCTGTTCATTATTCTTCAGAAGGAATTGGTCCCACTTTGGAGTGGACACTGGAGCCGTGATGTTCTTGCCATAACTATCAATAAAATTGTACAAGTACTTATGAAAGGCTGGTTTGAAGTGTATTTTCTCGTTCTTGATATAAACCGGGACATGATCAGGAAGCGATTTTACCAACTCATTCACAATTTGCTCCTTAAGCGAATCTATATCGTCATTAACCTTTACCAACTTCTGCAACTTGTCATTGATCTCCTCCAATTTATCTTGGTCGGAATTTGTGCCTTCATTAAGTTGTTCACGTAGTTTAAGATATTCTGTAGTGTGGCCAACAAGTCTAGTTTCGACCTCTTCAAACTTTTGGCGAATGGTATCATATTGTTCATTCTGAGCCTTTACCACTAATTCTACTGTGGACTCCAAGACGTCATGTCTCTTTTCAAGAGTAGATACCCACTTCGAGATCTTTTCTACTTTGTTTTCAATTTTTCTTAGGTTCGATCCAAAGACTCTATCGTCATACAGCACCTCTGCTGTCATGAATTGGTAGACCACAAGAGCTACTATCGTTAGTGCAAACGAAAGTACGGCAAAGAAAGAATACTGTAAATACCTCTGGGTATCGTCTGATTCTGAAATCTTTTGATAATTTGCAGACTTCGACTTATCATCAAGTACTTCTTCTGTCGTTGACTGGAAATTCTCTTTCACACTCCCATTCCCTTCAGATAATACTGTGTGAATATTTTGCTTTTCTTCTTCAAAGGACTTATACTGCGTGTCATCATTATTAGAATAACTAGACGTGTCTCTTCTGTTATACAGTTCGTTTACCGATCTGTCAGATACATGTGAAGCGTCTGTTCCATTGGCAGCTCTGATTTCTCTTCTTGGAGCAAAACTCACATCTTCTGCCTTGTTGAATATGCTATTTTCATTGAACAGATCTTCATCGTCGCTGCTTTCGTTGTAGGTATCTGAATCACTGAGGACAATCTCATCATTCTGATCAATTGAATTTGGTTGATCATTCCTTATCAGTAACAGCCGCTGAAACTTGCTAAAAGATTCATTCAATTCGATTTCATTTCTCATTTCCTCTTCTTCGTCATCGTCACTATCGTAACCTCCTGCCAGAGCCTGATCTTTACCCTGGTATAGCTCTCTGTAGATCTTTTCATCCACAGCTGATCTCACTTTGGGAAGCGGTTTTGCTGGTCCAACGTAAGTATGCAAATGGATCGAAGCATCATCGTCCGTATCTCCAACTACTCTGGGGACGGCTGGAAATCCTGCCATGGCAAATCTTATCCAAATCTACAATATCAAGCCTACAATACTATACCTTAGCTATAACCAATTGGTATCTAAAGACAACCAACTCTCTTCTTCAATCTTTCACGTCTTCTAACAAATCGATTTATTGACGTTCCAAAATCTTTTTTCGGAGCGCGTTTTTATTTTTCAGTAGGTGCAAAAATACGAAAATGTCGCGCCTCGAACGGTAATAGACATTTACTGATGGAGATGGAGAGCTGGAGAGAGGCTACGGGATGCAATTGGGGAGTCAATTGGATCTGAATTGAGTTGGAAAACTGATATGTTATTAAGTAAGAATGTCACTATTGATATTATTAAAAAAAAAGAGGAGATAGTCCAGAAAATGAGATAATCCTAATAATTTAGCGTTTTGAGACGTCCTCTAGTGACTCGATTAGAAATGAACTTTCGTTAGACCATTAGATTCTGTCCAAGATGTTCTTAGAACTGGAGATCTCAGTGAATCCCAATTCGTCCTCGTTTTGGAGGAAGGTGATCTTACCGTCAACAACAATACCGGCATATCTGGCAGTTCTAACACCGAAACCAACCGAACTCAAGTCAGCAGTGTACTTGTCGCCTAATTCAGCAGAGATCTTGGCCAATGGGTCATTAGCAAAGACAATGAAGTTCTCCTCATCCTTGTAGCCCAAAGCTTTTCCCCAAGCAGCTAACACAAATGGGTCATTGGCAGCCAATACGATGATTCTGGAGACACCTTTATCCTTGAATGCCTGCAAGTTCTTCAAGTAGTCGGGGATGTGTTGCTCGGTACAGGTAGGGGTGAAAGCACCTGGTACAGCAGTGACAACGACAGTATTTCCCTTGAATTCCTTGGCCAAGTTCAATTCAATTGGGTTGGCACAAGCAGTGAGGTTGTCGTTTTCCTTGGTGTATGGAACATACTTTGGGTTGACAGAGGTTGGGAATTGGTCACCGACACCGAGAGCCATTTTGGGAGTTTTTTGGGGTTTATTTAGAGAATTACAATAATACTAAGAAGTGCCGAATTTGCTAGTGAAATTCAGACTTTTTGGTCGATTGAGTGATGATGGAACAAATCTCCCAATTGCTATTTACACACAGACAGATCCAACTCCTTATATACGCATGAACCAATGGCTAGCCCCGTCCCGTGGTGTGTCCACGGCCCCCCAACTGAAAAATTTGGGGCAACTCCGATGATGGCGGTGCGGCTCATAAACCCCATTTTTTGTGGGTGACTTCCGGTCGATGACTGGATGACTTATTGGAGGGAATCGAGTGCTTATTCAGCTGATCCGGTCTGACGAGGGTCTGGGCTCTGAGCGATATTTCACCCCCGGCTACCGGAGGCACGTTAGAGGCCTGGGGATTGAGGTAATTTGTTTGCTGTTAGGGGTTCATTGCTGCTGGAGTGTTTTTTGCTTTTGGTGATAGGTTAGAGGGGCGGAATTTCTTGTATTTGGCCGTCACAGACGGAGTCGGGGGGTCAAAAGTCCTTTTCAATTAAAAATTTGGGCACTTCTTGGTGGTGGTAGTTCCAATTTCGTTGGTATGCTTATACCCAGCAGGGTAGTTGTGTCACGTGATATGACACCCTGCCCACTACCCGGAAATCCCACATCCGTCCGTTCCTATAGGGGTTCCAGAATCTATTTGAGTATAGTAATTATACGATTGTCGATTTTGCATTCTTTTGCCACAGTCCGGGCTTATCGAGGTTAATAACGGCCTTTGTAACGTTTGCTGGAGATAAACAGTTAAAAAACTAAAAATCTGGTGCTAAAAGTCCGAGAGGTCAGCCTCGTATTCTTGAAAGCCACTCGATTAGCTGGGTCCAAGTGTATTGGTAATCATGACGGGTTAGGTGAAATCTAGACTATACGAAATGGCTGCAAGACACTGTCAGAGTTATCGAGACACAGTCAGT
Organism: Scheffersomyces cryptocercus; assembly: GCA_030555905.1. Lineage (NCBI taxonomy): Eukaryota > Fungi > Ascomycota > Pichiomycetes > Serinales > Debaryomycetaceae > Scheffersomyces > Scheffersomyces cryptocercus. Next base: position 69,054 of record JANIVO010000027.1, read on the forward strand.
GTTTATGAAGTGGCTTACAATTTCTGGGTTTTTCGGTGATCATGTTTACTTCTATTCATGTATATTTTTTGCATCTATTGTAATTAGCATGTCTACTACTCTTTTAAGCCTTGCGAAAGTATCTTATTTGTAAGTATCTTATCACCGTAGAACTAGACTGCAATAAAGATGACCATATCGTGACATAGTGGCGAAATGGATAAGATGAATTAGCTTCTGTAGTAAACCGACGGAACCAGTGTTGTTTATTCTATTAATTTATTTTGGAGTTGGAATTAAATATGGTTAACGAAGTAATTACATAAGTACGAAATCACAATGCAACAGGCCCTTGGATGGAAATTATTGTAAAATTTTGGCTAGACTGATACTAGCTAGTGGGAGTCTAAGGCTGAATATGGTTATGGGGGCATTTCATACTAAAATATTAAACTCACCACTCCTCCCACTACAGAACCAACATAGCCTCCGACCAATAAAGTGATCGGCCATTGTTGCCAAGGTCTATCCCAGTCCAATGGAATAGGAATAACCCCGATCCACGTTCCGACGATAGTCAAAAAACTGGATGCAAGAACGGAATTTCCGAAGATCAATGCATAGATGTTATCGACCTGGAAGTTACGGGAAAAAGCTTGCAAATCGAACTTGAACAATACCAAAAGTGGGTAGAAGATCAAGAAAGACAAGTGAACAGACAATAAGAACGTCTCTTTGAGATGCTCTGCAAGTGGTGCTCCGAAGAGGATAACCACTACAAACAATGGAATAGATAACACTAGCGTAATTGCGGTACTTCCCGCCAATAAAAGCGGCACATTTGTACTTTCTTGTGCCTTCTTCGTCTTCTTCTTCGAAGCGTATAGGATAAGCGATCCTGTAGTAATCTGGGTCACTATAATGGTCCACAATCCGCTCAAAAGCGTGTCTGCTATATGTTCTGTCAATCCCGAGTGGAACATGTAGTATACTATAAGCAAATTCTGCACTGGGATGATAGGAAATGTCAATGAAGGCACATTGGGCTTGATTCCACTGGCTGTAGTCTGGTTAACAGTGTTTTCGGCATCACCGTTAGTAATTTCACCAGAATCCGAGTTTGCGGCCAGTTCGTTCAGCTGAAACGACACCGATTTTCTTCCCACCTTTCCTTTTGCCATTTTCCACGGATATATACGAATATACTAACGACTATATATGTAATTACAACGATCCAACCACAAAGAATCAATGGTTTCTGTTAAACTCAAATATATTCAATTCCGGATTTGGCAGGACGCGGATTTGAAGGGTTTCAGTGTCGTGGAAGATATTTGCGACAATGAAAAACGACAATCGAGACTGGGTATAGTAGAGGTGTATGGTATGGTTATGGTTATGGTGATATTGGTGATGATATTGTTGATGATATTGTTGATGATATTGGTGATTCCAAAGTGAAGTTGTTGTAATACTTATTATAATTACTACTGGTCATACGGGATGCTGGTACCGGTCTTCTATTTGGCAATATTTCAGAGAATATATATGATTTTCTTAATATATCACTTACATTTTCCATTTATATAGTAACAGATACTTCGTCGTGACGTTTGATTCTATTGACTAATATTACTTTCTATTGACTAATATTACTTTCTATACTACATATTATATTCTACAACCCCTTCAATCCATTCTCAAACTCAATGATATCCTTCCAGATATCTTGGTAGATGTTCTTTGCACTGACCTTCGCAGCCAAGTTCTTCTTTCTGTCTTCATTCAACTTTCCGTAGCTCTTGATCACATCGTAATCAAGCATTGGCTTGGTGTTGGTATCATTCACCGTCAATGACAAACCTCCAAATCTGTTTAATCTTGGGTTCAAGCCGCAGTAGTGGAATTCCTTGTCTGTCAATTGCTGCTGCAATATATACATTCTCCTGTAACTGGACTCGCTGATTGGAGAGACACTGAAAAACGACCCGTCAATGGTGGATCCAATGGTCTGGAAATCTCCTGTAACAGTTGTTTCTTTGTCACCATTCTCGTGGTTGTACAGCTCCTCACTCTTGGGAATCGATTTAAGACAAGTTACTTGCGAATTGGTGGCAAAAGATGCCTTGATGATTAATCTCTGTCCGTTTAAAGAAGTAGGATCTTCAGGATCATACTGAACTAAATGTAAGACGTTATTGTTGTCTGCGATCAAAACGTAGATTTCTTCGTCCTTCGTGATGAAGTCTGCGCAGTTGACATCAAGTTCTTGTAAATCTTTTCCCAACATAATCATTCTGAATGGCTCAGCATCGAAACCAACCAACCAAATACTCTTTAATGAATCTCCTAATATCAAGAGGTTTCCAAAACTCTTGGCTTCCGACACGTACACTGAAGTGTCCAAAAATGCCACTGGAACAACACCATCATCTTGTAGATCCCTAACGATCACTTTTTGGCCTTGTGAAACTAAGAATCTTCCACTAACTTCACAAATAGCGGTGACGGCGCCTCGGGTATCTTCCTTGAAAACTTCTTTGAATTTGTGGTTAGTTTCTGGTCTGTCAGGCTCTGGAATAATATCAATAATCTCGTAGATCTTAAAGGAACCATTTGCAGACAAATCTTCCATTCTGTATTTACCAGAACCAATTACAATGAATTCCTTCTTATTCTTGAACTTCTTATTAGAAGAACCGACATCCAATACCATCGATTTCACAGTCATTCCAACTTCGTTATCGGTTAATTCTATAGTATCAATAACAGACCAGTTGAAAGGAGAAATCAATTTTATTGAACCCTTATATTCAATCGCTCTTGGTTTGTCAGCCTGAACACCAACGATTGGGTTGCCTTCTTCATCGAGACAGTTGTATGGAATTTCATCAAAAGTTGATAAAACATAAGTATTGGAAGTTTCGTGATAGGTTATGGAGCGAATCAGCTCGCCAATTGGTATATGTTTCATTGGCCACGAGTTTTCATAATCAAAATCAAGCGGCAACTCACAGATTCTGGCATTCTTCTGGTTATCCAAGAAAATTAAACCATTTTTAACCTTCGAGTCATTAAAAGGGGAAATGGAAAGTGCTGGAATCTTGGAGAACTTGAAAATCCTTGGGATGGCATGAAGAGATTTGAGGATCAAATATGGTGTAACACCAGTGACGAAAATAGAAGTATATCCATTCAAGTTGGGGAAATATACCAATCTTCTCTCCACAGCGGTTCCAATAGGATAAGCATTTTCTGGTGCACCAGTTATCGTTAGATCCTTTTCCTTCTTGAATTGGAAGTTTTCACCATCGAAGTATAATTTGTACAAAAGAACTTCACCACCAATGGTTAAAATAGTCAAGTACTCTTCCTTGTGATTTTGATCACCAATTTCGTTGAGCATGACTTGCTTAATGAAAGGATCTGGATCCGTCTGCTTGGGTTCGAAGAAAGCAAGTGCTAAAGTATCAGAGAACCTATCGACGTTGTTCAACTGGTAACATCTTTGGTTGTGAACTCTGTTGAATGCTACGATTCTGTTATCACCGGTAACTAACACGAAGGTCTTCTGTTTTGGCCCCAAGTTCTTTGGTTGGGCGGTGTATTTTCCAGTGGATGATATTATGGAAGACGCTCTAGCTCTTTTAGTTCCACTCTTAATCAATAAGTTAACATCTTTCAGGACAGCACTCAACAAATGCGAATTGGTGATATAACCTGTAGTGATAATAGTATCAGCCAAAATCTTAGGGATATCCACTTTGGAATAGGATTCATTGTATGTGTTTATAGAGAAGATCATGACATCACCACTGGATAAGAAGATCATAAGAAATTCGTCTCTAAGAACACTATTGATAATTTCATCATCCTTAATCTCATCGTTTAATGTAATACGTTTCTTGAACAAGTTGTTATACAAAACAATCTGTTTCGGTGTCACTTGCAATATGAATTTACCATTGTTCAACTCGTGCATCGCAATAGTGGATTCCCCATTTATGAAATCTTTGGAATTCAATCTAGCGAATGACTTCTCGATTTGGAAAATCTCTGATTTGAGATTAATATCATCAGAAGTGATCAAGTATTTTTGGTTTAAATTCCACATTCTATTGATTTGCGAGAAGCTCAAAGATGACGATATTATTGGCTGTATAGATGGAGTGATGATGTTTAATTTGGATTGTTTGTGAGAGCCGGCACTGGCAATAAGTGAAACTTCTTTGAAATTCGGATTCTTCAAGTTAGACTTGAACTTTTCAGTGGAATAATATCCCATGGTGAAATTAGAGATCACACCGTTGTTGACTAGTTCATCGTGATGAACGAATTCGATAACAGAGTTTCCTAGAACTACTTTAACTTCCTCCTCTTCGTCTTTGTATAAATCATCGTCATCATCTTCGTTGTCTTCGTCGTCATCATCTTTCTCGGTCTTGTTTGCTATGGCCTTCTTAGGATTGAGGGCGCTGTCTTGATATTTGTATTGAACTAATGGACTGTTTCCGTTTTGGTTGGCGAAGAACAACAAGTTGTTATCCAAGGAAGCCACATCTCCTGCGAATGTTAATTGTACATTTTTGTATAGTGTCTCTTCGACTGTGTCTATGGTGAACTTCTTGATTGACTTACCGTCTACTTCGAAGTTGATATAGTAGAACTCTCCTGTGGATAATACCAACAATGCACGATGGTCGTTTGGAATTGGAACCACTACGCAATCTTCAAGTTTGAGGTTCAAGTTTGATTGGTCGGCATACACCTTGGTTGATGTAGTGATGAGAGAAGTGAACTGGTTTACAGCTATTCTTCTTACAATTCCACCATTATCCACGTGTATGATTTCATTACATCCGAGCAATAAACATCCATTCAATGGAGCTGGTAAAGGAACGATACGATCTACATCATAAGGAAGATTATCAATCTTCAACACAGATACTGTTGATTTAGTAGTCAAGTCCAATGTTAAGATACAGAATTGCACGTTATCTTTAATCTTGGGCAAGTTACCGGCCCAAGCCTGTTGTTTCTGCGATAAAATACCAAATGTAGGCTCTCTATACTTATGAAGAAATTGCATATCAATGATAGAACCAACAGATGGGTCTAAACTTGATCCGTCAATGAGAAAACTGTTGTCAAAAAAACGGCCCAGTTCTCCGATTAAGCTGGCACCATTATTAATTCCATTTTCCTGAGCACCTCTTGGCTTTGACTTCTCTTGGTCTTCACCATCAGATTGGTCCATGTTCTCATTTTCATTATCTTCCTCGTCCTCATCCAATTCCTCGGCTGTCTCGAAGGGTAAGAAACAAAGGAGGTTCTTGAATCTCAAACAACTACACGAATTGTGAGTTGGTTCCAACAAAAGCTCCGACTGCGAAAGCTTTTCGTAAGTCGAGTTCTGAATTGCATTCTCGTAGTAATGTAACGACACCGTCGAGATTGTGTGGGCGTGATGGTCCCATTTTATCACCGAGAACTTAGCATACTTGGTGGACACAAGTAGGTAGTCAAGGTTCGGATTTTCAAGGGTTCTGATCGGTTTAAGATCGGTAATGAGCCCGTGAAGCTTGAACTGGTCCACAAGCTTCAATCGGTACTGCGGCTTGTTCGGTGTCGACTGCTTCAAGAGTACAACTTCGAAGATCTGAAGTAAGGTCGCTTTGCCAACAACCAAATGTCTTGACGAAGGCGAGATGAAGTTGCACCCAACACAATGGCTGACCCGCGACGGCTCGATAAACTCGTGGTAAACGTCCATGGCTACTACGGAGGACACTCACAACCAACTAATATCCCGTAATTGGTCAACTCTATAAAGAAGAACTCATTCACTTCTTCATCATACTTAGTCTTCCATAGTTAAGAGATTTCGTACTGTTAGGGAAGAGGGCTATACGCAGGAACTCGATTTTTCAGCGATTTGAAGGATTATATTGCGGCACGGGTGTTGCTATATGCAGATAGTTAACTCAGGTTTGGAAGGCCCAATGCAAGGGGTGGATAGAGTGATTGAAAGCTGGATTTTAGTTGCTGGGTACAATGTAACTGCATGTTTTAGCATCCCCATCTTTTCAAATTTCAATTTACACCAAAATTGAGCCTCTTTTCCTCCTTGTTCTATCCCCTGATATCGTCAATGGCATCTTGACACCCATGACGCTGCCTGCATATAATACAGAATGTCACCGTTCTTACAGGTTAAGAGAGGGTTTTGTTGCATTTTAAGGCTCGCAAAACGACACCTCTATACACAGGAGACAGCTACCAGCCTTTCAGCCAACTTCTCTTGTTGTAGTAGCAGTTGGCTCTTGGAGCAAACGGTTCAAAATCGCCGAAAATGAGCCTGGCCATGTGGTAAACCGTAAGATTCGAGGTTGTTTGGCCATTTGGCGCAATACCCAGAGTGCACGCATGTCTGTGCACCCAGTTACACATCGGCATACCACGGTTCATCCCAACACCCTCGTCATCCGCACCGAAATCTGTTTGGGTACGTTTTGTAAGGGGCCGGAAACCTTTGCCCTAGTGGATTTTCGATTTAAATTTTTGGTTTCGAGATAAGGGTGTTTGGAGGGTGAAAGATGGGTATAGAGGGCAATCCGAGTAGACTTTGTGTTGGGATGGTGGTTTTTTTCGGAGTGGATTACCCTGAAATGTGGCATTGTAGTGGTATCTCACTGGATGACTTCGGATAACCAAACCGGGGATACAGCACAGCAAGAAATTCGGAGAAAGACTACAAAGAGCAAGGAAGAAGGTCGACAATGGCGACGGGAGAAATACCCGATCTAGTCCGCAGCGGATTGTGGGGTTTTAGGTGTGGATTTGCTGGTGGATAAAAACCGTACTTGGTTATATGGTGTATGTTATAATGGTGATAGTATAGGGAGCGCAGGGCATAAGCGGATGGAAATTAAAGGAGCCAGAAAATCGGTGGTTTGGGATTAGAATGAGATTAAGAGAAGGGATCAAGTATGAAGGAAGGTTAAATGGAGGTTTGAGTGAGGAATTACGGTGCAGTCTACAGATAGTAATATATTGGTTTACGTTCAAGATAGATAAGATAATTTGTATTAATACACTTCTCAGCACAGCCGTACAAGACTATTCAATAGTCTGTCAGCGGAAGAAAGTGGACAGAAGTCAAAAAATGCTAGTTGGGATTAACTTTTCTTACCAGAGGAGCTCTGGCAACTAAGATGCTTGAAGGGGATATATGATGATATCAAGCATGTTCGATGCAATTGTTGTTTATATAGCGATATATGCTGGTGCGAAGAAACAAATCATATAACGGCAAGAACAATAGCAAAAACCAAACCAAGGAATCCGGAAGTGGCGACAGAAGCGGCAGCGGCGCCTTCATATGTTGTGAAAGTTATAGAAGGAGTCTCGACTGCGCTAGAGTTCTTAGCGGACGTTGGAGCAGCGGTTTCGGTGATAATGTTGTTGGTGATAACATTGATAGTAGAAAGAGGCGTGGTAGCAACAGAAGATGTTCTGGTGATGACAACAGTGGAAGGTTGAGAAACGACAAAGGTAGCAACAGAGACTGATGCTGGCTCAGAAGCAGCTTCTGATGTTGCTGGTGTTTCAGCTTTTTCTGTAGAAGCCTTAGTGACAGTTTTGGTAATCTCAGTAGTAGTGGTCTCAGCCGAAGATTCAGTAGTCACTTCAGTGGTTTCACTGGTTGTCTCAGCTGCCTTAGAGGTAACAGTAGAGGTAACGACCTTGGTAGTCTCAGAAGTCTTGGCAGACTCAACGGTTTCAGTAGTGGTGGATTCAGTAGTCTTACCTGATAATGGGCAGTAAGTGGTGTAAATAGTGTTGTTCTCGGTGACAACAGTGACACCAGTAGTGGCCTCTACCTCTTTACACTTGTTTTCTTTGCAGGAAGTAATGGTGATAACGGTGGTGCTGATGTCTGTCTCGGTAGAAGCTGCTTCAATTTGAGTAGAAGTTGGCTCAACAAGGGAAGTCTCATCGGTGGATGAAGCAGTTGGAGTAACAGGTACACAGGTAGTGACAACGGTCAAAGCACCGTTGACGTAGGTTGTGTAGGTGGTGGAGCTTTCTAAATCTGTGGTGACGTAACAACCGTTCGCGTCACAGACAGTTCTGGTGACTTGTTGTATTTGATTTTCATAGTCGGTTTCGTAGGCATATATGGTAGACTTGACCTTCGTAGAAGAAGAAGTTTCAATGATGCTTGTTGAGTTTGGGAAGAAGAACGACGAAGGAACGACCTCTGAACAGGAGAGGGTTGCAATCGTTGTTGAACGAATAGTGAGCAAGTCAGATGAAGCTGCCAAAGCAGATGTGATTAAAGCGAGGGTAGGTATGAAAGATTTCATTGTTATATTTTGTCTAAGTAAAGAATGTGTAGTAGTTGGATGGAGAATAAAGATATTGGAGAAAAAGACAAATCTAACAAAATCAATCAAGAGAGAAGTCCCCTCCATTTATATTCTTCCTTTTTTGAATGGATCATTGATATGCAATCGTAAACCCAAGAATCATTGTTGACGTAAATGCTGATGGTCAAGCGAATCTGGCAATATTGCAAGTCATTGCCCACAATTACTAGCCTTTGCAGCTGGTACCAAACCTTGATTCAGTCCAAAGTGCCAGCATGGGTCACATTCTGCCCACATAAGGCTAGAAACCACCAGTTTCCCCTATTGGTGTCCAGCACTTCCCAAATCGTGCAATCGCTGCAAAAACTGGCTGGCTCTATTGCCGCAAAAAGCGGTGATGATTCTGGCTTGCTTGCCTAAACGGGTAATTTGTGCGGGCTTTCGAATTTTTGCAGCTTACGTAACCCGCAAAAAGTTTTTATCTTTTCCATCAACGGTTCTTCATAATGCAAATATTATGGAGATGAATGTTGCAAAGGAAGTTGATGTTCTTTTCCGTAACGAGTTAGAAAAGTCAGAAAAGGCTTGCTATTGTCGTAGTATAGATCGTATTGTAGTGCAGGATGCATCTTTTTCTGTGGATCTTTGTTCTGGTTGTTTTAGGCCACGCAGCTCTTGTCTTTGGTAAGTCTATACAGAATGGAGACTACATTATTGAGTTTGATGATTCAAGCATAGAACAAAGCTTAAGTAAAGCTAAGTATTCGCTTATATATTTTTACTCGGATACGTGTAAGTATTGTCGCCAGTTTGAGCCCCATTTCGAGAGCTTGAGTGTGTTGTACAACAATGTCACACGAGACCATGGCAAGAGTCTCCAGGTTATCAAGACTAACGCAAAGAAGAACTCCCGGCTAAGTGAGCTTTTTGCCATAAGGAAATACCCCACTTTGAAGTTGTTGAACTTCGAGACCATGGAAATTATCGACTACGATAGGCCCAATAGGGATATAGACACAGTTATTGAATTCTTGGCTTCTACGGTGCCAGGCGCTGCGCCAGGCAAATACAACAGAGTTAGTGAATTGGATGAAACCAATCTTGATGAGGTTATTGCTGGCTCGCCAAGCGGTGTGATGGTAGTTTTCACCATGTCCTATGTAATTGGATGGAACCATTACGATATGCCCGGTCACTACTTTCAAAAATTTGCTTCCTCCGCGGAAACGGACATTCAATTTGGTATAATAGACGCAGAAAAGATGTCTACAGGATCATTAGTATCAAAGTATCAGATCAGCAACTTTCCTTCTATTGTTTATTTTGCTAAGAACGGAAAATTCAAGACCTACAAGACTCGTGCAAGCAATCATTTGGACACCGAGGCATTGCAAGTACCAGAGATCACTGAATTCCTTGCAAATTTGGACTCACTGGAAGAAAAGTACGGTACCTGGTTTGGTTCCGTTGCTGAATTGGAGGAGTCATATGAAAATTCTCCGGAATACGACGGATTCAAACAGCATAGGGCTGGATTCAACGTTCGCCAAAACGCTAAGAAGGACGAGGAAGGTAATACTGACCTTGATGAGGAGTATAACGAGTTGTTGGAGCATATAGAGCTTTAGAGATTGTAAATAGAATGCATATGTACATATACTGTTATAATATACTATTATATGAGGGGAAAGATATCGAATGAATGGACGTAAAGAAGAATACTTAGAGAATACTTAGAAATGAAGAAAATGATTCTTAAAACTAACAAAAACTAACAATATTGTACCGAGCTGAGTTTTTTTTAAAATTTTAAGGGACTCCCAACTTTCCATCTGACTCTCGGCTTCCCACCAACTACGCCCTACCCTATCAAATTCCATATCCATCCTGTTCTTCTCTCCAAAACACCCCAAAGGCATTGATTGCAAAATCTCCTATGCGACATCCCAACAAGGCTATTGCGACATAAGACGACATTCCTGTCGATTACTCAATCGTGTTATATGCAGGGATTGACATACATACCATCTTTAAGTGAACCCACACAAATGTCCATTAAATGGGTTCTAAATGCTCCTAATTTCCCATTTAAAACCTCCCACCATACTGACTTCACCTTTACCTCCCCATCCATCTACTTTCCACCACCTATCCTTCCTCCCAATGCCGTCTCCCACCGCCCTCTTAGCTTCAAACCATTCCTGCACCTACTTCTGTCACCGCAATCCTGTACACAGTCTCTAGCCTTACGTGTTTAAAATTCCATCAATGATAAGTTGATTTATAACTGTGTTTTATGGTAGATACTACTGGAACTATTAGAGGCTTGAGTGGTTATATAGGTAAGATAGCTATCAGGAAAGAGTTAGAAATAGCGCAGAAAACCGCCACCATGAACATTTTTCGCTTTTTTGGGGATCTTTCCCATTTGGCCAGTATATTCATCTTGTTATATGCTATTGAACAGAACAAGTCGATCAAGGGATTGTCATTGAAAACCCAGGTTTTGTACGTGGTAGTGTTTGTGACTCGTTATTTGAACTTGTTCACCAAGTTCTACTCATTATACAACTCGCTTTTGAAGGTTTTCTTCATTGGGTCGTCGATCTACACCGTGTATATCATGACACACAAGTACCAGAAGACGGCCAAAGAGTACATCGACACATTCCCTGTCAAATATTTGGCAGGAGGTTCATTGTTATTGGCACTTATCTTCACTCACAAGTACTCGTTCGGTGAGGTGACATGGTCGTTTTCCATCTGGTTGGAAGCGTTCGCCATTATTCCTCAATTATTTATCTTGCAAAGAACAGGCGAGGCCGAAAACATCACCACCCATTACATCTTCTCATTGGGTCTTTATAGAGCGTTATACATTCCAAACTGGATCTACAGATACTGGGTTGAGGACCACTTTGACTATATTTCCGTGTTGGCTGGTTTGGTCCAGACTGCTGTGTATTCCGATTTCTTCTACATCTACTACAACAAGGTGATGAAGGGTAAGAAGTTCGAATTGCCAGTTTAGAGAGAAGCAAGAGCGAAGATTTCGACGATTGAACATGGAGAAGTGTTCTATTCAGACCTGTCCAACGATTGAGGTCTATCTCAAATCTAGAAGACCAGACGTGCTGTGGAATGAAGCTGTGAATTTATTGAAGCCTGGCTTTGACTGTACACTAGTGTAGGTTGATCTATTATTTAAGTATGTTAACGTATACAATCATAATAGCAATATAGTTAAGTTTAGTAAAATTGGAAGTCCTGATTGTAGAATGTGATATTGCATTGAAGAGAAGTAACGAAATCATACTTGTGATCGATAGTGATAGGAATTCTATGGTTAATTGCGTCAGTAATTCTATTCTGTAGACCACCTGTTTCTTCGAGATTATCATTGACCCCCATCTACTTATTCTACGATATTTCTTCATGATATGCTTACTATACTTTGTTTATTCTTTGTTCTTCGTTTACTCCCTTAACTAATCCCTCTTCAATGGGTAGTACTCCGTTCTCACACCTTCCTTTGTCACGATCAAAATCTCTAATCCGTCACCGACTTGGATATGTCTCTCTGTAGCTGACGAGAAGGCATCCTTCACCAACTCTAATACTTCGTCTAATGTCAAGTATCTTAATTCACGCTTTTCCTTTCCGTCGGTGCCTGGCTGGAACTGGTTCTTGAAATTGACCTGGTTATCCAAGAAAGGCATGATCAAAGATGCAGCAGCACCTCCGGCTCTACATTGCTCTCTTTCGTAAGATCCCACGGGATCATAGGAGTACACAGCACCCTTTCCTTCGTCGTCCAATCCTGCTATCAACGTACTGACATAGTAAGGGAAGAAACGCTTGCCGTACAACAAATGCTGGATGTATCTGGCTGCACTTTTTATGCTCAACTTCTTTCCTCCGTGGTCGAACTTGTACCACTTCAATTGGTTTCTGAATCGGTCTATCAAGGCTGCTCCGTCGGCGGCGAACCCGTTGGCTGTCATCACTATATCGTCACCCACGTTGAAAACCTTTGGCTCGTAACGAGAGTTGATGGAGTAGCCTTCCACCTGTCTTGTGTCTCCTGCGAGAACAGCGAAATCCTCGCCAGCAATGCCCAACACCGTACCACCGTTGTCGGAGTATGGGTTGAATCTGTGTTCGATAGGGACCGAGTGGACCTCGGACGAGTACTCTGATGCTACTGTTGCGTTCATGATTGTGTGAGTAGATGGTGTGTGTTTAAGGACTGATTGGTCTCTAATTGGTAGTTTCTATGAGGTTTTTGCCGTTCTGTGTAGTGCTATTGTCAAGAACTATGATCTACCGTATTTAATGGTTATAACACTCAATCTCTGTACTGATAAGCCCAAATTTCTGTGCAATTGGCCGCTTTCTTGTGCTTTTTCTGTGCTTTCTAACCGACTTCTAACCGCTGGCACTGACTTTCTGCTCCAAAACAACGCAATTGACTATCAAAAGACGTATAATCACCACAAGAATCATCGTTACCAGTCATAATCGCCTACTGAAATGTTCGTTTTCAATCGCCACTGTGATATTGGTGGGGACACGCTGTTTTAGGTCACGGGGTGTGTGGTCACATGGTTGAGTGTATAGTGGGAAAAGGAAAGGTGTTTCTGGTTGTGTATATAGTGTATGAGAGAGAGGTGGTAGTGGTGGTTAGTGAAGTATGGGTTGAATGGTGTTGAATGGGTGGAGAAGGGTGGTGATTTGAGGAGAAAATTGGGTTTGGGATGGAGAGAAGTGTGGTTTTGGGTTGTGGTGGGTTTTTTTGGTTGTTTTGCTATTTTTTTGTGTAGATACATTGGGATATATTGAAGGAATGGATGGTGCAAAACGCTGTGGAACCGTTTTTATTTGCAGCCGTTTTCGCAACAAGAGCACCTGGTGGGTGTCTTGGTAAGGAGAGGAGACTTTTAGGTAGGTGCTGGGGAATGGGAAGAGGGGTATGTTGGAGGTGGGTTGTGTATTAGTTTTGAGTTGGATTTGTTGGATATTTGACAAGCGAAGTGGGCACCATGTACTTCTAACTATGAGCTCCCAAAGGAAGCTACACGTAAGTGCCCTAAGTGCTTTAACAAGGGAGCAAATAGGGAGCACAGGGAGGTAAAAAGGCACGGTAATAAAGGTGTATTCCAGAAGAAAGGTCTTGGCCTGTTAATTGAGAATGTTTCACGACGTCTACTTGCTTTCTAGTCTATTTCTTTTTTGAAATGTTCCTTCTAAGAGACCAGCATATATCTCGAAGAGATAGTCTGCTTTCCTGGCTCTATTGGCTAGCATTTATATTTATATTGATGTTCACGTTCCAGTTGTTCAATTTCTTCAAAATGGGTACGAATCATTGATCCAGTCGATAATATGGGGCGACTAGCAAACCACTAGAGAGTTATTCCACATTTGTACAATTGTACACCAAAACCGATTGTACACCAATCTGAAAAACATTCAGGGCTCCTTATAACTACTCTACAGCGTTCACAATAAGATCACATTATATAAATTCAATCTTCACCATACCCATCTCCTACACAGTTTTCGCAACCGTAACTCACTTCTCCATCACATTCAATACTCTTATATTATTGACATTCTATACTAGTGTGACAAAACTCCAACTAACAATGCACCATCTATTTACAATAAAATGACATTCACTCGTACTACCCTATTCAGGCTGATTCTGAACTTCGTGGAAACCCACTAGCGTCGATAAATATATACACTTGCTAGGGCCCCATGACTTAAATGCATTGAGACCGCTCTATAAACACTGATTCTCGTCTCGGATTTACTTCTCGGCAGAAGATTGCTGGATTCTGGTGATGTAGGCCTTGGAAATTACATTCCACGATCTCATGTACTTCTCCAAACACTGGTTGACACAATAGTCTTCTTGAGCGTTCAACGCCACGGATGGGTTGACTATACACTTCTCGAAGCAGTTTTCTGTGATTTTGCTGACCAATTCGGTAGCATTGGCGACAGCCAACTCCTGGGTAATTTGGTCCTGGATTTCTTGCTTGAGCTGCTGGGATTTCGACACCGAGGTAGCGGAGGAAGTGCTTCCTATGGATGTGGAACCGAAGAGAGCCATGATGAAGGTGCAATTTGAGGGCGTTAAAAGACTAAAATTACCGGATTTTTGGGGGTTTACCGCGAGCTTCTATCCTAGGCTTTCTTGTGAACTTGATTTTTCACTTCTTTCCCGCTGTTTCTATACTTCTATAGCCACTTATCCACCACCAAACCACCTCCAATCGAAACTTTTCAGTTCGATTTTTTTTGGGCCCGTTTTTCACCCTCGGATGTAGTCTCTATCGCACGTGATGCTCCTGCCGTTGGTTTGCAGCACCCACCTCGGATCTCCTATTAATACGAATGAAAGAAAACGTTCTTTTTATCTTTTTCATGATGTTGTTCTTCGTTGTTTCGGGCAGTATATTGTTGTAGAAACGGGTGAAAATCGGATCCGAGTGAGTATTTTGTGATGGCCAATTCGTCCAGCACGCTTGTAGAAAGTGGTGGCGAGGAAGATGCCCATTTATTCGTGCTTGTTCATGGACTCTGGGGTAGTCCGAATCACATGCATACTATAGAACGGTTCTTGAAAGACTTGTTACCCAGCGTGTCCAAGGAGAAGATCGCCATCTTGAAGCCCTCGAGCTTCCGATTCTGGAAGACTTACGACGGGCTTGAGCTCAATTCGCAGAAAATCATCGCCGAAATCTTCTACGAGATCGAGACTCTTAAGCAGAAGAACAACTACAACGTCACCAAGATCAG
The DNA here is from genome assembly GCA_030555905.1 of Scheffersomyces cryptocercus. Taxonomy (NCBI): domain Eukaryota; kingdom Fungi; phylum Ascomycota; class Pichiomycetes; order Serinales; family Debaryomycetaceae; genus Scheffersomyces; species Scheffersomyces cryptocercus. The sequence goes on from JANIVO010000027.1 coordinate 84,215, forward strand.
TATTGTGGGCTATTCGCTAGGAGGGTTGTTAAGTCGGTATGTGATTGGTGTTTTACAAGAGATCGGGTTTTTCGACAAGGTTGAGCCCATCTTCTTTACAACGTTTGCTACGCCACATGTGGGAGTTGAATTCTTTGCCAAGAACATCTTTGATTCCACTGCCAATCGAATCGGACCTTATCTCTTCGGTCCCTCTGGAATGCAATTGTTCGTGAAAGACACAGAAAAGGCGTTGCGGGTGATGGCCGATCCCTCCCAGAGGTATTATCAGGGATTGAAACGGTTCCAGAAGCATATCCTCTTGGCTAACGTGAGAAACGATAGAACGGTGGCGTTTTTCACCTCTTACATTACTGAGTACTCGCCATTTGACGACTGGAGATCCGTCAAGATCAAGTACTTGAAGAACTTGCCAGAAATCAAGGTTGGAACGGTTCAAACGAGGCCCAAATTCGTCGATTTGACAAGAACTCATGTGCTATCAACTGAGGCTGTTAGAACTTTCGAGGGCAATACCCAAGAAGACACATCGTTCCTGAGAAGTAACAGATTAGTCAAGATCTTGGTGGTTGTGGTACTAGCATCATTTTTCTTGCCTTTCTGGATTCCCTTGGTGTTATGCACAAGTGTATACGTCTCGATTTACAGTATGATCAAAATCAGGTTTATAACACGTCCACAGGTGGAAAAGCATTGGGCTAAGGTCAGAGACACGGTTTATGGCGATTCGCCTGTTGATCCTAAGGATGCAAAAATCGGAGAGGAACAGAGGAATATGAGAGCCAAGTTGGCAAGACATGAGTCGTTCAAGGGTGATACTTCTCGTCTTACTGGCAATGCAATGGAAAACATGTTGTACGCCGAGTCGCGGTTTGTGGCTAAGAATTCACAATTTAAAGATGATGAAGAAGCCGCAAGAAGCAGTATTGAAGCCTCCAACTCTCAATACGAAGGCCACGACGATGATGATGAAGAGAATGTCGGAGTGGACGGTGAAATGATGTCTATTGTTAGTCTTAAGAACAAGCAAAGGGTGGTGTCTGTGAATATCGAAGCCAATGATAACATTGTGAAATCGCACCTTGAAACATTGAAGGTCCAGGATTATAGTAAGTTCCCTCTATTCACACCCAAAGCGAAACTAGAAATGGATGAGGATAAGCGCTATATCATTGATTCGCTCAATAAGCTCGATTGGGTGAAAATCCCGGTGTACTTGGACTGCTGGAATGCCCACGATGGTATCGTTAGCCGTAAGGGGCCACGTTCGAATCCAAGGGGAACAAGTACGATTGGGTTGTGGTGTTCCATTTTGAGAAACCATCTCGAGGAGACGATTGTGAGTGAAGAACAGAAGTAGCAATAGTTCGATGTATATATTGAAACAGGGGCAGATTGCAAGCAAGAGAGGACGGGAATATATAGATAGAAATGAGGGTGGTATATTTGATTGTGAAATGTGAAAGAGCTACTATTTGGAGTCCTTGTAGTCTGTACAAGACAGGATGTAGGTGGAAGAATGTAAAGGTGGTTGGTTATCTTGACCATATCTCTGGAGGAAACCTAGTGTATGAAAAGACTCAATCTGGGTGGACTAGTCTGTGCTTTCTCTAGTGTATGAAAAAGACTCAATCTGGGTCGACTAGTCTGTGCTTTCTTTCACTGAAATGGCTCATAGATCTAGGAGGACACATAGGAAGATGGCGATTAGGTATCTCTCGTGAAGTCGACTTTAAATAGAAGATGTCCATAACTGAGAGTATACTTTGCGTAGGATAATGTACAAATAAAGAGCAACTCAAGAAACAAATCAAACATGGAATTATAGATATATAACTGTAATTCATAACTTACACCTAATAAAGCGTATAACAAGGTTTAAACACGTTCAACAATCAACCAATAAACACATCAACTATCCTCTATTCATGGATTATATGGACTATAGGGACTGTTGCAGCCAAATAGCACTAAAAATAAGCTTTTATTGTTTGGTCTCGTATATTTATACCTTATCCCCTTGAATTAGTACTTCCTTAACCGTTTCCATTCCTGGACTCGGGTCCTTACTTACCCAACTCGGTTTCAACTCTACGTGCTATTCTCTACTTGCTGGGTTTATATTCCCCAGTTTCATTCCCTATGGCTGCAACACCGAGCCAACCCTCGCAACAGCAACCGTAGCGTAACCTGCAACTAAGTTGGAGCGCACACTGCCGCAACTTAGCCGATTGGGGCCAAAGACCCGTGCCGCTGCTACTTAAGGCGCCTCCCCAACCAGGATTCCGGTCGCCCGGAACTCGCTTGTGTGCCCTCGAGGCACTAACCTGCAAACCATGATTGCTAGCATCGGCCGAAATGGTTAAGTATGCAAAGAACCGATGAATGAAGAGGTGGTGAAGGAAGCAAGGTTAAGAAGGGACTAGAGTGAGGATACGGAGGAGTTTAAGGATCGAAACCAGTTGTGGAAGAGACTAGTTTGTGAGATATCTGTTCAAGAGGCGATTTTTCAGTGGTTATTGTGCTGTAATCGTGGTATTAAAGGTAGAGTTATATCCTAGTGTTAGCATTGTTGTTAGTGCTTGTTGTTATACTGTTGGTTGTTATACTGTTGGTTGTTATACTGTTGGTTGTTGCCATTGGTTGTTATACTGTTGGTTGTTATACTGTTGGTTGTTATACTGTTGGTTGTTATACTGTTGGTTGTTGCTATTGGTTGTTGCCATTGAAAATACTGTTTGATATAGTATTGGTTTAGTGGTTGATAGTGGTGATTTCTGTTCAATTACTGTTAATTGTGTGAATTTCTGTGTTTGTTTAATACGCTTGTTGGTGACTACTATCCATTGGTGTTGATTTGTGATTGGTGTTGCTGTGATTGGTGTTGCTGTGATTGGTGTTGCTGTGAATTGGTTTGATTGTGATTGGTTTGATTTGTGAATTGTTGATTGTGATCTGTTGATTTGTGATCTGTTGATTTGTGAATTGTTGATTTGTGATCTGTTGATTTGTGAATTGTTGATTTGTGATCTGTTGATTGTGATCTGTTGATTTGTGATCTGTTGATTTGTGATCTGTTGATTTGTGATCTGTTGATTTGTGATCTGTTGATTTGTGATCTGTTGATTTGTGATCTGTTGATTTGTGATCTGTTGATTTGTGAATTGTTGATTGTGATCTGTTGATTTGTGATTGGTTTGACTGTGAATAGTTTGATTGTGAATAGTTTGATACTTGGTTGCTGGTTGTTGCTGCTTATTGTTAATTACAATTGAGTTAAGAGAAGTTAAGCTTGTGAAAAAGGTTTAACGTGGGTGTTGATATTGACATTGATATTGGTATTCTTGTTACCATTGACATTAACAGCATTGACTGACATTGATATTGGTATTCTTATTGACATTGACTTGACATTGATCTTACAACATTGATATTAACTGACATCCAATTTGTGATTATACTTCAGATTGAACTTCATCATCAATTCGCCATTGTCTTCAAGCTTGACTATTACTTTCATTGACTTTCATTGACTACTTTCATTGACTTTCATTGTCCAGTACAATATTGATCAACTCCGCTAGCTCCGTTGACGTCGTTAGCTTCATCATTTACTTGAAAACGTTTACACTTAAATTACACCGTGACCATGTTCATCTCGTCAAAGTCGGTGATAATACCGCTTCTCCCCAAGAACTTCATAATACGAAGCTCACCATTGAAACAGCTTCCGGCTCTTTCCAAGAATCGCTTCTCCAGAAGCCAATGCTCCTACTTACACACTCTGTCTTCGCTTAGATCGAAGTTGACTGCTACTAATTCAAGAATATCATGGAAGGTTGCTGCTATCGGTCTAGGAACAGTCGGATTGACCACGTCTGTTCTTTTCAGCAGAAATGGTGTATTTGGCTCTGAAAACATCATTTCCAACGACGTCCATGCAATTGATACCTCGGTCCACGAGTTGAACCCGGTGAAGGAGGCCGAAACCTACGAGATAGGCCTCTACGAAGCTTCCCAATTGGAAGAGAAACAACAATACGATGCTTACAGAAACGAAAAATTGACAAAGGGTTGGTCCGCGGTACGTTTATTGTACTACGTTGGCTTTAAACTAGAGGATTACTTCATAGATCCGCTTATTACAATCGCAAGGTTTATGGAGTTGTCGCTCATCTTCCTTCCAGTGCTTCTTGCATCGCCAATCTGTTGGTTCGGTAAACGAAACTTGAAGTCTGGAGAAATCGTCCGTTCTGGAGCAAGACTCTGGTACACCTATTTGAGATGGTCTGCAGAGATTGCCGGTGCTTCGTTTGTTAAATTGGGTCAATGGGCTGCTTCAAGAACCGATATCTTCCCCAAGGAAATGTGTGAAGAGCTTGGCCATTTGCACTCTAATGCAAAGGCTCACTCTCTCGAACAAACCAAGCGTATCATCAGCAGAAGTTTTGGCAACTTGCCTTTTGAAGAGATCTTTGACGACTTCAGAGAGAAACCCTTGGGTGTTGGTGCCATTGCACAGGTTTACATTGCAAAATTATCTGAAAAGGCCATTAAGAAGGTTAGAAGATCCGTGGATTATGAGAACAAACTTATCGAACAAGAAAGGTCACATAAGAAAGATCCATTCTTGAACAGAATAATGGTAACCGAACACAACGATCCGTTGACTTCGAACCAGTTTGTTGCAATCAAAGTGTTGCATCCTAGAGTGGAAATCAAGATCAACCGTGATTTGAAGATTATGAAGTTCTTCGCCAACATCATTAACGTGATTCCAACGATGGAATGGTTGTCATTGCCAGATGAAGTCGAACAATTCGCTATTCTAATGAGATTACAATTGGATTTGAGAATTGAAGGCTTGAACTTGGCAAAATTCAGAAGCAACTTCAACAACAGATTGGATATCCACTTTCCCAAACCATACTTGAACTTTACCACCAGAGACGTTCTAGTGGAAGAATTCATTCATGCAATTCCGATGAGTAAGTTGTTGTCTCTCAAAGACAACTTCGGTAAGAATTTGTCCAAGGAAGTCAGTGACAAGGGACTCGATGCCTTCTTGAAGATGTTGATTCTTGATAACTTCGTTCATGCGGATTTGCACCCTGGAAACATGATGGTCAGATTCTACAGAAACGAGCTCTTCAAGCACGAAAAGGAATACAAGATTGTCAAGTCCAGTAATGAAACGGAAACGAATAAAATAACTAATGAATTGTTGAAGATTGGAGACGATCCAAAAGCTTGGTGTGACAAATTGAGTGAATTATACGAAGAAGGTTACCATGCAGAAATCTGTTTCTTGGATGTTGGTTTAATCACAGAATTGAATCATGTAGATAGAGTGAATTTCATCGACTTGTTCAAGGCATTATCGGAGTTTGACGGTTACAAAGCAGGAGAATTGATGGTCGAGAGATCACGGACGCCAGAAACCGCCATAAACAAGGAACTATTTGCATTCAAGGTCGAGAAATTGGTGGATAGAATGAAGGAAAGAACATTTGCATTGGGAAACATCAGTATTGGCGATTTATTGGAACAAGTATTGGGGATGGTTAGAGGACATCATGTCAGAATGGAAGGTGACTTTGTGACTGTTGTTGTTGCAATTTTATTATTGGAGGGAATAGGAAGACAATTGGATCCAGAATTGGATTTGTTTGCAAGGTTCGTATATGCTCTTTTATTAGGCTTTCCCACCGAGAATGACATCTCTATGTTTTTCATAGCCTGAACACTGGCGGTGTTCGAACCATATTACTCTGTCCTCTCGTTCTCGCGGTGGAGATTTTACCATGGACATTTACTAACTGCTATATAGTGCATTACCCGTATTGAGAAGATTAGGATTACTGAAAGAGGGCAGAGATTTATTGAAGGACGAGAACTCATTGAGCATGATCAAGGTCTGGTTGGTATTAGAAGTCAGACAGTTCATCAATGCATCCATTCAAGACGTACGTATACTTATAGTTGGGAGAAATTCGATAGGTGGGAGATACTTATTGGAGGATATTAGGTTCCTCCGAAGAGTTTCTGAAACAACCCCCGTGTATTCATTATTCGAGGCAAATACTAACTTTATTCTTATTATAGATCCATTCTTTGGTCAAGGCCGATATGTTGAGTCCTAACATTTAGACATAGAATTGATATTTATTATACAGAATATACGAAATGGTTATGACTGAGTTGTAGGAAATGCCTGTCGTATCATTGAATCCATCGATATTTATAACAATGATGTATTTTACGACTTGATATAGAACTATACCTCTATATATATATATAAATTGGTCCTAATAGTTAGCTGGCATTTGAACAAACGTCACATAAAAGCTTTTCTTTCCTAAATATCAGCCTCCCATAACCACCTACAGTAAAATCATACTATACATCTTTATCATATATCCAGCTTCAAATACAATATAAATACTGCCATAGAAACAACAACTTACAAAACCATCAAAACCATCAAAACCACCTTTTTGCAATCTGCGACCGCGGGGGAGGCGGCCGAATCCACGGGATTGCCAGTGCAGCGCACTGCGGTGACGACGCACTAAACAAGATGAAGCGCTCGTCCAGATACCGGAGGTACGTTAAGAAGTACAGGCCTGCCACCGTGTATTTTTGATAGAAAATTACCTTCCTTGAAAAGTGTGCTAATGATGTTCATGGAACCTTTTTGACCTTATGTCTCAAAGCTATGGGTTACCCTTGCTCCTTCAACCCCACTTGGGCCTTGAACTCCCCTGTACCCATGCTCTGGTCAACCGGCCTTCTCTCACCGAGTTCTGGCTAATCGCTGCACGGTCTATTTTGGAGATCGTCACCGCTCGCTAGAGGCGTTGCGGCATGGATCTTTTGTTCTGGCATCGTGTACGCGTAAACCTTAATCGAGAGGAGCATCAGCCAGATCCCCTCATTTACGAAGGGTGGCGATGGCACTCCTGTGTGAGCGCCTACCCAGACGCTGCCAGATGCTGGTATAGGGAGAGTTTGCGGTGTGTTCATGTGGGAGTATGCCTCTCGCCATGCGAGCCACGCCTTATCCCATCTCCCAAATGAGGATCCCCCGCCCTTCAGTATGGTTACTTGCGGTGACTTTGCCCCGAGATACACATACAAAGAGGAAGATGATGGAATACAGTACGGACGTTGGGGTAGAGAAGAACCGAATAGGAACAGAGTGAGAGGAACAACGAGAAAAACTCGTATAATGGAGCACACACAGGCGTTGGGGTGACCTTTGCTGGAGCGAGACCCCCCGTGAGAACGAGATGCTTGCCGCACATTTTGGTACAGATCCATTCACATTGCGAGAGGGCTTTGCGTGGGGGGCAGGACCAGGAGCATGAGCAGGTGCCGGTTAGGCCCCCCTCCCCGCTTCTTCTTGTGACGAGGTGGCGGGTAATGTCTATGTTAATTAGAGAGGAAACAGATAGAGCGAGGCTTCTTTTGCAAGAGATAGCACAGTAGACATTAAGCAATAAGCATTAAGCACAGTAGACACTAAGCACTAAGCTCTAAGCACAGTAGACACTAAGCAATAAGCATTAAGCAATAAGCATTAAGCACTCAGCAACAAGCACGATATAAACCGGAAGCAGAAAATAACGAATTATAAATTAGGAAATAGTTTTCTGAAGACGCACTGTAAGATACAGACACCGAGAGATAGCGAAATCATTAAGATATAATATACACAATATAGGCGAAATCCACAATATAAACTATCACAGATAACAACCCCGATAACCATCACCCCGATAACCATCACCCCAGACAACCACATACCCATCACCCCAGACAACCACACAACCATCATCTCAGACAATCGCATAACCACGACTACCACGGCAACCACACACAAGAAACCCCAGTAACTACCACACAAAAATAAAAAAAGTCCCATTCTTCACTGCTTTCCCAGAGACTGACACCCCCAGTAAAAATAGACTTTTTTTCCCGTTTGCATATCTTGTGTGTCTGATATATATTTCTTTCATTCTTATTCTTATTCTTCTTTCTGGTTGGTTTCTCCCTTTTTGTCATCCAAATCAAATCTGTAAACCTTCACTTTCCTTCGAGAAACCCCGTCGCTGGCCCATTTTTGCACTTTGCCTTTTCCATTGACGTTGACTCCTGTTGTACTCAGACACGGCTAAGTTTAACTCTGGCCCCACCATCTCGCTGAAAAACTAACTCCGATCTAACTCGGACCAGGCCCAACCATCGGTATAACTTTTCATTTCGGTGAAGAAAGTCGATTTATAGCGTTGAAAGTGCCTGAAAGTGTTGAAAGTGTTGATAGGGTTGAGAGGGTTGTTTGACTTGTTCAGAAAATCCAGTTAGTCGTCATTTTTTCTCGGCCGTCAGTTGCAAAAGAGAAGAGAAGAGATAGATGAAGAGATAATAAGACTATAGACAATAAGATCAGAAGACTGTAAGACTATAAGAGAATAAGAGAATAAGACAATAAGTTCATAAGAAAATAGCAGAATTAGACTATAAGACTAAAAGATTACAAGACTAAAAGATAACAAGACTAAAAGATAACAAGACTAAAAGACGATCAGAGAATAAGTCTAGCAGATCATAAGAGAATAAGACTATAAGACTAAAAGACCATAAGACCAGAAGACCAGAAGACTTTAAGCCAATAAGACCAGAAGACATTCAGAGAATAAGTCTAAGATAGTCCACCCTACAATTCATACTTTCTTTCTTTCTTTCTACTACGATACCATCTTCTGTGATCACATCATTTGGTTGTTCTTCTTTTATAACACCATTCCTTAAACTACTCCTTGGTTGTTTCTTTCCTTCATTGAACTTGTGAATGTCATTAGCTCATAAAGTTCACGATTATAACTTCATTACATTGGTTATAACTCCACCAATTGATACTCCACCACATTGATATAACTTCATCAACACAATCACACATCTCATAGAATGCCTCCATCGCCAGTATTCTCCGAGTCCGTTCCGGAAAGATCTTCTTCCATCAACGACCCCTTATGGACAGACTCTATAGATGACTCGAAAGACTATTCTATAGATACCCAAAAAACCCACCAGATAATACCCTCTTCCGCTTTCGATGAGGCTTCTTTCAATCCCCAAGAATCATCCTTCGGTCTACATGATACCAACGACATACTGTCAACAAACTACACCACCAACCCGTCTTCTTCGGCCTACAAGAAGTCCAACATAACGAACCACAACAACGCCAGCTTCCATTCGTCTCATTCGTCGCTCAAAATCAGCACCTCGAAAGAAGAACAATTCCTCAAGAACAACACCAAAGGCTGGGCTCATGGCGTGAAAGTGCCCTATTCTGTAATCAAGTTCGACAGGCTCGAAAACGCCGAGAGTACCAAGATCCTCTCCAAAACCTACGACCAGGACTACTTCCGGCCAAGACTTGTTCTCGACGAAATAGAGCATTCAGAGTTCGCGGGAAGCAACGATTCCAAGCGTTCTTCGATAAAATCCAGTTATCTGAGAGCTCCGGACGATGAAAAGGAAGCTGAGGCCGATATTCTTCGTAAAGACGAGATCAAAAGCGCCTTTGCGGGCTACTACTCTATCCCAAGAGCTTCTTTGAATATCCCCAATTGTTACAGACAAGATAAAGAGCAAGTGAAACTAATGCAAGAAATCCCAAAGCTCTGTTACCAGAACTACTTTGATTACGATGAATTAAACTACACTTTTGGTGGCTTCTATAGTAATAGAAGAACATCGTTCAAACACCTTGGAATCCCCAAGAACGTCGATTTGGATAGGATCTCTATTCACTTCCCAGCAGAATTACCACCATTCGTCAGCAAAGACATCCTCACAAACCCATTCATGTGCCCTAATGACCACTTCTTCATGTTCAACCCAATGAGAGGCACAATCTCCTACTTGGACACCGTCAACTCTAAGTACTTTCCTGGACATTTGTGTTCTCTAGCCAGTGCCAAAATATCACAAAGACATGTCTTCTTCTACGGTGGTTTCGAGATCAAGACGTTGTCCGTAAATTACGATCCAGAGGTGGACCGTTGGATCATTCGCAAGAATATCGTACTCAACGAAGACGGTTATATCCTTGACATAGTGACGTTGCGATTCTCCAAGGTACAGCTTAAGCAAAGAGGTGCTAAATCTCATATTGGAAGACTAGGAAGTGGTATAACGGCTAACATCTTCGATTTGGACGACGCCAGTGTAACGAACGTTCCAGAAAGAATTCCTCTGCCGCCGATTTTCACCGATTCTCGTAAGGACAAGCTCTCCAATTTGGTGAGTCCAAACTTGAGACCAATGACTTCTCCCAAACCATTATCTGGCGTACCTCCAGGTCCTTCGAAATTATCAGAGAATTACTCCGCTGCTTCAGTTAATGTTGCATCAACTTCACCAATTAGTAAAACCATCATCAGCAATTTGAAGAGGGAGGAGGCAGACTTTCCGGCTACTCCACAATCAAATACGAGTTCCACCTCGTTTCTGAAGCAAGTAACGAACCAATCGACAGTTTCCTCGATTACCCAGTCTTCTGCAGAGTCGGGAATCTCAAGATTATACGGTAACGGTTCCAATTTGAAGGCTACACTCACCAACAATTCCAACAACACCAGCAGTGGAAGTAGCACAAATAGCTTACCTACGCCTACTACGACTTCTAAGATGAGTAAAGTGTTCTCTAAATCTTCCAGACTCTTACACAGACATACATCTAGGAACAACAATCAGCGTGAGTCAAAGTCTGAGCACCATCCGTTGAAAAATACCTATTCAAAGCAGGTCAAGCAAAACCGTTCAAACCTGCAAACGAGCTCTAATGGAACGGGATCAAGACCCGTTTCTCCTATCCAGAAACTGACAACAAAACCTGAACCCATACCTTTGAAAATAGATACAAAGGTTCAAAGTGAAAATATGGCAACATTAACTAATTCTACACCATCCCCTGACTTCAAAACAGTCTACCCCTCATCAGATAACATTCAAGTTGATATAAGGCCCTTACCTGGCTACAACAGTAACCCCTCTGGCTCCACATACAGCCGCTCAGCTCCATCGAAGTCGCAAGATTGTAACTGCGATCAAGGGATTTGTGACTTATTGGACCATCAGGATAGCGAGTCAATCGACTCGTATGAAGCCGAAAATAAACCCAATGGATTGTTTTACGACTCAATCTTGAAATCTGGACTCAACGGAGTCTCAATCTTTGTCTTTGGTGGATTTTACGCTGTAGTCGACGAAGAGGGGTTCACCACATTTGAAGCTACCAACGAGCTCTTGAAAATTGATTTAGCTGTTGAGGATCTTCCAAAGGGTGTCAAATTCCATTCAGAGGCCATGGTATTCAATGTAGGCAAAGAGAAGGACTTCCCCATGGAAATTTGTGGAGAGTGGCCATCTCCAAGAGGATATGCTGCATATGCCTTGATAGACCACAACCATTCACAGGATATTAATTGTGAGTTGGATCTTCACTCAGAGCATGATAACGAGGAATTTTTCCCAAGTCGGATCCGCAGAGCAGGTTCTCCAATCAGCAATGTATCCTCTCATTGCTCTTCATTCCGCACAAGTCAGAGCACAAGTAATGAGACTTCTAAGTCAAATGGAAAGGGTACTACTGAATTCTTCTTCACTGGCAAGGCATTTGTAGTCCAAGGAGGCTGCGATCACAAGGGAAACTACTTCAGTGACTTTTTTATCTTCAAATTTGACGAATGTAGGTGGGAACGACTTTCTACTTACTTGTTCGACTATTTCAACTATCCTCTTGCTCCTGGAGAGGATGATGATGGAGCTAGATATGCTAAAGAGTATGAAGTGGACGACCCACCTCTTGTAGAAGCGGAGCTCAGAGCTTGTCACCACACATGTTTGTACTATAGGAATGAAGAGCGTGATTACTTATTCTTCTTAGGAGGTTTCAGAAATGACTACTTGCGTTACTTCGATAAGGAACCCTACCAGAGTGATAATTATGAAGTTACCAGACATACACTGTTTCCATTTGCAAGCAACAATAGCAACTTGTTGCGGATTCCGGTCTTGAATTTGCAGACACAGACATGGAAGTTCATGAGATATTACTATGACCTTGATCCCCAGATCAGCGATAATTACCTGCAAAAGGTGAGCCATAATCCATCCTGGTGCAATGCTAAGATTAGCAACTATGCTGGATCTATCTCGTTGAACGGTAAGATTATTACTATCTGTCATGGTATGGCTATGCCATGTCCAGAGAAGAAGAAGGACAGAGAAATAATTGAGCAGGACATACCAGTACTGCTTCTTTTATGGGGTGCACATGTTCACTTTGTATTTCCAAGTCTTTAATTAAAGTTGTGGGGACCCTATTCTGTATTTTCTTCGACTTGAAGGATTGAGATGGTAATTGGATATTAATATTTGTATAATTAACGGTAGTATTAGTATATATGTATATGATCACGAATTAACGTTTACGTTTTATTAACTACATTTAAAGAAGGTGGATGAAATTCGTTGATATAGGAAATGGAATCATAAAGATGGAATATTATTAATACATATCTTACATGAACAGTTCAACCTTCACCGTCTAGCTGTAGTTCTTCTCCTTCTTGACATCTCTTTGACTGAAAATCAGAACAGTTCTTGCCCACCACTCACCTTCATTAACACCTTCATTTATCAAGGCTTATTTAACTTTCAATTTAGCACTTTAAATGAAGAGACAGCATTATTAAAATCATACAATTGAATGCAATCTTCAATATATCCAGCCCTCTCCTTCCCCTCCAAATCTCTCTCTCCCGAATCCCACCCTGTTTCCTCTATTGGAACTGCAACTACTACTCCCCTACCACTTTTAACAATCAATAGCTGCAAAATAGAAAAGAGCAACCTTTGGCAAGTGCAAAAGAGGGAATTATTGTAATCCAGGCGAGTGGATTATTTGGTTATATGTTTTTATAGTGTGGGACTATTTGAAGTAAAGAATATACATAAAAATAATAATTAGTATTATACTAATTATTCCTTTGAATATAAAAACTTACTCTCCATATGGTACGGATATTATAATACGGCAATATATATATTTATTTATTTATAAATATGACTGCAAAATAGCAGTAGCGCAAGGTCTTCAAGTACCAAAGGCATTAACTCTTGTACTCGACATGAAGTGAGTAGTTTTCTTGAATATTACCACCAACTTTCATTTCAAATGAATACTACAATACATACATATTTTACAAACATAACACACATTATATATATATATTCATATAAATATAAATATTAATATGACTGCAAAGACTGCAAAAGACAAGGAAGTGCCCCATCCTCATTTGCCAAAGGCATTATTTATTGTACTCGAATAGGGATATTTTCCGATTGCTAGAAACAAGATCCAACTTTCTCGAATGAATACGAGAATACACAATACATAACACACATTATATATGACTGCAAAATATAACAAAGCGCTACTTCCTCAAGTGCCGAAGGCATTAATTTACTTGGCATGAAGTGTTCCGGCTCACTTAATTCCAAGCCAACTTTCATTTCAAGCTACCACTGCCACAATTATACTCATGACACACATTATTACATAATACCCATAACACCCACTACAAATACTTAAATATATATGACTGCAAAATACAAGGAAGCGCAACATGCTCGAGTACCGAAAGCATTAAACTTGTACTCAGCATGAAGTGGATAGTTTTCTTGAATACAAACACCAACTTTCATTTCAAGTGAATACCACAATACTATACATGATACGCATAACCACATATATAAATATATCTATATGACTGCAAAATACAAAGAAGCGCTACATCTTCGCTGCCAAAGGCATTAATTATTGTACTCGGATTGGGTTTTTTTCAGATTGCTAGAAACAAGCTCCAATTTTCTCGAATGAATACGACAATACACAATACATAACACACATTATATATATATATAAATACATATGACTGCAAAATACAAGGAAGCGCTGCATTCTCGCTGTCAAAGCATGTTTATTGTACTCGTACGCGGTGGTTTTCAGATTACTTGATTCCAAACTCTATCGTTCATTTCAAACGAATAAACAACAATACACAATACATAACACACATTATATATATAAATACACACATACAATTATATATGACTGCAAAATACCAAAGAGCAACCTTCGTTATGGTCTTCCTGCAGATAGCCATATCTTCTCCTCTCGCCTTTTCCATTACGTAATCCACCCACCACATTATTACATAAGCAACGTCAACGGTGAAATTTTTCGTTTCTTCAAAAAACGGCGTTTGACGCCTACGAAACACCACGATTTCTTCTTGTTTTCAAGCATAAAGTATACTATAACAGACCCTCTAACATGTTCGGATTAGGAGGCGCCCCCCAAGTTTCGTCCCAGCAAAAGTTGCAAGCCGCCGAGGCTGAATTGGACATGGTTACCGGCATGTTCAACGAGTTGGTATCGCAATGTCACAAGAAGTGTATTAACAAGACCTACAGCGAGTCCGATGTTACCAAGCAGGAAGCGCTCTGTTTGGACAGATGTGTGTCCAAGTACTTCGAGACCAACGTTCAAGTCGGAGAAAACATGCAAAAGCTCGGCCAAGCTGGAGCCTTCATGGGTAGACAGTAGGCCATGAGAGTCTGAGTTCGTTCCACTGGTAGTCATGAAATGGTAGCTATGAAGTGGAAATTGATGATGATTTGTTCATTTCGTTATGTTGTTGGTGCTACTTACGGTGGAAAGAGTGATTCCGTGGCGAAAGGCTGCTGAAAAGGGCCTTTCTGGCAGCACTGTGTTGCATTGTTCGTATCATACATTATTTATTTGCTAATACTTAGTATATCATTGATCTGTATATATTTGCCTTTCCAGGAAAAGATGTCGTATAGTATAAGAGAATAGAGGTTCTTCGAAGGGAGAGAGATGTAGAATGAGAGTTGTAGCGGTGACGGAGTGGAAGTTATGCTTTGAATGTGTTAGCTAAAAGATGAAGAGTTTAATTGGAGCAAATGAACAATGGTTGGAGATGATGAGATGAGTTGAGGTCTTTGGAATGATACTGAAAGATAATGAATGATTGACAAAGTTCCTTTCAAGTAGTTTCAAGGTGATAATTCAAATTATGACAATGACTCGGGTTTAATTCAATTGTTCAAGATTTCTTAATGTATTCCTTCTAATCCTACTACAATTAAACCATTTGATAAATATGCTATTTTATGAAATATACGTAATTAAATAAAATATACTTCTTCTATATACAATCGAATTCCCGTTTCAAGGTCCGTAATTAGTTATGAATTTCTTCCTATTTCAGTTATAAAGTCACCATTTACTGGTACTCTTTTAAATGGTTCTTCTCCACACTAAGAATCACTTCTTCTCTCGCCAATTCTTTCAGTTATTTCTCCCTCTACGACCATCCAAGAGCTCTTGTCAATCTCAACTTCACTCCCTGCCACGAGTTCAACTTTGGCCTCACATCCAAGTAGAAGCTGGCTCCCTTTCCGGCTCCGCCGTAGAAGTCTATAACGTAGTCCACTTCGGTGCCACATCTATTAATGGTCCAGTCGTGTCTATCGAATGGTTTCTGGTATCCCAAAATGTTGGCATTGATCCAGGCTCTTGGTGTGAGTTTCTTCAGGTCTCCTTTGAAGCTGGTGAGTGTTATTCCACCACAAATCTTCACTGCTTGTTCGTAATTGGCTCTTTCCCAATTCATGATATGCTGCCACGCTCTCTCGTTGACAGCATTGTGAATAGGAACAACAGTCCCCATATCTTTTGTCTCTGGATTCCAGTTTTTACGCTTCATGGCATCGTAGAACTGCTTTTGTGAAGGGTAGATCCAGTTTGAATCAGCTGAAGTTCTTGGGATGGATGAGATCTCTCTATCCGTAGGAAGATCGATATTAGACCCTGTTCCGTCTACAAAACCAGCTGAAAGCGAGTCCGAAGAACACCCGTCGGCGCCTTTAGAGTCCACCTCTATCGCCTCGGGCACTGTCACAGAAACCTTCTCCATCCATGCTGTTCTGGCACTATGATCTACGGGACAAGATGGTTGTTCCGATGATGAGCTACCACTGCTTATGGTAGGATGGTGGTCCGGTATCGAACCTTGTGTATTTTTCACCCAGGCATCTCTAGTCGAGTGGTCAACGGGACACTTACCCTGCTCTTCAGAAGCCATTGTCTTGTCTCTTGATGGTGTATATCTCCATTAATCACAGTTACTAATGCCATTCATATCGATTTTGATAGGAGGAGGGTGTCCTGAAAAATCGGATTTGAGAATATCACGTGATGTGTGTAGTAGGTGTGTAATGTCGTTGGAGGGAGACATTGTGTGATAGGAGGAGGGTGGTTGGTGTGTTGGTGTAGTATTGGTGTTGATGTGGTGTGGTAGGAAGTGGTGTTGATGTGGTATGGTATTGGTGTGGTATTGGTGTGGTTTTAAAATCAGGTCATCGTAAATAATTAGCTCAATGGTGTAGTGTGTTTGTAAGAGCGATCTATGTAATAGTATCTATGTGAGTAATCAGATTGTGTAAATGAACGCTATTATTTATAATACTAATAGGTACTACATTAGATAGATAAATTGATATTGTATATGTAATTCGGTTGACAGGGTAATCAAATGCACAGCGCAGTATTGGTCAATCCTAAAAGACATTTGCAGAGAGATAACTCCAGAATATTTCGTATTTGCAACCATTCATACTTGTAGAACTCGTTATGCCGACATGACTAAAGCACTTATAATACACGAAACTTCCCAAACTCACTGATAGAATATAGAATCCCATTTGGGTAAACCATAGCAACAGCGAGTCAATTTCTAATAAATATTTAAGAGATTTCCTCCAAGGAAGCCTCTTCTTGCAAACATACTTACATACTTCCGTTGCAATATGCCCGCACCTTGCATTGAACTATTTTTTAGTCTACGAGAAATGTCGCAACTCTATCTATAGTTGTTATAGGCGAGTTTAGGGAGAGACAGACTAGTAAAGAGAAACATAATAAGGGAAAGATGAAAGAAAGCAAGGGGAAGTACACTTGAACAGTCCCCAACTGCGATTACTTTCTACTCCATTCCTGATACTTCTTGGTTAGGTATTTTACTCGAAGTCTCTTTAGTTTACAGTACGTATTTGTTCTATGTAGAATATGCCTTTGTTGATATATTGATACAAACGGGGACTATTTATGCATGCAAGCACGCTGCTGTTGATAGTTTGGCAAAAAACACCAAGTAAAAGAAAAGTCGACTATAGAGGCCAGTATTGGTTTCATATTACGACTTCTAGTCTATGTTGAGCCACTCTTGATGCTCAATTCACCTCTATTTTGACTTCTCCGACTCTCGTATCTGTCTTCCTAGTAGATCTTCTTCTTCTCGTCAATAGAGAATTCACCGGCACCAGCGTTGACAATGATCAACAATCCACCGACAATGGACAATGTCTGGAAAAACTCGTACTTGAGGAAATCACGGTTAGAGTCATGGCTGCTGAACTTCCAGAACTGGTTGGCAAACACATTGTAGGTGAACAACAACACAGTCAAAACAAAAGCAGCAAACTTGGTCTTAAATCCCACAATGATAGAACCACATGAAAGGAATCCAATCAAAATAATAAATATTCTGGTGATAGACCAGGTTGAAGAGAACACGAATCCGAGGAAAAGGAAAACCAACAATAAACGACCGGCCAACAAGAAGTACTTCTTGTTATCCTGATTGTTAATCATAGGTAACCCTGGCATGTTTAAAGTTCTCTTGTCTCTAACCAATGTGTCAGAGAAAGCAAGAATCAAACCACCAACGACGGACAAGTTTCTCAAGATGAATTGGGTATCAAAAATCAAGCCGTAAGCTAAACCTTGCAATACTACGACCGAAACCAATGCAGTGGTAGCAATCATGGATTGTTTTCTCAACACTAAGAAGGAGGACGCACTGATCATGGTACAAACGTTAACAACCAAGAAGGTCAATGTCAACCAACGCCAGATTTTTCTATAGTTGTGGAGATAGTAGACCTGTTCTGACCATTGGGAGATGATTCTCAACGAGTCTTCGTAGAATGTAGCTACAAGGAAGGCTCTTCCTATGGCAGGAACGTATGGCTTGAGTGGCTTCAAGTAGTCGTCCATCAAATCTTCGACTTTTTTGGATGAGTCCTCGAATTTATCGTAGAGGGACTTGGACGACGATACTGGACCAACATTGGGAGGAGGTACGCCTGCTTGTCCATTTCGGAATTGGTTATTGAATTGGTTTGGACCACGGTAGGACATGATACGATGATTATATGAGGATTAGGGGTGCTATACGACGGGGACGGTGGAATGCTCTTATATTTTTGGACAAATGGGGCACTAGTTGGTGAATTGTGATGTTTCTATAACTTTCAAGCTTGAAATGGCACTTTTTGGCGGTCAGATCACTGGATTTCTACAAACTTGATCTTGAATTATAACGACCCTGGACAGAATGAAAACGACGGAGAGAACGGGGGGTTTTTCCGAGCGGAAACTGGATTTCTGGGGATTTGTGGTGAATTGAGGATCCTGGCTCGCTGCGGGACTGGAAGATACTAAGGAAAAGACCCGATTTTGATGCTTTTTGACTGGTGGTATTGGCCGGTCACTACAATGTTTTCTGGTGTTTTGGTGGGGACGGAAGAAATTGACACGCCAATGAAAAACCGAGGGGTCGTGGCAAATGGTCAGGAATGGTAGGGTGTGAGAGTTGAAAGTGGGAGTGTGTGAGTGGAGAGTGTGAGTTTTACTGAGAGTTTTACTGAGAGAGAGTGAGACTGTGAGAGTTTGTGAGAGAAAGTTTGTGAGAGAAAGTCTGAGAGAGTGTGAGTTTGAGACTGACAGGTTGTAGCGTCACGTGTGGTGTTTGTTTGAGTGTGTTTCTCTGAGTGTGTGTGTGTTTTATGTGTGTGTTTTATGTTAAGACTTATGGGATAGAAGGTACAGGAACCAACCCGGATGTGAAGGTGGTGCTGAGAGTAGACTACTATGGATGGGTTTTCTGGGCGGTTAAATGGCAGGAGGGGAGTTACGGTGACGTATAACCAGCAAATCATGTTACGGATATTGAGTTTAAGGAATGAAGAGGGTTGTAAAGAGAGTAGATTCGGTAATCGAGTTAATGAAGTATATATATATATGTATTTATGTATATCCTTCGGTGGTAATGAATAGTCCACTTCCAGATGTAAACCCCACCACTACAAATAAATAATGTTAGCGTAACCAAACAGTGCGAAAATCACAGTGAGTGTGCGAGTGAGAGTGAGAGAGTGATACTGAGAATGAGAGAGTGAAGCCGTGAGAGTGAACGGTTGTATCGTTCACATGTGGAATGACTCTGTGAGGTTGTGAAATCAGAGAGTGCGACTGTGAGACTGAGAATGAGCCTGTGAGAGAGCCTGTGAGATCAGAGAGTCTGCGACCAGAAAGTCTGAAACGTCCAATCATCTGACAACATAATATTATTCTTATTCACCAATTTCCAGTACATTGTAATAGCCGTCATCCTCAGTCAAGGCACTTCCTCCATACCGTGAGTCCATGATAAAAAACTATCCTTTCATGGTTAATTTAAGACTGAAACTGAGCTGAGACCGAGATTGTCGGTTATAATCTCACGTGTCGTCGTTTAGTTGGTACGGAATTGCTGTGGGGGAAGGAAATTACCCCAGTAGGAAATGAATAGGGGTTCTCTGTTTGCTCGTCGTTCCAACAATATTGACCCACCTGGCCATTATTTACTGATCTCAACGAAACCATCACCAGTCGGGAGGCTCAATTCACCCACCACCAGGTCTCTCACTTCCCCCGCAGCACGGTGCGGCTCGGCTGCAACTTTCTCGGATGCTGCAACACTAATCACCCATCAAGGTAGTACTATATTACTGCCATTCAATTTCCTCCCATAAAACCGGGGGATCCTATGGATGCAGATAGATAGGCCATTGAAGACCCAACTTTCGACTTTGGAGTAGTTCGCCCCACCTCTCAGTGGGTGTGGCCTGGTTTGGCTTTGACTTCGGCTTTGGCTCTCGCTACTCGGTACTCACTGCAAACTAAGCCCTACGAGTTAAGCTAAGCCTGCTGAAATCGAGGATCATCGAGGAAGGCGTCTTGTGAGCAGGAAATATGAGCCCGTTGCTTGTAGTTGATGTAAAGGTCAGGTTAGCCTAGAGTTTGCACGTAGGTCTTGAATTTGAAGCTTGGAGGATTGCCTATGAGGGATCTCCTTTCACTGAAATATGAGTTTAGATAGCCTAAAACTTTCTACCTTTGGACTGTTTACTACGAAATAGTCAATAATGTTCGAATTCGATGAAGAGTATGATATGGACTTGAGAGTAATTGTTATTTATCAAGTACTTCATTCTTTATCATTATTTGAAATAGATTAGAAATGGCTGCTAAAAATGTGAAATAAAGATGATAAATAAACTGCAAAAAAGTAATAATATACAACTATGGATAATCGAAAACAATTAAGAATAAACACCACCAAAGGGACTAATTAAAGTCTTACAAACCAATTCAAAAAACAGTTGTCAACGGTCCTTTCCATCGAAAGGACATTTAAACCCATAGTCTTATTCGGTGAATTGCAGTATGATTTGAGATAAAATTCTGCTTATCTCTTCAGAAGTGAATAGCAAACAAGACACTGGTTAGCTACCAATGTCCACCATGTTTTCTCTAACCTATCTACCACTCTAAAATGGCTCTAAAGAAACCCTAAATACCTTTTTATCACCGAATATCCTTAGCAAACACTAGGTGGAAAGGAGCTTCTACCAACTCATATAGTATAAATATTACAGGTTACAAACAAAATATTACAGTTTAAGGATTTTTTTTTTTTTGAAGGGGTATATCTTTATTCCTAACTAACTAAACGAATAGAGAGATAAGAGAAAGACAGTGTGATAGTGATCAGTACAGAGAGAAACCCGGGGGTGAAAACTCTCTGCCAAAACCCTTGATTTTTTTTTGAATTTTTTTTTTTTTTGACGAAATGGCATGTATTACGACTAAAGTCTAACCTATCTACTACAAAGTATATAAATCATCCTCTAATCCATACCTTGAATTTTTTTTTTTTTTTTAAAGTGGATGTATATTCCAATCATGATACAAATGGTTCATAAGAACCCACTAGCTTTTTTTGCAGGTTAAATTTTGTCTAGCAGCTTAAATATCCTCGGAAGCGCCGAATGCTTCAAGGGTGATGCGGTGGCTCAATGGTAGAGCTTTCGATTCCAACTCGAAGGGTTGCAGGTTCAATTCCTGTCCGTGTCAATTCCTTTCTTTTTTGGTATTTTTTAACTAAATTGATGGTTTTCGAAGTCCTATTGACTCTAAGAACTATTATTCCAGTTGGAGGTACTAATCTACCTATGGAAGAGTCCAAATTATTGATTTTATGTTCTTCTTCGATAATGCACTTACAATGGTTCATTTTCATTATATGCTTCTATTGTACAAACGGTTCTATGCTAAATTATACAGTTGGAGGGAACGGATTCTACAGATATTTCCACTCAGTTATTCACTAACTTCGAAGATCTGATATTTCCATGTCTCCTGACCTCGTTATCCATCAAATCCCTGATCTTATGACTTCCTGCTATGGCAATAGCCAAAACTGATTCTAATCTGTCCAATGGTATCTTATCCTCCAACATCAACAACGACAATTTTTCGCTTTTACCTATTACTCCTATGGTTAAAGTGCTCATATCAAGTTCTTCTAACCCGTTCAAGTCTAATAATGGACTCTGATCGTGTAAACCGGCTGTTATGGCTGCTACATAGTCGTACATGGCGACACCAGCGTCGATCAACGCTAAAGTAATGGCATTTGTCAATCCAGCAAGTAGTCCACCATCCTGAGACAAAACATGCAAATCTATCTGAATCACAGTTCTTGGATATAAGTTACACATGACACTTTGTTCAAAGGTTCTTTCCAATGTCGTTTTCATCTCCACCATTCTCTTCTCCGATTTCGAACGCTTTTTCCTCTCGAGTGTCGAGAAGTTGGCTACGGCCAAATTCACCTCGATGGTGGCCTTATTGGCATTGGCTTGCGATCTCAATGTGGGCTCCATTGGTCCCTGGACCATGCATATCACTTTGGTGTTTCCTTGCTCGATGTACGACGAGCCATCCGATGAGTTAGGATGGGTGTTGATACGACACTCAAAATTACGAATTTCATTCCACCTTCGTCCGTCGATTCTCAACCCCTCTGGCGAGTACAATTCCATACGAGACATGCCTACGGTTTCTATTCAATGTCTCCACTAGAAGAGAGATAAACCCATCAAATCTGATAAATTCATACTTTTCATAAATTTGACATTCGATGGCTGAGGACTGTCTGCAGGAGAATTTTTCAGTATATCAGTTTATAGTGGTGAATAGCTATTGTAAAGACATGGTGAATTCTCCTATTATCCAGCAGTTACTGAGGAAGAAGAAGATCGAGGAATACAAAAGCCCGTTGTCGAAGGTGTTGACGCCCAAAAATTCCAAATGGTAGGCGAAATACAACCAGGTGGCTTGTGATGCGATCCAGAGAAATAGCGTGAATACTCCCCGAACGGCATGCTGCTTGGTAACAAGATTCGACTTGGACAAGAAGTGGGGCAAGAAGATTAGGAACCAGATAAAGTACTGGGACGTCATGACCTTGTTGAAGGTGACAAACGAAAGAGTCTGCAAAAAAAAGCATGAAATTAAGTCCTTTTGCGCAAACGCTAAGGGCATAGCAACAGCCGAAATCACGAATTGAGGAATGAATGCAAAATTCTCTATGTTTTGAACCTGCTCTGAAATGGCCGACTTGTAGTACAATGCTATGTTGTAGACGGAGAAGTTGTGTCTGTGATCCAACCTTATGAAGTGGTAGATGTAGGAATGGTGAATGAACTCGTAGCCGTAGATCTGGTACATGGCGAGATTCAATCCTGCTATGGTGACGATTGCAACAAACAAGAACGAGATGTTTCTCGTGGTAATGAGCTTCAAAAGTGGTAAATTTACAAGCGGGCTACCCTCCTTGGCAAGATAGAGCATAATACTCGGTAAATATATAATTGGGTATAGTTTGAAGTGTACGGCCAAACCCAACCAAAAGGCTGAAAACACAATATTCTTCTTCTGTACCAAGTAGTAAATGGAAGCCATGATCATCACCGTAAGCACACTCTCTGAGGAACCTCTAGTACTGATGGTAATAACCATGGGATTTAAGAGCCAAATGGATGATAAAATGACCACCTTGTTGGAACTGAGCTTGTTTGAGCCACTCAACAACTTGACTATGATATAACCTGTGACCAAATCACTGGCCATGAATAGAGCTTTACCAAAACTATACCAATATTCACCCCAGCCATTGGGGACCAACATCCATGCCAACAACGGCGTGTATCTGTATGTTTCTCTCCGGTAAGGAGACTGACCGTACTGGACATACGAAGCGGCGTCAGAGAAGACCAAGTAGTCGATATCGGTGTACTTTACCGTCATGTACTTGTCTTGGTATAAGCCGAAGATGAAGAAGCCGATACGAAGAGCGACTGAGAGAAGAAGAACATGGTAGATATTTAGGCTAAACATGGTGGGAGAGTCGGGAATATGTTATTAACTATATAATGAGAAGACCACCAATCAATAGCTATCGTCTTATACTAGCCAATGGGTATGAATACGTAGAATAATGATGAAGAAGAGAAGACATTCACGTTAATGGAAACCACGATTTGGTTCGTCGTGGTGAGGGTACCACGACGGGAGAGAAGTTCTCGCTATTTTTGTGAGGATTTTTCGGTAAGTAGTAGTGAGCAGAGGAGGAGAGTTCTGGGGAGATGTTTTATCTTATTGGGCACATTCGGTATTAAATTAAGTATTTCTTCTTGAGATTTCTGTACTGGGCGGTTTCTTGTGTTATGTGTATATTTTTGTAAAGTTTACTATAATAAAGATTGTTGTATCTTTTATGTATTGTTATAGTCTGTTCTGTTGATCTTATCCATTACTACGGTTTATGTTTTGGCGAGAGATTCTCTTTTCTCGCACTGATCTCTCAGTAGTTCTCGCTACTTTCTTGAGACTTGTCGCTATTTCTCCGTCTTCTCTCGTTCACTCTCACTATGCTCACTAAATCTCTCACTAACTCTCATTACTCTCACTAAATCTCACTAATTCTCTCGCTATTTTACATTTCCCCAGACTTTCGTGAAAAATCATCTGCTTCGTTTCTTATTCACTTTCTCTTCTTCTTCTTCTAAAGAAGTAGTCTTGACCACGATAAAATATGTCGTCACAACTCCCAGCACAGCCCTCTCAGGAGGAGATATACAAGGAGTACTTGAACTACGACTGGAACTCGTTTACTGACTTCCAGATCGGTCTTGAACAGATCTTGGACAATTATCTCGAGAACTTAAAGGAACAAGACCCTTCAGCGACCTCGATTCCGGCCTTGGACAAGCAGCAATTGGTCGAACAGGCCAAGTCGTTCTTCTACTGCTCTCACACCGGTAACATCCTTAATTTGGATGAGTACCACCAATGGAAAGCCGCTAACGGTGACAAGTACGATAAGAACAAGAAGATTACAGAAATCCACGACGATGGACACCCGAATCACGAAACGGAAACTTCGAATTCTGCCGAGCCTCCATATTCATCGAATTACCAGGAATTGGTAGAGTTAATTGTATCGGGAAAACCTGTTCCAGGGATTAAAGAGATCCCAGATACTGTGCTCAGCGAGAAGAGCTCTCATGCCGAGGCTAAACAGAGAGTAAAACCATGGGAGAAGAACCAGGAGAAGCCAGATACTTCATTTTTGGATGGTTCGTAAGGGGTGGGACGATACATAAGATAAAACGAAGAAGAAGCTCAAAGCTGTGAGTGGTAGCCGTGATATAGAAGCTGAAGAATGACGTTTAACAAGGAAGAGCGATGGTAATCAAAAGAGGAATAGGACTTATGTTAAGCATTGTCGAACCTGAAGTAGAAGAAGAAGAAGAAGCAATCAGAGGGAAATTGCCAAAGAGATTAACTTATCAATGGTTACCAAGTATTGCACCTCATTCAACCACAATAACAATTACCATTACAGTTACATAAACTCGTCGAGTACGAATCATATCAACTCTCTAGAACGAATAATATCTATTTATTGCTATTGCCCTATTGTAATAGTATCCCATTTTGTAAGCCAAACCGAACTCGTCGATACGAATTTGAACCTGATTTCTGACCTCTCATTTAAATCTGTATATCACCAGTGGATCTATAACATCTTCACGACATGAACTCCAGATGAGCTCGACTACGATCTCAATGAAGGAACCTCATGACCGCCTCGAAGGCTGCCAAAGCAGCAGCATTTGCTGGGAAAGATCTCAAGATTGAAGGCCCAAATCCTCTGGTGAAGCCTCCCAAGCCCTTCTCTCTATAAATGTATTTAACGGCATCGATCCACCTTGGAAACTTCTTCTCAGCTCTGATAGGACTATCGGTCATGATTGTCTGCTTGACGACATCTGCTGGATAAGCAAAGATCCAGAAGACGGTGGCAGAGAGACCACCAGACCAGAAGTTGATTGCTGGTTTGGACAACTTGGTGTTGTTTTCGAAGTACTGGGTAAACAACTCGTACGAACCCCACCAAAAGACAAAATTAGTACGGAAGATCATGGTGGAACACAAACCACTATATATTCCTCGAATACCAGACACCTGGTAGAGCTTCTTCGCTACGTCAAGCGGTCCACTATAGACTCTCGATTTGGCATCATATTGAACTTGAAGTCTTGCCTTGAATTGCTCTATTGGGGCTGCTACAAACGATACCGTCAAGCCACTTCCTAGACCTGCTATGACATGCCCGAATAACGGCAATTTCTTCTCTTCCGGATACAAATTCTCCTTGACTAGACGTCTGTAGACATGCAATGAGCCGAGCATCACGGAGTCCATTAAGACCCAACCGACCAATGGGGGAGTGAAACCCTTGTAAAAACCACGAGGACCTTCGTTCTTGACTGTCTGCCATACACAATCCATGGGGCCTTTGAAACGGCCTTCTGGGGCCGTCTGGAGTCTGACTTTCACCGTATCAAACGGGTGTCCAACGACATTCTTCATGACACCGGAGAACATTCCGGCGACGAAACCAAGGTATCTTGGAGGAGGGCCCTTTTCGGGCTCGTTGGGGAGGTCCAACAACTCGTCTTCTTTGTCAGTGACTGCGTAAGACATTGTTTCGTTAGTTTTTGGTTGAAATGAACAGTATAATTGGTATCGGCTCTATGAGTATTCTATTAGTATTAGCTCTATTAGTATAACTTTATGAGTGATGAGATTAGGTGAATGCTATGAGAACTATTGGACTTCAAATGGTAATTGTAGAGCACGAGACTCGCTGGAAGAATAGAACAGACAGAAGATGACAACCACTGCAAAATGTACAATTTCTACCCCAGTCTATCGTGACGTAACCAAAGCTATGAACCATAGGAATTGGAGAATAGTGAAAAATTCCACCGGGCCGTAACGGCATTTTGGTGCGGCCATCGCTCGCGGTACCGTGGTGGTGAGATACCGAGAGAAGTGAGAGAAGTAGGTTGTCAGTAGGGAGTGCTAGAGAGGGTGGGGGTGAGGTGGTACTGTGACAACAATAGTACTCAGTACTGTGTTTTAGTGAGGGCGTATATGTAGAGCGGATGTAGAGAGGATGTAGAGAGGATGTAGAGAGAGTTTCGATATTTAATGAGATTTGTGGTACCAAGAGATGTAGGTTGTCAGTAGCGAGAGCTAGCGAGGTAGTCACATGTACAGAGGATGTAGAGAGAGTTTCGATACTTAGTGGTGGAAAAGGTAGCAATGGGTGATAATGACATGGTATTAGAGGGATGCAGAGTACAGAGAGAATCGATACTTCGCGAGAGTGATTGTACTGTGACAGGGTGATGTACCTTGATAGTGAGGTAGGTAGATTGAGTAGTTAACGTTAATTGTAGTGAGCGTTTGTACTGTGAGCGATGGTTCCATGACACCGTACCCTCAGTCTGTAGCGTAGTGTTAATTACAGAAATGAGACTTAGTCGTCGCAGTACCCTACAGTACAAGTAGGGAGGCTCTGTAGCGAGACTCTGAGAGAGACTCTGTAGCGAGACTCTGATAGTTAAAGATTCCATTAGGAAGAAATCGTTAGACTGGTGTAATGAGGGACTATGGTAATATTTAGACTTGTGATGTTCCATGGAAGACAATAGCGAGAGTCATGGTTCTGATATAGGGAATCGGGAAGATGGTAGCAAGAGTAACGAGAAATAGCGACAGGCGGCGGTCGTAATCAAGAAGAGGCTGCAAAATGCCTTAACTGGAAGACTCAACTTTGTCAACTATTATAGAATGAAAGAGAGCTATATCTGAGTTTGAAATTACTGGGTTTGCTATTACTTGGAAATAGCACCATGAACCCTCGTGAAAGAATCCAAAGGGCTAGAGAGAAGACTATATAGAAATCGCCGTTTTGTCAGTTCTTCTTTGAATGAATTACATATAGCATTGCTCTGAGGTTGCCAAGGAAAGTATATATTGATAGAACAAATTTAGGGAGACGAATACAGATTACTTTGTACCGTCCATCTGAGTTGTGACTGTTGAAGTCCAGCATAAAGAGCTAAACAGTGAAGAGGATGATGTCAATTTTGGTATAAGTGCTGGACCAAATTCCCACACAATGAAAATCCATTAGAATGCAGTTTTGGTTACAATGAATAACACTACAGCTGCCATTCCACCAATGGATGTAGACTAAACGAATACTCCTCATTTCCCAAATATCCTCAACAACCATCACTAGTACATGAATTAACTTGATAGCGTTATTAGTTTATACATCTACAACAACCACGGATGCAAAATCACTGCAAAATAACAAGAAGCAATCACACTGTGCCAAATATCCTTAACAACCATCAAC
The DNA here is from genome assembly GCA_030555905.1 of Scheffersomyces cryptocercus. Lineage (NCBI taxonomy): Eukaryota > Fungi > Ascomycota > Pichiomycetes > Serinales > Debaryomycetaceae > Scheffersomyces > Scheffersomyces cryptocercus. The sequence continues at coordinate 112,336 of JANIVO010000027.1, forward strand.
AACATGAATTATCTTAATTAAGTTGTTAGTTTATACATCTACATTAACCAATGGATGCAAAATAACAAACAGTATTCACACTCTTCCACATTTTCTCAACAACCATCACTAGTACATGCATTCTATTCTTAATAAGTTTATTAATTTATAACATCACCATGGATGCTAAATAAAGCACTTTTCTACATATGCATCAACAACCATCACTAGTACACATACATATATACATCCACATCAACATCAACATCAACATCAACATCCACATCCACATCCACATCAACATCCACATCCACATCCACATCAACATCAACATCCACATCAACAACAACATCCACATCAACAACAACATCCACATCAATATCAACACCCACATCAACATCCACAGCAACATCCACAGCAACATCCACAGCAACATCCACAGCAACATCAACATCCACAGCAACATCAACATCCACAGCAACATCAACATCAACATCAACATCCACATCCACATCAACAGCAACATCATATGGATGCAAAATACCTTCATCGCTACCATATGCCGACATTCTCAACCCTCTTTTTGTTCCCGTGCCACAATATCGCGCGACATTACCAATATCACATTTTCGATTTCTGGCAGATTTCGCTATAAAATTCCTTATGTTCTTTGTCATTGTGGATTGCCGTAATAACTCTGGAAAGCATACCCCTAGACAGCAAGCCCCGCATCGCAAAGGTAGTATGAGCCAGTCGCCGGTGAAAAAAGAAGCGGTTTCCGTGAAAGTCAAGACGGAAGATGAGTCTTCTGTAGCCAACGGGTCGAATGACTCCTCCAACGCTGGCACTGGCAACTCGGCCACACCAGAACTGTCGAGTTCCAGCAGCGGATGGCAGGAAATACCCTTAAAAGCATGCACTACAGATGAGGTGAACGATATCCGGTTCCATATCATGCGTTTCCAGAACAAACAGGACGTAAATATCGTAGAAGACTTCACCAAACCTGTCCGTTTGCACAGAAAAGACCCTAGAAATATCCAGTTTCAGCTCACAAGAGAGGAGATTGACATCAGAAAGAAGGAGCAAGAAACCGCCCGTATAGAGCGCCAGAATTTGAAGGAAGAAGCCGAAGAATTGGCCAAGCAGGAGGCCATAGAAAAGGGCGAAGACCCCAAGAAGTTCAAGAAAAACGGCCCCGATATGTCGCAGGTGGCACCAGATGGAGGAGCTAGAAAGGCCAAGAAGAACCTCTTCAAGAGGAAGACAAGACAGATCAATTTAATGGACGACGAAAAGAGGAAATTGCGTTATGAAGAGTACTATCCTTGGGTCATTGAGGATTATGACGGTAAGAACGTCTTTGTAGGAAACTACGAAGCTGGATCCAGTGAATCACAGCACGTTCTATTCGTGTTCGATAAGGATGGATTTAAGATGGTCCCAGCAGAGAAGGTATACAAGTTCACGCCAAGAAACAAATATGCTACTTTAACTTTGGAAGAAGCCGAAGCGAAGATGGAAAAGAACTCTTCTGTGCCTAGATGGCTCATGAAACATATGGAAGATCGTTCCAGTGCAGACAGCACGCCAGATCAGCGTTTCAGAAATAGTGCTCCATCTGCAAATGGAAATGTAGTTGCTGCTGGAGGCAGTTCTGGTGGACGGAGATTGAGAACTGTAAGTGGCGGAGGAGGTTCTAATGAAAGAGACTCAGATCACGACGACTTGGACTACGACGAAGAGTTTGCTGATGACGAAGAAGCACCAATCATGGACGGTAATGAAGAGGAGAACAAGCTTTCAGAACAAAAAATCAAAAAAGAGATGTTGAAAGCAGCACATTTTGATGGACAATCGGATGTCGATGCCGACGACGACCTTGATGACTTATTCGAGACAGAGAAGACCAGAAAGGTGGACAAAGAAGGTAAGAAGTTAAGAAAGGTGTTGAATAAAAGAGAAGGTGGTGTATATGACAGTGATGAGGATGAGAATTTGAACCCCTACTTATCGAAATCGGACTTGGAAAGTGATGACGAGAGCGATGACGAGAACGCCGTAAAGGCGGAAAAAGATGAAGAGGGCAATGATATCAAACCAAAAGAAGTTCCTAGATCTTTATTTGCTTATAATATTGGTGATGGTTTCGTAATTATAAAAGCCCCAACTGAGTTTTTAAATGGCTTTCCAAAGGGCGAATGGACACCAAATGGAAGGAAAAGACCTTCCCCAGATGCTTCCGCGTCTTCACCAAGAAAGAAAATCAAGACAGAAGATGGACAGGCATCAAAGGAACAATTCAAGATTAAAATCAAGAGTGAGAGTGGTAGAGAAAGTATGTCGCCATCTCCTCCTCCAGTTCCAACTACAAGCGTCGATTTGAATTCTGCTGGACCCGACAATGTGTTGGTGACAGTGAATGAAGTCTTGGATATAGTTAGAGACAACCCAATCACCACCAGAGAGCTTTTGAACGTATTGAAGAGCCGTGTCAGTGCCCACAAGGACAATAAGACGAGAATCATTAGTATCGTGAAACAAAACTTGAAGTTGGAGAATAAGATATTGGTCTTAAAGGAGTAGGGGAATAGCGAGGAGGAGCAGTGATGTTGATAAATAAATACATATATACATTATTATTATTATTATAGTTGACTCGTTACGAATGCACGTATGATTTATACATTGTTGGGGACATGAAGGTAACAGAGGTGTGTTATCTGCTATATACATCTGTATCAAGAAGTTTCCAGTTCTATAACTAAGTATATTCTTTTCACTCTTACATTCTTTCTATGTCCAGATCTTCATTATGAACAACTCAATTACCATCCAATATTTATTATTGTTAATTCTATCTACTATTGTACAATCTAAGTCATCTTCTCAAACTCCACTTACAAGACTTCGACAATCTTATCGTCCTCCTCATCACTTTCTTCCATATCTTCATCAGCATCGTCTTCTCCTTCTGGTGCTTCATCTCTTTGTAACATCTGAACCAACCTATCACACAAATCAGCAACTCCTTCATCCTCAACAGCTTTATGCAATTCCTTGATCAAGGCGTAAACAGACTTCTCCCTGAGATACTCTCTCAATGGTCTAGTTGTACATAAGAGCAACAACGACTCCAAATGGACACAAATGATGGTGTTGAGGGGATCTCTCTTCTTATCAGATGGCAATAACTGCAACTCTTCTGGCAAGTTGAACATGTCATCCTCATCGATCTCCTCTGGACCAGCAATAGGTAATAAGATATATGGCAAGATGTTGATATTCTCATCATTAACTAATTTGTCATGGGAGTTGGTGTCGAATAAAGAGTTCTTAATGGTAGAAGCAACTCCTTCTCTTCTGATTCTGGAGTCGTATTTTTCAGTGAATACCAACAATTTGGTCAATGGTACCACTCCATCGTATTCTTGCTCCGCAACAAAGTATTGTCTACCTTGGGAGAATCTGGAAATATCAGCAAAGAAGTAGGAAAGGTAGTCGTAATCGGCGTATTTGTTCAAGGACCTGTCTGCTCCCTTGACGAAGCAGTCCATTAAGCAATCCATAGCCTTTTCAGACTTGAAAATCTCCTTCTGCTTATCGGTACGTTCAATTTTGAAGTCCAAGACCTTGTTAATGGCGTCATTCTTGGCCAAGTTGGTCAACAAGATACACATGATATCGGCATTCATGTTGTTAACGTTGACAATCTGTCTAACGAGGTACTTCAAGTATTCCTCGTCCTCTACGATGAGGTTTCTCATGGTGATATCATCACACAAGTTGGCCAACACCGTTACCGACTGAACGACGTGAGTCTGGCCCTTTTCCTGCGACAATTTCTTCAAGTCTTTGATTGCTTCGTAGTTGTCGTAAGCGAAAACCTGCTGATGAGGGCCCAGAGAGTACCCCACTAAGTTGTCCAATGCAATCAGGACCACTGCTGGTTGCGGCGAATGCAAAAATGTCACTAATTCTTCTAATTCGCTAGGCATTTCCGACGTCTAATACTGTTTTCCACCGTGTATGTGACTGTTACACCCGTTTCTGACTAATGGTATCAAAAACGAACTGAATTTTTCAAATTTTTTTTGCGCTCTCCAACAAGCGAGAAGAGCTCGGGATTTAGAAATTTTTTAGAAATTTGCAGCTTCTTTTGCGGGGGACGATTAGGAGAGGTGCGTGGTGATATAGGTGTTATATTATGGATGGTTGAAATAGAGGGATTAGAGTAGAGTGGAGTGGATGGAGTCTACTGTTGAGATATATGTAGTAGGTGGTGGATGGATAACTTAGAGTGGGGTGGAGTCTACAATGAGATACAAGTGTTATATGATGGATGGTTAAATTGGTGGGAGTGGAGTAGAGTGGCTACTGTTGCTATGGGCTAGTACCCAGGGAGACTATTTGGAGATAGAAATTGGTAATATTACAGTTAATTAGTGTAAATATAGTAGTGATGTGAGACTGCTACTGCGGTGTGAGATCTACCATATGAGAGGTGTGATACGAGATAGCGGTGTAATCATAGTAATGAATATGTACAAATGATGCATTTTTCAGTAAAGTGGGTGGAACTGAAAATCTGTGGAATTGGATAATATAAAAAGAAGAAGAAGAAGTATAAAAGAAGAACTCACAACAAAATATGTAATAAGAGAAATTCTCGGTTGCAAACCTCCATCGACATAACCCTATCTCTTCATTGGGTTGTAGCTGGAACCGGCTGCAAAATTTCATTATGTTTATGATAACCTCAATTTACTCCATTTCTGTCATTTTTATCTAATTCGTACTACTTCTATAAAAACTGGGACAAAACTGAATACTAGAGCATCTACTTACCAGGTTTCAATTGCAAAATAAGCCATTCCGACATCACAACGCACTAACATTTCCTCCAACAGATCCAAAGTACTCGTCTCCCAACTTGTCCACTACTTGCAAGTAGTAATAGTAAAATGCAATAATGGTGAAGTGCCCATCAAATAACAATCTCTCATCAACAGAATGAATATGGCTTTCCTTCAGTGGTAAACCTGGCTCATATCTATAGATGTGTCTGGTCAAATCCCAATACGACTTGGTATCAGTGTTACCCGTCGAGATATAAGGTGCTACCACGAATGTTTCATTCTTGTGTGGGTTAACCAAATCCTCATAGAGGTAACGTAATGCTCCACCAAAGAGGTTCCAGGTAGCGTCATTGATAGGGGTAATTGGAGCAGGCTCTAAAGGTTCAACGAGAGTGTAGTTGAAGTAGCCCTTAGCAGTTGGAGCTATAAGCTCTTGACCATCGTATACAATACCCAAACCGAACTTATCGGCGACTTCCTTAATTTGACTAAGAACCTTGTCGGATACCGTTGACACGCTTTCCTCAATTGCAATTCTGTGGTCGACCAAAACAGAAGCAAACTCAGGCAAAGCATTGGACTTGGCACCTCCAAAGATGATATCCACTGCTTGAGATGTTGTGACCAAGTACTTTCCACCCAGTTTATCCAAGTACTCTATGACCTTTTTGTTTGCATCTGGATTGAGATGGGCTTTCAAGATATCCTGCTTCAAATCCTTGCTCACATTCTTGGAGTGCTCAGCTATGCATTGCAACTGTCCCAATACTGGATTGGAATTGGTTAAAATACTCTCGAATTGAACTTCTTCAATCTTACTGATCAATTGAGCTAAGATACCAATGGAAGTATGGTCTGGAGGAACAGAAGAATGTCCACCTGGTGTTTTTAATTCAATTAGAGAGTCTAAGTATCCTTTCTCTCCTGTGGCTGGAAGTACGAAATTGACTCCTTCCACAGTTTGGTAACCACCGTTTCCTTCATCAATAATCTGAGCAATGGAGTCAGGACCGTAGCTTTTAAGTAAATGCTTAGTGATTTCTCCAGCACCGGTACCTGCCGATTCCTCATCATAGCCAAATCCAAGAATAATGGTACGTTCTGGTTTAAACTCACGCTCCTTCAACAAAAGCTCAATGGTCTCAAGCAAACCAATCAAAAGGTTCTTACAGTCAGAAACACCTCTTCCGTACAAGTATTCACCATCGAATCCACCTTCGAATGGAGGATATGTCCATTGATCTATCGTTTCTTTCTGAACGGGAACAACATCTTGGTGTGCTGCCAAGAAGATTGGTTTCTTATCAGTAGTTCCCTTCCAAGTGTACACCAAGGCAAACTTGTTGACCTTCTCGACCTTCAAGTGTTTGTGGACTAATGGGAATGTCTTACGGAGATATTTATGGAAAGAACTGAAGGGTCTCCATCTAGGTTCGAGTCTGTATAAATTCCTCACTTTTTGAGCCGAGTTAGGGTTCAACATATCATCATATACTTCGGTTGGAATTCTTACTGCTCCGAGCAATTTCTTTCTAGATTCCTTCTTGAACTTCTTGTCATGCAAAATCTTGTTCAAAGTGTGTTTGTTGTACAAATATTTCAGTGGGTCTAATTTTTCAACCAAAGGGCATAAAGAATCAGGATCCTTAGGACCGTCCGGAGAAGTGAATACACTGACGACTTCAGAAACTGAAAGCTTTGCCTGAACTTCTTTGCCAACCTTCGACTCGCTCATGAAGCTGGAAGCTCCAAAAAATAAAGCAATTACTGATAAAACACATACAATTGTTCTTTTAATTATACTGGCCTTACTGGGCTCTTTAGAGCTCACAGTGTAGACGGGAAGAGTTTTGTAGTCTACCATCGCTTCAACCTTGCTCTGTTATGGAATTCTAGCTATATTACCGAATTCACAGCTCAATTGAATCCTCAATTGACCACTCCTATCAAGTAATAACTATACGTGTAGAGAAGAAATACAAACACTAACTAACAGCAACCATTGAATCCTTATAGACTCACGGCACGTCTTATCGCATACAAATTGAGTTCCGCTTGATAAACTGCATATGCACACAAAGAAAATTGACAGGTGAAGAGCCGACCGGTCGGAAATCAGCCTATATAATAGAACCCCAGTCTTATAGAAAGAGATCGAATAAGGGGGAAGATACTCCGGTATATACATATTGAAGTTGGGAAGTATAGTGAATCACATCGGGAGAAGGTGAAATTAGATGAAATAGAAGTTCAATTGGGGCCGTAGGTATTGTATTCTACAAGGGTTGTGATTATGTATTAGTAGACATTGAAAATTCAATCTCTTTATTTAAATCATCCGTAGTATAAAGTCGTATTTTAACTGCTATAATGGAGCGACAATCCATTCAATAGACTAAATTGCCCGACAATACCCTCTCGAATGTAATCTAGAATTGGGCAAACCACACAAGCTGATCAGAGAGAGTCTTCTCCTTAGCGTACTTAACCACTTGCTTGGAAATGTCTCCTCTAACAGCATAACCATGCTCAACGCCAGAGAACAAGTCAATCTGGTATCTGACACCCGACTTTATCAATTCAGCTTCAGTCTGGTGTCTCAAGTCGAGAGTGAAGATACCATCGGTCTCAGCAGCAGAGATAAGAAGTGGCCTCTTGACAGCCTGGACTTCCTCGATGGTGACGAAAGAAGGATGGGCTACAGCAGCAGCGGTGAAGTGTCCGCTCTCAGAAAGTTGTTGAATACAGAACTTTCCACCGAAACAGTGTCCAACTCCACCAAGGAACTTAGGGTTCCAAGCAGCCTTAAGATCAGCAATGTACTTGTCAATCACTGGCTTTACGATTTCTGGAGTGTGCTTTGGCAACCATTCGTGGAAGTCGCTGAAGTCACCGGTAGAATAAGCATCTCCGTTGAAAAGGTCTGGAATAACAACATGGTACTTGGCCTTGGCCAATTCGTCGGCAACCAAACACACGTTGTTGTACTTGTGACCAAAAACATCGGTGACGATGACGATGACACGGTCGTTTCCGAAAGCTTCACCGGTCAGGTACGATTCTACTCCGAAGAGCGTCTCGATGGTACCGACGGGTTTTCCTTCGTGGAAGTTAGTGACAGCGCAACAAGCACCAGGAGGGTTAGAAGCCATATTAATGAAAGATACGAGTTAGTACAGAAATAACAGTTAAGTACCGATATTAAGCGATACAAGTTCTACTAAATTGGGTCGATTGAATACCGCATCATTGCGACAGCGATCTCCAGTCCTTATATAGAGTCAAGTACAGGGCAAATATCATAACCGACTCTGCCCCATTTTACAAAGCGAATATTTCCCTGGATGATTTTTCACCAGCCATATAGTACGGAATAGGAATTCCGAGAGGTGCATACCCGGCGGTCGGAACACTTTGACAGGTACGGATGAGGATAAATACCGGGGATAATATCGTTGAGTTAATGGCCGGAAATAGGAAATAATATAATGGATAGGGTGAGTCCATGGAAAGGGAAGGAAACTTCCATGGTAATGAAGAGCAAGAAGGAGAGCAAAGAGCCGTGGTGAAGGGTAAAAAATGACGGAAATCTGGGAAAGATACGAATATTTGAATAATATGGCACCGAGCGGTGAAGAAGAAGCCGAAGAACTTCTTGTGAACATGACGTCTTTATGGTACTTATCTCTAGAAATAGTATAAATAAGTGTAGAAGGCGATCGCTTGAAAGAGGAGTGTTGTTGGTGGTATCATTAGTAATTATGTTGGAATTCCGCTCATTCAAATGCTCCTACAATTTGTGCAGTCAAGCCCATCCCACAAAGCCTCCCGAGAATCGGAACAAGTTTTAGCCCATCTCTGAACGAAGTTCACGAGGCCAGTTCTATCGTCACCATCACTGTCACCATTATGCAATCTGTTTCAACCGTTATCAGTAAGTAAATGTATAGAATCGCTCACAGCATATCTCGCTTGGACTTGCTCTTAATAGAGCCTTATATGCTAAATAACACCATGCACATGTAGTTACCCCAGTGGCCGTGCATCGGAAGGTTTCCTTTGTGTACGAGTCTTGGGTGCAAAAAATGTAAGAATAATAGAGTGTTTCATGAAGATTCTAGATATAATAGGCAAAGTACTATAGTATATGCCTTTTGTAGGGTTTATAATCACATGCTGAAGATGACGTAATGCCACTATAGTTAATTCACAATCACTACGGACTACCAGTAACTTCACCACTCACTTATTTTAATTCCCTATTCTACTACTTCATCCTCATAACGATCAATTTTTTGTGTATTAATATGTAAAGAATGGGTGCAAAAAATTGCTGCGAAAACTGAACACATGAAAGAATGGAACTAAATATATCCCTCGAGAAGTACAACACCGATGCTCTATCCTCAAATTATTTTAACTAACCCTGAGCATTGGTAGCAGCGGTGATGGCAGCCTGCTTGGCAAGGTTGGAAGGGGCATCCAATCTTGGTAACATGACCTCTATTAATCTGATCTTCGAGTTCTTTCCAAAGTTCTTGTCTCTCAACAAATCCTCTGCCTCTCCAATGTTGGAGATTCTGACGGCATCGTAGTTCTTGGCGCTGAATGTTGGCAAGATAGCCAAGTTTTGCCATGGCTGGATGTCGTTGTATGTAGCGTTAACACCGTGGATCAATCTCTCGATGGTGTAACCGTCGTTGTTCAAAACGAAAAGGTATGGAGTGGTGTTCCATCTGATCATGGTGGAGATTTCCTGGACTGTCAATTGCAAGGAACCATCACCCACGAACAAGATAGTTCTTCTGTTAGGGTTGATCTCCTGGTTAGCCATGGCAGCACCCAAAGTGGCACCAACGGAGTAACCAATAGAACCCCACAAAACCTGGGAAATACCAATGGTGTTGTTAGGGAATCTGGATTGAACGATACCGAAGGATGAAGTACCGGTTTCGGTGATGATAGTGTCACCTTCTCTGAACCAAGAGGAGACTCTAGTCCACAACCATTCTTGGGTCAATTTCACGTCTCTGGTGGCAGGGGTGTTAGCCAACTTGATCTTTGGAACTGGTCTAACTTCGTAGTTAGCAGCAGCCTGGGAAACTCTCTTGTTCAATTCTTGTAAAGCCTCCTTCATCTGAACACCAGGGAATGTGGCTTGTCTGATTTTGGTGTAGTCCGAGTGGAATTCTACGATGTTCTTGGTTCTGTACGAGTACGAGAAGGAACCGGTGTTGAAGTCAGATAAAAGAGCACCGACAGATAAGATCAAATCGGCAGATTCAACGGCTTGCTTGACTTCTGGCTTGGATAAAGTACCCACGTAGACACCAGCGAATCTAGAGGCGGCGTTCTTACCGGCACTCAATCTGGCAGCGACCTTAGCAATCAATTGAGGGTCGTCAGCCAACATCTCACCGTCTACACCACCTTCGTCAACGGTACCTTTACCCATTGGGGTGACAAATACTGGGAATTGAGTCTGCTCAATCAATTGAGTGACCTCAACCTTACAATCGTGTCTTGAGGCACACGCATCGACCAAGATCACTGGGTTGATGGCCTTTCTGACCAATTCTAACACAGAGTCAATGACTTCGTCTTGGGCTTCTGGGTCGTTCTTCTCCAAGGACAAGTCAATTGGCTTTTCCAATAAGGAGGCTGGGACGTTCAAGTCGACCAAGTTGGCTGGTAATCCAACATATACTGGTCTTTGCTTGATGTAGGCTTCTCTGATACAACGATCAATTTCTGCTGGAGCGGAATTGATGTCGGAGATGAAGGCGGTAGTTTGCGAGATGTTGTTAGACATACGGTGGAAAACTGTGAAATCACCGTTACCCAAGGTGTGGTGAAGCAACAATTGCTTGGCTTGTGATGAGATCGAAGGAACTCCGACGACGTGCAACAAACCGACGTGTTCGGCGTAGGAACCAGCAATACCGTTAAGAGCTGACAACTCTCCGACACCGAAGGTGGTGACAAGACATCCCAAACGCTTGACTCTGGAGTAACCGTCGGCAGCATAGGAGGCGTTCAATTCGTTTGCATTTCCGGCCCATCTGAACGAACCCTCGCCGTGATCGGCTTCGACTTCGTAAATCTTATCTAAAAGCGACAAGTTGAAGTCACCAGGGACACCGAAGATGGTCTGAACTTGCAATTGGTACAATCTCTCGAAGAGGTACTTTCCTAACGAGACTTCGGCCATTTTTAGGGGTTTTCAGGTTTTTTGGATGGATTTTTCAGTGGATTTATGTACTGAACACTAAGATGAGAATGGATTTGATGAAGATGGTATACTATCAATTAATGGATGAAAGCAGACACAACAACGATCTAATTGAAAGATACTAATGATTAAACTAATGACAATGGTTGAGAGGATGCTATTACGACTTCGTTCTCTGATTGTCAAATGACACTGCTTACTTCCATAGCAATTGTCCACATCCGATGCCCTCGACACCCTTTTTATACTTCTGGCTCGAACCCCGATCCTCATCCCTCCCTTAATCGCGCCCGATTGGGAAACCGCTAGAGGGGCATTATCATCCGATTCGTGCGCAGGTGGTTCACTCAGGTGTTGGTGTCATTGGGTTAATTGGGTTAGGTGGAGGCCATGGATATGACACCTGGGACCTGGCAGGTGCTACCCACCGGTTAAGCGCATGCCGTGGTGCTAAGCTGATGTGGTTATAGGGGCCCGATTAAGGTTTAACCAGCCGGATCAATGTGGAAGGTGCTGTAGGTGGGGAGGTCTGTGGTGTGTTCTGGGGTGTATACTGAGCTGAGGATGTGGTCTATGTGCTGCGGAGTGCACGGTGCGAGCATTATTTTTAGCCCCGAAAAATGCGTTTAGTGAGATGGTGTCATTACGTTGTCATTGCCCTGTCGTGGTGTCATCATCGAAGGAGATGAGATAACGCATCGAGGCACCCCCAACAGCTGTCTGGATAGACGCATATTCGCCTGGCTTTGGCACTGGCACTGGCATAGGACTGCTGAATGAGCTCTGCAAACAAATCTATAATGCCAAAAGCATCGAAACGTGACATCGATGTCATGGTCTGAGCATATACCTCATCGTTGATCTTCGTACCAAAATCCATACCGGGCTCCCTCCCTAAGGTGGTGTTCGTGCATTTCCGACGCATGACTTTGTGGTGGCTGCTATCCCATACCGATTCAAGGAGGGCATCGCTCCACCACGGAATTTCACTGGCCTGCACTAGAACCAGGGAATCTGATGTTGTTCTGGTGGGCCCGCCGTAGAGTTCCGTGTGTGGTCCGAAGATGCCCATGGGAGTCACGTTATGGCCATAGATTTGTCGCTGGTTTATGCATACGAGCGTTAATGTTCATTGGTATGGGATTTAACGACCGAGTCAACTCAGACCGGCTAAATCGTTCATTTCCACTGTTAATCTTCGAATACGTTGTTCACAATGGGCGACTATTCATTGCCACTTCGTACATCACCATCCACTAAAAATAACTTGATCGTGGGATCGACAACCATGGGTTATTATTTTCTTACTCTTGTCTACTCCTTCACACCGACTGTCACAAAAACTACGACAATTCGAACTCACAGTCTTTGCATTACGAAATCAGGTGGGATTAGATAAGCGAAAGTTGCTTAACTACGGTAACTGTGTTCTCTTGCTTCTAATTATGCCCTTGTTACGGGAAATTAATATTAGTGCTGTAATTCAGGCATTAGGCCCTGTTATTAGGTCATTACGTAATTAATTAGTCTATCATAAGTGAACCAGAGTCGTCTTCAAATGCCTCTGATTTTCTTCCTCCCAGCTCCTCCAAGTCTGCATTGACTTGCTCCATCTCTTGTTTTGTGCTGGTCTGTCTTCCCTGGTTGTGGCCTGGGAATTTGGAGTAGTAAACACTCACCAGTGGTAAGAGTCCTCTGCCGTAGTTTCTCATAACCCAAATCTCTACGGCGATGGTCAGCACGAGCAATACCAACGTCAACACTCCGAATGTGATCAAAGACTTACGGCCAGGAAAGTAGGCTCCTGGTGTTAAGGCTGTGCCATAAGCTGATGTGTACTTCGTGTACAAACGAATCATCTTGAACAAAACGTATGCACAGCCACCTAAAAAGCATACAGTTGTAAGTATTGACAATGCGAGGAGCTCTCTAGTGGCTGCAAAATCGCTCACTATTAACACCACGAATGTCAATGGCAAAACACAGACGGTCAAAATGAACTCAACCGAGTTCTTGCGCTCAACCATAATGACAATGAACTGGATGGTGAACCCCAAGAAGAAGAAAAGGTCAAAGATCAACAATGATCTGTGAATTTGAAAAACGCTGTACATTCTTCTGATTTGGATATCACCACCTATCTTCTTGAATCTGAACCAATTGACGTTCTTTCTCAATACGAAGAAGATCAAGAATGCTTGTACAATCAATGTCACTGCAATAACCACAATTGTTGCGATATTGGTGGCCCTGGTTGCCCTTCTCCATCCTCCAAACAAAAAGGTTTCAATTCTCTCTGATACTTCCTGGTACTGGATTCCAGTGTAAATCAACATACAGATGTAAAAGCAACACAACATTGATAGAAGCAACATGTTCTTTGTCTTTAAACCAATATAGGTCAAAACAACCTGGAAGAATGCCGCAAATATGAACAATGCCAAGTAGATCAGAATTTCCACGTATCTCATGTTTTGGTAGTTTCTTTTGTGAATATTCACGACAGCATACATGTATACCTCGAACACCAAGATCAACAAAGCTGATACGATGGAAGTAGCCATGAACACGCGTGAATTACGCCTATAGGACGACTTATCCGAGTTTTCTTGGTCTATTATAGGTTCCACGTCTTCAGCGTTGGCAGAGGATTCCGACATGCTGGGGTAGAAGCCTGTATCCGTCTGGAAATTGTGGAGGGAGTCGTTGGCATTTTGCTCAACGGGCAGGGTTGGGACAGATTGACTGTGGAAATGCTTTGAATGACTGGATTCCTGAATGGACTCGTCAAGATACGCCTCTGAAGCGACATTGATAGTGTAGGGGTCATGGTTGAGATGCGATTCCAAATTGGCAGAGGAGTTCCCTTGGGACTCGTCGAATTCTATCTCATCGAGGTATTGAGGGTTCTGCTGGTGGTTTGAAGGTGCAAATGATGTGAGGTATGGCAGCTGAGGTTGGCTGTGGATATCGTAATTGGAATTATGGTTCATTATGTTTGGACTGGTAGGTTTTTTGCTGGTATTAGATGGTGAAAAAGTGATTTTGATGATCTTTAATGAATGTCAAATGAAATGGGTCGATATTTAGTATCTCAAAGAACGTTAAAGATCTGTGATAATGAATACTGGATTGGTAGTACTAATGATATTTGGCAATATGACTAGTTCAACAGTAACAACTTAACGTAACTACACTGAAGATGGTAAATTTCACAGGAAAACTTTTTAATCAACACGACAATCAATTTTTCAGTTGTCCAAATACCCGGTTACTCAAATGCTGTTATATCTCGACTTTTCTTCTTGCAATATGCTATTCTTGTTAACTGTCAATTATATCAAAACAGTCAACACTCGTCTGCCAGTGATTTCTATATATACTATATTATTCAATTTCTTCTATATTATATAACAATATACCGTTCACTACAACTACAAGTATATTATATTATTTCATTAATACGCATCCTATATATACCTTCTATATTTACTCTCAGCATACTGTACATCCATATCATTATACCATCCCTGTCCTCTATACACTTGTCATCATACCTTACCGACAATCATTCACATCGACTCCAGCCCAAAACAGAAATAGCACCAGAAATTTATCCACTGATTTGGAGGAGAATTTACGACGATACGGCTGGTGCGTACTGCGGCACGGGTGTTTGAACGACAAAAAAAGAATTTTTTTCTTCAGTAATCACGGTGCGTCGTTGTGGTGGGCTATAAATAGTCATGATTTTTAGTGAGCCGGTGTGGAGTGAAGGAGTGTAAGAATGGGGAATGATCATTGCAGAGAGGTGAGAGACGGCGTAGTGGAGGATGTGCTACGGATGTAAAGCATTGGCCAAATTGGGGATAATTGCACTGGGAAGAATATGCGTTGAGGTTGTCTTTCTGGTTTGTATATTTGGTCCCCTTGGGCATTATCTCATGCTAATCTCATGCTGATATATATTTAGTTAGCATTTAGTATGAGCGTTTAGTACTAGCGTCGGGCGGTGTCCCTGGCGAGAGATCATGAAAAAGCGATAAATAGAAAATAGAAAAAGGAAAATTAGAAAATAGAGTTTAGCAGAGAGGGTAGTTCCAATTACAGAGTGACGGTGACAAAGTTACTCGATGTGCTTCTTACAGTGTGTGTGATGGTTATTTTGCAGTTATTCTGCAATTATTCTCCAGAGTGATTACTGATTTAATTAATTAATTAATTAATAACTTAACAGTATGAATTGCTCGGTGCGATTTCGCAGTGCCCGATTTTTCAGCCTTTCGTGATGATGAGAGTCGGCTGGTCAAAGGAATGATGGTGTAGTGATAAATGGCAAAGTATATGACCAGTGATAAGCCGCTAGAGATTATTTCCTGGTATGTTAATTTATGGCAGGTTCCAACGCGTGGATATGCCGATGAACGTGCTTTTCATTGATTTTAAGTCCCATAGTTAACGTAGATTGTGTCTCCATGCCGTAGCAGGCGCTACTGAGCTTTGGTGCATAAGGAGAGGGGTTTAATTAGAAGTGTATTGTGAACTGTAGAATAGTGATGGTATGATGGGAAGCACGAGGGCCACGAAAGTAGTTTCTAAAGCTTGTTAGGGACCTTTTTATAGGTTTTAAATGCCCGTAAAAATACCCGTAAAAATACGTGATTTGAATACTTTGAATACTGGGGTATTGAAGTAGCAGTTACGATAAACTTTTGCGACAGGCTTAACTATGGTGTTGATAATTTTTCATTTCAGGGATTGTTATTACCCTTCTTTTTCAGATAGTATTACAGGAGGAAGAGTTCAGAACTATAGAAGCCTTGACCTTTCGACTCTTCTCATTAGATGAAAGGCGTAGCTTAGTCAATTGCTTACAACTAAAGTCTTAATCTAATGGCATCTCCAATACGTACATTTTCTTCGTTCTCAATTAAATCAATCAGAAACTGAAACATCCTGTCTCTTTCTTTTCCGTTACCTCTCCTCTACAAACCTAAGTAATTTTTCACGTCTTCAACAATAATTCCGTTCTTCTCCTCATGAAGATTCAACCAGGTCACTTTCTCGAATCTTGAATCGCTCTCGCTAGCTTGTACAAATTGCCCTATTGAGTCATCAACTATTAAGAGACAGATAGCATCGTAGCCACCAGCACCAGGAACAACTCCTCCGAAACAACCCTTCAAAGTAACACAGTCATCCAAGAGAGTGGTCTGTTCTTTAGGCTCCACTGAAGCCCCAGAGTACTCTGTCAACTTTCTCAAATTCAATCTGATGTTCTTAATTGAACTGATTAAGTCGTAAAATGCGGTGAACTCTGTTTTCAGTTCCTCTCCTAGAAGGTCAATAGACTGTTCCTGGAAGTATTTGATACCTTTGTTGTACACATCGCGCTTTTCATCATGTAGTTTGTGTAATTCATCTAAGGCTGTGATTAGTGATTCGTTAGCAGCATTCAAATCCTTGTATAAAGCCGAACTCTGCTCTGGTTTTTCCTTCTTCCATTGTAATATTTTGGAAACTAACTTTGGAGTCTCCGATCCTCCCTGGATGTCTCCCATTAACAAACGAATGTGAGGAGGCAATGTGCAAGGAGTGTGATTAAAGTCCCAATCTGAATCCACGACTTTACGTAAAGCAGTAGAGTACTCTTTTTGCAAATTTTCGTCACCACTGGAAGAAAACACCGGATGCTGAAGTAAATCTTCTATTATCTTTGGTTGGAACCTTCTGTAGATGATGGAACCGTACACAGCAGCAGCCACATCGAATCCCGATCCGATTTTCTTTTGGGCATAGCAATGGGCGATCTGGGCTACGTTATGGACGACATTTTTGTCCAATTCTTTGCCGATGTTGAAGTAGGAAAGTAAGGCTGTAGTCACCACTGAAACCAAGCCAGCAGAAGAGCCCAACCCTGTTTTGGCAACCTCGTTGATAGCTTGAGTATGACACAAGAATTGTCTTTTTCCAGTGATACTGAGTTTTGGTGTGGTGTTCTCCTGTGAATGGTAACCTGGGTCTGAGTAGATGTTCAATTGGACATTGTATTTCTTGGTGGGTTGTATGTATGCCAATACGGTATTCACGGTAGCAATCAAGAACGGATTGACTCTATCGTGGACTTCTTTCACGGACAAGAGGTCTTCTTCGCTTGTGGTGACGTAGTCCCACTCTCCGTTGAGGAATTGGGGCGACAAGACCCGAATTGACGACAAGCCGTCGCTTCTTTCTTGTCCCGGACGTAACACAACGTGCATTCTCGAAGAGAGAGCCGTTACGTACGAGTTGTATGATGGATCAAGGACCAAATAACCACCGGCCAAGAGGGCCTTTCCGGGTGCACTGAAAGCCTGGCTCATAGTACAGGTTAATTTACAGATTCTATGTTAGTTATAGTTATAACCACAATAAAACACAACAACAATAAAACCAATTGAAAGAACACACGTCAAGAAAGAGAAAGAGAAACAACTTAAAGACATAAAAAGAATCGCACCGAGAAAAACAGAACCGCATGAACGAAGCAACGTCCGATTTCGTCACCGCGACTCGCTTAGTGGGTATTTTTTTAGGGAGAGGTTTTCCAGGGGGAAGCGACGGGTGGGGTGGACGAGTAGAGAGGAGACACGGAGGGGAGGGAGTAGAGCGGTAAATTCAGTTGTTGCTCTAGTTGGAATTGCTGTTGTGTTGGAGGGGGGGAAGATTTAGAGAGAGCAGGGAGGGTACGGAGGGTGGTGAGAATAGAGAATATTTAGTGAGAGGAGGGAGAAGTTCGGATTATAGTGAAGCTTGGGAAGAAAGGTGACATTTAAGGCAGGGAAGAGGAGACAAATGGGTCTAAGAATGTGATATTGGACGTATTGTGAGTGTTTAGAAACATATTAACGCCCCAATAACATTCGTGAAAGCGGGAAGAAGATAGGAGTCCCGTTGAGCTAGTGATAATTTTGAGTTGGGGAGAATTCCAATACGCTCATCGGACCCGGCCAGAGAACTGGGGAGAAACTAGTCAAAGATTTGGGGGACGTGAAAGATGTTAGCGAGGCGGTTAATAAGAGTTAGTTGCTAGCAACTTCAACCCAGGAGAACTCAGTATGAAGTGCATTCTAGCATAGGTACTAGTACAATAGAGATTTTTGGGGTTATCCTTCCAACAAACCAAATGATACACGTTTTCAACAATGTAAACTAATATGAAGTTTAGACACTGTCATGATAACAGATGGTAAGAAACGTATAGACTCAGTTTAAATAGTATAACTGTTAAATAACACGAGGGTGAGACGACATAAGAATGAAGTGAAGAGCTGACAATAAATTAAGTGGACAAGGCTAGATTGGCCAACAAATTAAGCCATAGGGAATAAGGTAGCATATATCTTAAAGACTAAGTATAGCATCAAAGATAGACAGATAATCTGTATCAAAAAAAGCCCATTTTGGTTTATTAAATCGAAGAGTAAGGTTAAGTCGAGGTTAAATAATCCCTGTATTTGATTACTTGAAGTGACTATGGGGGTGCATCTCTATGTTCCAAGAGCTTACATATCTTTCGTAAAAACTATAGACATTCTCTTCTTGATAGGTTAGTGTAACCTCTATGTAACTTATTCAAAGTTTGCGGTCTGTCTCGACCGTATATTTGACTTATCAACCATCAGGACACTATCAATGTCTCTTGGGAAATTATTATCGGCTCTTCCCGAGTATTCCTACCACCAGATGCATCTTCTCTGTACTGAAATGACCTTGGCATTTTCCCTACTTACCAGTAGGTTGACTTCATCGTACATGGTTTCGAATAGCACTACCTGGAGAATCATACATTGCCATTATCTGATTCCAAGTGCAGGTGCGTTGCTGCATTTATTTCCTTATTGAGCAGCACCATCTATGAACGTCTTCTAATTAGTAGAACTTCTACTTTCCTTTGCATAAGCAGCAGAGCCTTTAATTTAGGTTTAAAGTTAATGGCCGAAGCAAAGACACATGTTCAGTCCGAGGTAAATACAAGAGAGTAAGCGATCCTAATAAATCTTATATATATGTACCATAGTTACTGAACACCTAAAGAGAAATCATGCTAATTTCGACTTCCATCTTGTCATAGATAGCACTAAGCTTTTGATAAATTTCTTCTAGAATTGCCAAGTTTTCGTAGTGATAATTTAACCAAAATTCAGAGCCATAATTGATTTCCTCTTTAACAGTTTGAATAAACCCTTGAACTCTGTCGTGTAGCAACGTCACAGATTTCCGAGGATCTACCATTGATTGTGCGGTCATATTGCGATGTGCGTCTTTCAACATGGCCTGGACATTTTCCACATCCTCTATAAAGTCTACAAGAAGCTTCAAATTTTCTTGATAGTGAGTTAATGAGGGAGACTGGTTAGCATCACTAGTCGCAAACTGTAGGTCACTGATACTGTATCGAGTTTTCTCCACCATTTGTTTCAACCTTTCATGTAGGGAGTTCATCATGGTTTCGGAGCTGAGTAACCCTGTGTCTTTCGTTGTTCTAGCACTGCGAGACACAGACTGGGATGGGTAAATGGAAGCAATTATCTCCTTGGGTGTAATATTGTCGTCCGTTGTCTGTTCTGAATTAACAATTCGCCCGGCAATTTCACATAGTCTAAGGGCAAGGCTTTGGTTTTCTTTAACATTCTTTAACGTGCATTTGAAGCTACTAACCAAACCATTACAAACCGAAATAGACATGGACAAGTCTCCTCGTGTCGCATCTTCGGGGTGATCCGTCTGAGAAGTAGGCGAGTCATCGATCACTAGGTCGTCATTAATAGAGATATGCGTCGAATTCCTTCTGGCACTGGACCCTGTTGCTTCAGATTTTGGAAGACTGTTATTCATAGTGAGAGAGACTACGACGAAGGCTAGTTCGTAAGTGAAATACAAGAAAAGCTGAGAGATGAAGAGTACTTATAAGAATTCAACCTCAGAAGTGACTAGGGTTATCAGAGGGAAGTGATAAGGAGATAACCTCAGTTGGATCATCCTGCAAGTTAATGCAAGGAGAAATGACTAAGTATACCGAATGGGCCATGATATTTGGAAACTGGGACTTCTCAATGAGGCAACAAATGCAACAAGAAGCGCTCAAACAACTACAACTCACACCTGTCCGCTCCCTACCGCATAAAGTATAGATGTATGGGATTAATAAGGATAAATATAGATGAAAAGGATGATATTTACTGGAATATAAGTACGAATGGTTCCTAAATTTAAGCCAACAGATTTTTCATTTCCAAGCAAAAGGAGTATTCTATATGATGGAAGGAACACCAGAGTCATGCCTGTTAACGAAACTTCCACGGAATGTGATAGCCAGATCCTTAGAATTCATATCTTTACATAAATTGGGAGATATGTGTAGTGTAAATGGGAGCCTCCTTTCATCACTTTCCCGAGAATCACGGAAGAGTAGACCTCCCCTAAGGGTTTTAGTACAGGCTAAGTCACATTATAAGTTTACTGTACCAACTGCACAAGAGATACATGAAATACTACATGGGAAAAATGTAGTGGCCGTGAAACCTTGTATAGCTTCTTTGAAAAGGTTACCGACTTGTGTTCCTAAAGAATTGCACATCTACGATGTTCATCTTCTCCAATTACACAATAGAATCCCCAAACTTCTTTCTAAAGCTAAAATTGTGTTGCACATATCGGACTATGTGACCGCAATTCCAAAGGAAAAGTATGATATTCAACTGGTGCTTATACGAACTCCACGGATTGACAACAGTTATAATGGTAGCTATAACCATGATATCAACGACCTTATGAGACGAATCGAAGACGACAATAGATTCCGAAAAGGTTTAAAGATAACAAGCGAAGTTATCATCTTTGATGCACGGGACTTTGCTTCTTACGAAAGGCTCTTCCCTCAGTTGGTTGCGTTGGACTGTTCTGAATTGTCCATCCCATTAAATTGCTTCAAATTATTTCCTGATTATTTGAAGATCCTTTTTGTTTGCTTTCTAGAGAATAGTTCAGGGGCGGAAAATCAGGTTATAACTCTAGGACTTCCATCACGAATTGAGGAACTATCTTTCAAAAATCTCCTGAAGACCGCCAAAGTAATAGACATTAGTGCTCATTCATTACGTAGAGTGTCTATATCATTTACCTTTGTCTTAAATGTCCAATTTCCCATTGACATGTACGAGTTATATATCAGAAAACTTACTTATGAAAAAGACAAATTTAAGAGTTGGGCATCCTTGGTGAATGTAATTTCATCATTGCAACACAGTAACTTGAGAGTGTTGCATCTTGATGTTTCTTCTTTTCTGGATCATTTTATCCGTCCATTTACTAACAAATATCCCGAACATATACAGTTCTTCGACACTTGGTTCTCATATTTAATGGGAAAAAATGTTGTATTACCAGCTAATTTAAGGGAATTAAAGATCACAGGTAACTGTAGTCAAATACTAACTTCAGCTATAAAATTACCTATGAAGTTGATGAAATTAATTTTGCATGGCATTCAAATCGATGAGTTAACTAATTTTGTGTTTCCACAAAGTTTGGAGATGTTCGCTCTATATCACGTACAAACATCTTTTCATGGAGTTCCGGTCTGTTATGAAGATGAGGAAGATTCACACCACATCAAGTTCGTAGGCGAATCTCTTACCTATCTTGATAGAAATTTCCGACCCTTACATACGATTCGAGAGTTTTTGAACAAAAATAGGCTCATGTTTGGAGATATCGAGTGGAAGGAAAGTGACTGGTTATATCGCCATTTGAAATAGGGGGTCAGGGATCACCAGAGAGCAATGTTAGTTATACACCAACTTTATCTTTCCGTGTAAGTGCTTTCAAAGTAGGGGTCCTACATGCGATATTACAAGTGTGTAGAGTTGGGTGGCCGACTAGTGTTTATGTTTGTATGAAGTATCACGTTTATTAGTACAGTTAGTTTGCTGTTATCACAAGGAAATTGCCAATCCTTGTCTATGTGTGGCTATGTATGCGTAAAGCGACAGTAAGAGAAGAAAGATGCAAAACTTGAATTTAAAAGATATAACTTAAATTCTCCCCCAGCAACATAGTAGATCCCAGGCTTTCCCAAATTGATGTTATATATGGTTGGCGATTTATATAAGCAGTTGAAAAATACAATTTAGAATACGCTTTCAATATGGACAGTTGGTTCTTTATAGCTTGGCTTAGATGCTCATTTTAACTCCTGTCTGTTTTGAAAGATAAGGGGACTAGTGGATTTCTTAGGGAGGAAGTATGTGAGAGACTATGTCAATCATTCCAGGAGAAAGACATAAGGAATATGGGGAATTTCCACCTATGAATAGTATAGTATGAAGTCCCACGTAGTTGTACACTAAGTACTACTTGGAAGACTGCATCTGTATGGCTAATAGATAGTATTCCTTCTGATGATGTATTTCTAGCAAGAAGACACGGTCGATAGTTTTCTATTTAGCATAAAGCTTAGCGCCGATACCTTTGTGAAGTGATTAGTTCCGATTTGTGTGGCGAAGAAATCTCTAAAGTAAATTCAAGCAAGAAGACAATGGTTTCCACTTCGAATAAGGCTTTTGCTGATATCACTGCCAATAGTAATTGTACTATTGATTAGTCAAGATTCATATGACCACAACATAACTTTACTCTTCAGCGTTAGACGTCGTTGAGATTGTTGTTAGGACCATCTGCTTCATCTTCTTCTTCTACAGCACGAATAACCTCCAATATTCTCTGATATTTTGTAATATACTGGAGGTCTCCCTGATAATGAGTTTTCCAAAATCCCTTTCTCCCTGTTTGGTTTTCCATAAGAGTTTTCCTGGCATCAACTAGACCTCTTGCCTGTAATAAACATCTATCGAAGTCCGCCTTGTCTTGGGCCTGATTGTTACGGCGAAAAGAACGTAAATGCCATTCTGCATCATCAGTATTCCGTTCTAATTCTTGTATAAAGTTATCATCTTCTCTGTAGTGGTCAAGGCGATTTTCGATATCTGTGACTCTTCTAAGACTAGTAGTGAAAGCCCTCTGTTTACGGTAATCTGACTTCAAGCTCGAGAACAATTCTAGGGAGTCACTACTTGCAATTTCGTCTTGAAGTCCTCGAGCCTCTATGTAGTTCATAAATCTAAAAGATAGACTATCGCAAGTTGCTTCACTCACCAATGAGTTGTATTCAAAGTTACCTCTACCACCCAAATTCATCTTGAACCCACAACGATGAGTATTGGCGGGTATTTGAGGTTCAGCTTGATTGGGGACTGCTGTACCCCGCTTAGGGTTTTGATCTTGTTGCATTCTAATTTCTAACTGATATGACGAAGAATGAAAAGAAGAAGAAGAAGAAGAAAAGGAAGAAATTGGCAGCATTAAATAGCCGCTCATTTCCATTTTGTAAACAAGCGAAGGAGGGGTTGAACTAGGCTGCAAAAAAAAATATCTATAGGATCAAAGATAGTGTTGGGGCAAAGTCGGAATGGTTTTGGCAAGAAGAGAAGCAAAATCCGGTGCTATGAAACAAGTATATTGTTCCTCAAATATGATGACATGTTTACGGACTAAAATGGAAAGATATAGAACTAGAAATAATGTTATAATTGGAAATGCTAACTATTTCTTTAACTCTACAAGAGAGCCCTTTCCAAAACTTTCCATCTCGTTGCACCCAAGATAAGACATTCATTGTGTACCGGAAGGTCCTTACTATCATGTTTGTGTAGTCGTTGTGTAGTCGTAATACCACATTTGTATGAGGTATCACGGTTAGTAGCACGATTAGTTTATGTTTTCAGAAGGACATTTTCAATCCGTGTCTATGTGTCTATGTGTTTCTAAGCGTGTCTAGGTATGTGTAAAGCACCAGTAAGATAAGAAAACTGCAAAACTCCAACTGAACGGAGATTTGAAGTCCCAATCAACTTGGTAGCGCCAATGACATTTGGTAGCGCCCGATTTATATAGAAATGAAAAATCCAATTTAGGATTATCTCTATTACAAACTAATAGTTACTTATAACTTCACGGCTACAATTCAGACTGTTTTACTCTGAAACGAAGTTAAATTGGTTTGGAAGGTCTTCATTGGAATATTGCCTATTTTATAGTACCAGAAACCGATTTTCTTCACAATGGCATCTCCCTTTCCTGAAGACGAAATCAAGGCTCTCCAAGCATCCAAAACTATTGGAATAATTGGTCTTGGAGATATGGGCTATCTTTATGCCCGAAGATTCTCAGAGGCTGGCTGGAAAGTTGTAGGATGTGATAGAGAAGATCAATATGAACAGACAAAGACAAAGTTTGCCAATGACTCGTTTGAAATCTTGAAGAACGGACACTATGTGTCTCGTATCTCTGACTACATCATTTATTCAGTTGAAGCTGAAAATATTCTTAAGATAGTGTCTCTCTACGGGCCCTCTACCAAGTACGGTGCGGTGGTTGGAGGCCAGACTTCTTGCAAAGAGCCGGAAATTGCTGCTTTCGAAGAGGTGTTACCTTCAGATGCTCAGATCATTTCTCTTCATTCATTACACGGACCGAAAGTCAGTACGACCGGTCAACCATTGGTGTTGATTAACCACAGCGGCAATGAAGAAAACTTCAGATTCATTGAATGCTTGGTTTCGTGCTTGAAGTCAAAACATGTCTATCTTTCTGCAAAGGAACACGACCGAATCACAGCTGATACCCAGGCGGTGACTCATGCTGCGTTCTTGTCAATGGGTGTAGCTTGGAGAAACCTAAACATTAACCCTTGGGTAACACCCAGATGGATCGGCGGGTTGGAAAATGCAAAGATGAACATCTCATTGCGGATATTTTCCAACAAATGGCATGTCTATGCTGGGCTAGCATTGACCAACCCTTCTGCTCATGGGCAAGTTTTACAATACTCTCGTTCAGCCACGGATTTGTTTACTTTAATCATTGGAAAGAAGAAAGAGGAACTTAGACTGAGGTTGTACAAGGCGAAGGACTACGTTTTTAACAACATTTCAGACCACGATCTTCTCTTAGATGACGATCTTCTTCAGAAGTTCTCCCTTGGAAAGATTCCACCTGGTGGAAGACAGCCAAACTCACACCTCTCTTTGATTTCCATTGTGGATAGTTGGTTTCATTTGGGAATCGTTCCATACGATCATATCATTTGTTCTACTCCATTGTTCAGAATATTCTTGGGTGTGACAGAATATCTCTTCTGTACACCAGGGCTTTTGGATGAATGTATAGAGGCTGCTATAGAAGACCACCGTTTCCGTCACGACGACTTGGAATTCACCATTGCAGCCAGAAACTGGTCCAGTATCATATCTTTTGGAAACTACGAGATGTACAAGCACGAATTCGAACAAACCCAGAAATTCTTCCAGCCGAAGTTTGCTGAAGCCAATGTAATTGGAAATGAAATGATAACGACGATTTTAGAAAGAGTGAGGCAAAGAGAGAAGGCTGGAAGACTTCATTAATGTACCGCCTGAATCATTAAAGATAAAATATCACAATCTAGAAGTCGCTTCAAGTCTACGAATCATAAATAGAATGTATTGCTAATTTTCCTCTATTATTATTACATGAATAGTATAGACAGGTATATATAATGTGTTGTAGACAGTTATTGTAATCTGACGGGACGACGTCATGGTGACTATCTTTCTCTCCTTCAACACTCCTTTTCTATTCCTTTTTCATTAGTTCTTCCTACAACTGCTCGTCCTTGATCACATCCATCAACCAGTCCAAACCCTCCGTCAAACCCTCACCTTTGATGGCACTAGAAGCAACAATGCTCCAACTTCTATCCTTAAGATCTGTCAAACTGAGAGCCTGTGATACCTCGGCGGCAGTCATGGCGCCCGGTTGATCTTGTTTGTTGGCAAAGACAAGCAATGCACTATTCTGTAATTCTTCCTCCTTCAACATGGTATGTAACTCTTTACATGCAATATCAATACGATCCTTATCGGTCGAGTCAACCACGAATATTATCGCCGCCGTATTGCTGTAGTAGCATCTCCAGTACGGTCTTATGGATGTTTGTCCACCCAAATCCCATATGTTAAGCGTCAAATTCTTGTACTTCAACGTCTCGACGTTGAAACCTATGGTTGGCTTGGTGGTGACCACTTCTCCCAATTGCAAACGGTATAACACGGTGGTCTTTCCAGCACCATCGAGACCCAATATGAGTATTCTGATTTCCTTGTTGACTCCCCAGAGTTTGTTAAAGATGTTGGCGAAACTGAAAGCCTGACCCATTTTGATGATTAGCGATTAATATTATAAATTAGTTTTGAGATCGAAGGAGACTTCCTTGCGAGCTATGAATTCGTGTTGAACAATATTACTTGAACACCAACGATTTGAAGACTAGACGACGATTAACTGTTCTATACAACTAATACTGCTGTTTGAATCGTCTTTTTTTGGACGTTTTCTTAGGTTTTCTTATAAGAAATGTATGCAATGCCCAAGTAGTTCCAATGTATTAGACGTTTTTATTCACAAAACCCAATTCTTGTGGCAATGTTACGTTAATACTATTGGATCTGTTCTATTCGAAGCGCCTTCTTATGGTCGTAGAAAGCTATGAGACGACAGTAAAATCCCGGTTTTTCTCCTAAATTCGCCGTTTTTCTTCGACAATACTACAGTTCTTCCCTGTTGCTAGAAGTTCCGCTGCTCAGATAACTAAACAAGTCCTTGTTGACCTCAAAGAATCCTGCCAAACCCATTATTAACAATGATTTGTAAACAGTTCGGTTGTGTTTTTCGTAGAGCGGTCGATCCGCTGGCAACTGATCCGGGCTTAAGTCACGTGCGCGGGTCGGTGGTAAGAAATTTGGGGAAGAGCCGTGCCGCAGCCATGAAGAAAGCTTGGAAGGAACAGTGAAGTTGGAGAGTGTTGGACGTTGACATATGGGCATTGTTGAAATGGAAATGTTGAAATATTGAAATGGGTTTGAGTCGAGTAGGCCGTGGCTTCTCTGTTATTGTGTGGATATGTCCAAATCGCTGAAAGTCGGCCTTCTCTTCACACTTTCGGTTGGCCAATTGAAATGGCGAAGCGCTTACGTAATCTTTAGACCGGGTCACTTATTTTGAACAAAAGCACGTGACTTGGCACGTGATCGGAATACAGTCATATGGCAGCGTCCACCCAGCAAGGGCTTTTCCACGTCAGGAGATGTAAATGGATAGAGGGTCACAGTCAGCGGCGAAAACTACCCTGAGCACTTGGTAATTCGTCCTCTTTCTATTATCTTCATCTCGCAAAGCCACCGTGGATGATCTCATTTAAGCTCTTGCACCCGTCACCGGAATAATGCCCTCGCATCTGAAAACAGTAACTCCGAGAATGGGCGACCCATCGATCATCAGCTTACGGTTGTTCATTCGTACAATACGGAGGAAAACGTAGAATTTTGCCACTGTGATTCCAACTCGCTGCATCTTGACTACATCTTGCCATTCCCAGGCCCAATCCTCAACAAAATGACCCATTTATCCACTCATTTATCACCACCACTAAGAAATATCCTCCTATCAGGCTTCCGTGAAGTGATTGATTGTATGCAGGTCGCTTATATCAGGACATTTAGCCATGTATTCAAAAAGGCCAAAAACCCCGATTTCGCTGCTTTGAAGAGTTCCCCGTGTAGCCAGCTCTTATTACAGCAGTCCTATCCCCTTTTCACCCATCTTTAATCCATTCATATACCCCCAAAATTGTACCTCTTTCACTTCCCATCGCCTGCATACTACTCCCTTCCCCACGGCACGTGACCTCAGTCCCACACGGTGCGATTTCCCTTTTCTTAGCAATAAATGATCTTTACAGCCAAAAATGAGCTTTGTTGTAAAAGAAGATGTTGTTCTTCTGGTTTCTTTTAGTTGTATGATCCATCACATCGAGTATAGCCACAGCACGTAGCAAGTTCGACGATTTCGACGATATCGACGATATAGAAGTACATAGACAATCACGTAGCCGCCGTTATCGCAGCAATTGACACTAGAAAGCGCCCCGGTTACAGCACCAGAAACCTATCACAATGCCAGACCAACCAAGAGGAATTCTCCGGAACAAGTCCGTGACGTCGCCCGAAATCAGTCCCCACGACATCAAGATCGACCGCCAGGAGGTGATCAAAAACACCCGCTTGAATGCCGAGATAGCATCTCACTACTCGTCCGAGGGCGACAAGATCAGGGCCGAAATAGCTAGAAAGCACTCTGTTGGAAGCAATCCTGACCAGCCTGCCGACCACTTGCAATGGGACGAGTTGAACTTGTACAAAACAGAGCAGGAAAAGAACTCCACCATGAAAATTGACGAGCCAAAGACCCCGTATGAGGGTGGTTTCAACCCTGAAGGTGAGTACTACAGAGACGATGACGAGGCCGAAAACGACGACATACCCGACTTCGAGCTCGGCGAAGGAGAATACGACACTGAGAGAGACAAGCACAAGGTTTTGGAGTCTTTGAATGG
Source organism: Scheffersomyces cryptocercus (assembly GCA_030555905.1). Taxonomy (NCBI): domain Eukaryota; kingdom Fungi; phylum Ascomycota; class Pichiomycetes; order Serinales; family Debaryomycetaceae; genus Scheffersomyces; species Scheffersomyces cryptocercus. The sequence goes on from JANIVO010000027.1 coordinate 140,936, forward strand.
AGGAGAGGTTATCAAAGACCCAAAATATGAGGAAGAAGAGGAAGAAGAGGAAGATGGTGAACAAGAGAAAGAATTGACTGCAGAAGAGAGACACGAAAGGTTCGAGCAGATGAGAAAACAACATTATCATTTGAGAGGAAATGCTTTACATAACCAGATTGATTTGGACAAAGTGCCTGATGACGAAGATGAAGACGTAAATGCTGAAGTTGAAGACGATGAAGTTGAGGCAAACGACGAAGAGGCTAAATAAGTGAAAGTTAAGGATTATTCTACTGTAAAACTACAAATAACAATGCAGTATAGAATGTCCTAGAATAATTCAATGATACGCATCCATTTCTGATTTGAACCCTCGATGGGTATCTTATTATAGACTATAATTGCTAACCAGGACTTGACATTGCCTCACAAGTGGAATGGATTGCAAATATGAAAAAACCAATGCAGCTACAGCAGTCAATTGGCCTTATACACAGATTCTACTACTTCTATAGTATCGCTCTTTATATATGAATGGCGCTGTTTCCATTCCAAAGTACAAATGAATACTTGCTAATTACTATTGCCATTATCAATTCCCGGCTGTTGTACTTCCCTTTCAGTAGCTACAGCGCTTTATCAACACCTCTTGCTAAATACTTCTCTTCATTTCAGTTTCTACACTTTCCTACACCGTCTTTCGATCGTTTACTTATATTAACATAGATCTATTAGAAGCATCACCGCTTCTAGTTCGACTCCCCCTTCTAGTCGTCTATACGAAGTACTTCAAGAGAGAAGTATCGAGCTTTCCGGAGCTGGTCAACACGCTCACAGCCTCAGTGAAAGTAGCCTTAACCTTTTCGGCATCGGCATCCTTGACCTTGGCAGCATACTCGCCCAATTGGATATCATCGAATCTCTCGATCAACACGTCAACATCAGCCTCAATGACATCGGCCTTAGAAGCATCACCGAAATATTCAACGTCCTTAACGGAACCTCTGATACTTCTCTTGTTCTTCTTCTTAGCAGCCTTGGCAGCTTCCTTGGCCTTCTTGGAGTTGGCCTTAGAAGAAGCAGCCTCTTCGGCAGCCTTCTTAGCAGCTTCTTCTTCAGCAGCCTTCTTAGCAGCGGCCTCTTCGGCAGCCTTTCTAGATCCAGCATCCTTCTCCCACTTCTTTCTTTCCTTCTCCTTCTTGGCAGCGTCCTTGAATAACTTGATTCTTGGATCTTCCGAGTATGCTCTCTCAATGAGTTCTATCAATCTCTTGTTGTCCTCTTGCTTCAACTTCTTTCTGTTAGAAATGTTCTTACGCTCGATGTAACGCTTGTGGTCTCTGTTGGCAGTGTCATCTGGAACATCCTCATCCTTGAACTCGAAGGTCTTCCAGGAGTCAAACTTACCCCAAGCAGAGTAGAAATTGTCTACTTCTTCCTTGGTAGCATCCAAACCGCCCAATGGTGGAAGTGGCTCCTTCTTGTGGAATCTGGCCTCGCTCTCGAAGACTGGGCCCCAAGCCTCGAAGAAGTCGTATTTAGACTTTGGTGCTGGTGGCTTTGGATCGGAAGCAGTGTCAATGGAGTCGTATTGCTGTCTCTTGTTGGAGTCCAACATGACATCAAGGGCCTTTTGAATGATCTTGAAGAAGTCATCTTGTTCCAAACCTCCGGAAGCAGACTTCTTATCTGGGTGGTGCTTCAACACTTGCTTTCTGTGTGCTCTTCTGATCTGGTCCTCAGTGGCCTTGTATCTTAAGTGGGATAATCCCAAAACAGCGTAAAGATCAGCAGTCTTCCATTCTCTTGGGTCGTGAGCCAACAATTCCTCGGATTGCTCCTCGTCACCAAGGTCATCGTCTTGGTCTTCTTCAATTTGCTTGACGTTCTTCTCGGCTTCGAGCTTCTCGAACTCGGACCAAGTGTGTCCTCTGAGAGTTCTAGAAGCATGAGCAAGGAAGTAACGACCAACTGGCTCCACAGGACGACGGACAGGAGTAGTGAACTTGGCGACAGCCTTGAAGGCGTCGGTCTTGCCGGCAGGCAAAGCAGGTAATACAATGGACATTGTGACTGTGTCTGTACTAGATGTAAGTGCTAATTGTATCGGGTATATCACGGTATAGTTCTATAGAAAGTTGGTTATAGGAATCTGAAAATTTTTTGGGATGAAATGCGGTCTGTAGATTACGCGGCGGGCTGAGGGTTACCGAGGCGATGAGCGAGCTCTGAGAAATTCGCAGCCATTTGAGATGGAAGTGGTGGAAGGTTGGAGGAAGCCAGGTGTATGGATAAGGTGATGATGTGGATGATGGAGATGAGGGTGAAAGCTAGAATGAAGTAGAAGATGAAGAAGCGGAGAGAGGAAGTTTAAAGAGAATTTTTTTTATATGCAAATGAATATCCATTGATGGGGGAGTGAGCGGTGGAGATTTCTATGTTACTCTCCAAGAGGCGCTTCTATTACATTATAATTTTTTTAATATTATAAGTAATGGTGCAAAGATTCACTGTACAATGACTTTCTGATATTCGTGTATTAATTTCACCAGGTAGATATACTGGTCTCTATTTCACTATATTCTTAAGGGCCATTGACAAATTCTGTGAACGGTATATTAGTAATGGCTGGTATGTGGTATGTTCATTTTACCTGCGTTAATGCCTGGTTCGCTTACAATAGAGCTTCCCAATAAAATAGCGTCAACATATTCGAATGTTAACTACTTTGCTTCATTATGACCGGCAAAACACAGATTTGCTCTATTCGAACGGCCATTGAAAGGGTTTCATTCCTCGCATCATCTCATTAATAATGAGATCACTTCTCCACATCCTCCTTGATGGCCGCCATATCCAAAACTTCGATAGAGCCTTCTCCCTTGGATACCTTGGCAGAATCTCCTTCCAAGAGATCTACCAACTTTCTATAATTAATAGGATCTATAATACCAACGCACTCGTACAACTTACCGTCCTTGTCTTCATCCACCATTTGGTCAATTACAGGCTCAATTTCCTCTTTAAATATCTTCTGATGTGCTTTACGTGATAATGTTATTTTAATCTTCATCTGGGCTCTTGCTATTGGTATAATCTGCTTCTCAACCAACACCTTAATGGCATCCAATGCTTGGATCTTGGCTGGTTTTGCAGGGTTTAAGTGAAATTTGATTTCATTCAACGCCTTTTGGATCATTGATGGTGGATATCTTTTCTTGGATCTTGGGTTAATGCACTTGGTCGATATAATGGTCAAAAACTCGTTTTGCTTTTGTTGCAAATTGGCGGTTCTCTCTTTCTCGTGAAGCTGGATCTCACCTTTATTGAGGATTTCAAGGATGATCTCATCCTGGTTTGTTGTTCCAAAGCTCTTCTTCAAATCGTCGTTATTGGCTACCTGGCCTTTCGAGACGTTCATGAACACCTGGGGAATTTGGAGAACTTCGTCTATGTCCTTTTCCACCTTCAGTCTCCAATCTTGCACCTTATTCTGGTAACAAGCAATCTCGAATCTCTTCTTGCCTTTCTTCATTCTGACCAACGAAACGTTGGTCAACCGTATCTGCGTTTGTGGCTGGTTAATAACTGCCATTTTTCACCTTTTCTACGAACTATACACTCTACAATAACTATAAAGCAACAAGAAACATCATCCATTGATTATGAATAATCACTGAGATGCCGCTTAAATCTTTTGTTAGCAGAAGCTATTGGTTATTTCGCACGACTTTTGTCTTAACTATGAGAGCATAGTAAAGGGTATAGTGAAGTGGTGTAGTGGAGCTTATGGAGAGAGGAGATATGTAAGTGGATGGTTATTTCGTGTTGGTAATCATCTTGAGTGACGGTGGAAACATTGTATCTACAAAAAATCTCGTTTTTAGAAATCTGGGGCGGAAATGATTACTGTTGTCTATGATTTTTCAGGCTTTTCAATGTGAAAAATCGATTGTACTTCTTCTACACCAAATGCTTGCAACAAAGTGTCTATTTTAATTATATGAAATGAACATGCAGTATATATGTAGCAGGATAACGAATACTTTATGTGGAGACCGGCCTTGGGACACTGGTTGATCAAGTCAATTGCGATTAGACCATTCCAGTCCAGTCATTATGGAATATGATACGAGTGAATTCACAATTAGGACAGCAAAACAGCCAAATCCAGTCTAGAACGTGCTCTATGATGGAATCTGGGTTACTCTGTCAATGTGTTTCGAAATTCTGAGCGCTTACTCGTCGTCTTCATCGTCGTCACCGCCCTCGACGAACTTACCTCTGACATCGTTCCACAACTTACCCTTGTTGTGGTTTTGGTACCACTTGGTGATGGCAGTGTCGAAGAAACCTTGGAAAGCAAAGGCACCACCGAAGATGATGGCCACGTAGACCGAGTTCTTTTGGTATAATCTGGAGAAGATAGAAGCCTATTGAATAATCGTTAGTATTTTGTTTTACATGGAAATTGAGATAAAAATCATGATGAATCTACGAAGTGGATTGCAAAATTCACGAAATCTCCACTCTTCAAACGCCATATCAAATCTGGCACTTCTGGAATCCCACTTTTATCGCTTTACTTCCACTGCATCCATTTTTGACCCGTTTTCTTCAGCTTTCATTGGTTCTTGCATCCATAACCCACTGCTCTAACATGGACTCTACACCCCAATACCAATTGACCACCAATGCAAATTCCTGGCTCAAAATTTCAGATCCGCTTCTAGCCCTTCATCTTATACACAATTCTCTCCCAATTCAGCTCCCGCTACATACCATTTTACCTATTAATGTGTTGCTGAACAACTCGTTTCTTTCTTTTACAACCGTCTCTCTTTTTTTTTGGACTCATAAGAATTATTTCAAGTCGCAGATGATTGGTTAGAGAAGATTATGTAATCGATTAGTTAGAGTTGTGAAATATAGATCATGTGATGTGTTGCACGTGGAGAGGTTTGGTTGCAACTTTGGTGGGGGGAGGTGGTGGAAGATGGGAAGAGGGTAGACAGAGGGGAAGATAGCAGCAAACTGCAAAATATGAAGATGAGGTGGACTTGTTGATGAAATGAGGTTGGAATGGAGTAGGTTATTTTATTATATTATAAAGTTGTTAGAAAAGAAAAAATATGTGTACTAAGTGGATGATGGTATCGCATGAAGGTGCTTATGAAGCGAGTAGAGATGTTAACATAAAATGTTAGATGTAATTAGGATGATGAAAATTGTAGCCATGATGAAAATTTATAAAATTCCGCTACTTTGGGAATAAAAACACGAATGGAGAAATATCCTGTGAAGATTGAGCTTATTCGGGTTAATGACAGGCCTTCAAATACCCCCACTTGCCGTGCTAATATCCATATTTTGCAATCAAATTCTACTGTACCCAAGAGAATATGTATACAAATGTCCAATAGAAGCAAATCCAACCATCTGAACCCTTTTGAAACTTTCTACTGGTAAAATCTTGTTCGAAGCAATTGATATTTCAATTATTGACTACCTTTAAATCTCCATCTACACCCCAAGCATCTACTATTTGCATCAATTTATTATAATTTATATGTAATTATTTCTACAGCCCGCCGCCTTGTACTTACTCCAACTTGACATCTTCCACCTTCTCAGCAACCTTAGCAACCTCAGATTCAGCAGCAGCTCCCTCTGGCTTTCCAACTGGGTATCTAGAACCCTTGTTCTTAACCTTCTTGACCTTCTTTTCACCCTTTGGTTGTTCAACTGGGTAACCAGCCTTCTCAGCAGCTTGAAATTCTGGGTTAGAGTCGTACTCTGCCTTAATTGGTGCCAATAACTGGACAATCTTTTCAGCTACACCAGCCTTCAAGTCAACTGGAGACAACTTCTCGGATTCAAAGTCCTTCTTCAATTGTTCAATAGAAGTGTATGAAATTGGACCACCGTACTTCTCTGGTCTGTCGATGTCGAATTGGAATACACCATCCTTGTCAGCAGATAACTCCTGAATTGGTTGCACTACGAATTCCAAGAAAGACAAAAGACTGTTGTCCTTGACATCACCTGGAGCACAGAAGGCACTGTTGACCTTTTTCCTGATATTCTTTGGCTCTTCGACAATGTCAATCTTGGAGTTAGGGTCAGATGCACTCATCTTACCTCCCTGGCCCAAACCTGGAATCATGTGGTTCATCAAATGGGCTCTCTTCTTGTAACCTATGGAAGGTAATTGCTCCTCGGCCAAAACGAAGATTTTTCTTTGGTCAACACCACCGAATTGGGCGTCAACGTTTAAGTATTCTTCGTCAAGAGCTTGCATCAATGGGTAGATCAATCCAGATAACAATGGGTTGGCCACTTGCTTAACGACATCGGCACCGGCTCTCTTGGCATCGTTTTGGGAAACGACATTGGAGATCTTGAAGATATCCAAGGTGTACTCGGCACTCAACTGGTACTCGGAACCACCGACAAACTTTAATTTCTCGATTGGAACGTTGATAGACTTCAAAATAGCCTTGACAATGAACTCGTAGTACTTGGAACGGAACTTGACCGTTTCCAAGGTGGCCTTCATGTTATCTAAAAAGGCGTGCAAATCAGCCAAAAGGATGGTAACTTCACATCCAGCCTTCAAGAAATGGGCCACCTTGATCATAGGAGCAAAGTAACCACAGTGGGGCTTTCCGGTAGGGGCTGTACCCAAGTAGATCCTCACGGGTCTCTTTTCCTTCTCCAAGACATCTTTGATGATTTGTCCGTTCAACACCTCTTGCAAGCCCTTGGTGATGAGGTTGTATTGCTCGGTTGGATCCGTGAGCACTGACATTATGTTTCTACGTTGTATATATGCTATACTTGCAAACCTACTACTTACAGGGGTATACTTAGAGCCAATATAAGGAAGAATAGACATCCAACTTCACCATTCACCGTCTCTATGACTCTTGAATGCTGAAAAAATTGTGGTAGTGTGTGCAGGGGGGTGAAGGTAAATGGTAGCGCGGCGTGTTGAGTGATGTTGCCAGAGGAGGGGAAGGGTTACTGGGTATGTTAGTTTAATGGTACGGGTGGAGGTATGGTGGTGGCGTATTCTTGTAATTGGACCGGTTGTATGATTTGGTGAGCTTAACGGGAAGAAATACTAGATAAGAGGTCAAAATTTTGTACTTAAAGGAGTGGGTATCTCTAATTGGTAGCGCTGTTGATTTGACATATATCGGTATATGCAGGCAACGTCTGCTACCAAATGAACAACACATTTTCCATGGTTTTGGGGCTATAAGAGACTGGGTAAAGTGTATGACAGTACTTTCAGATGCGAAATGTCTATCTTAATCTTTTCAAACCAGCCAATTGATGAAATTCTACCCTTTTCGATACATGGCTAAAAGTGGTGAAATAACGGCCTGCATATAACCTAGACAGTTAGCACGCTGTGCATTTGCAGCCTATTCGTAGAGGGTGAATGAAGGGATTCATAGGTGATTCATAGATGGTTGTATATGGTCCATTGTGATAATTTGGAAGGGTGTATGAAAGGGCAAAATCTAATCTGGTAATAGCTTCAGGTGAAGCTTTTTCTCCTTTTGGGGATCCGTGTGTCACTAGTACTGATGACTTTCTTATCCCGGCAATGAACATAAATATTAGAATGCTACGCCTATTTTGAGGGACTTTCATCAAAGAGTGATTAGGTTAACTACAAAACGGAGCAACTCTCAGAAAGGTGTTATCGTCCCCAGAAGTAAAGTTTATGCGCATGTTCGAGTGCAATGGGTATTATAGCAATAATTGTTTCAGAAATGGGGCAAACTACGAACAGAGATAGGAATATTAAGCATATTTGAATAGCAAATAAGTAAGATAAATACCATGCTAAAATACGTAATACGCTTGGGGGTTCCGAGTTAAAGGAAAAATACCGTCACATATAACCTTCAAGAAGAATCCGTACTTCTCCTGTGAAGCATAGCATAAATCAGGAACATGGCAATATAATAAGTATTGACCCGTGAGAGTATTTGATGAGTGAAACAGTCTTTCCTCCTTGAAGTATTTACTCCGTGAAGTGTATTTTCCACTATCTACTATGAAATATGGATAAAAACATACAATAATATCTAAAACAGTTGAAACACACTCATACTGTTAGAAGCTCTACAATACCCTCTACACCCTCTATTGCACCCCACTAGTGCTTCACCTACTGAAGTCTCACTGTCATCGCACGCTCGCACTTTCGCAATCTCATTCTCCCTCACACTTTTAAGATTCCTTCACATTCCTTCACATCCCTCACAATTTTTGTCACTCCCTCACAATCTTTGTCACTTTCTCATTTTCTGTCACTTTCTCACTTTCTTTCTATCACTTTCTGTCACTTTCTCACTCACTGTCTCATAGCTGGTACGCACACTACCGGAATCACTATCAAGCGCTTACCGATCTGTTCTTGTTACAGGTAACGGTTGCACCGTCTTTATTAGTGATAGGTTCTTCTTCTTTTTCTTCTTTTTCCTTTCTTCTTCTACTGCTTGTTAATTAGCTCCAGTTTCCTCATATTCCACAATGAAGAGCAACAAGCTAAAGCGCTTCTTGGTCTCTCTCCCTCAGGACCTAGAGTTTGTCCATTCCCTAGCAGTACGGCAGAACGTTTTCTCCGCCCTCTACTATGCCGCTACCGACGAGGGCAAGTACCTCTCCACCCTCTTCCCCAACATATCAGCACAGGAAATCGCCGCTCTCGCCAATTGGAACTTCCCCCTAGCATCCACCGACGAAAAGAAGCTGTTCTACTCCTACAAGAAACGAAACGCCGTGTATACTCACCCCAAAGACAAGGTTTGCTCTCGGCTCTTGGGCGCACACGAGCCAGTATATCGCTGTGAAGAGTGTGGTTTTGACGACACCTGTGTTCTCTGCTTCCACTGCTTCAATAAAGATGACCACAAGGACCATAACGTGACAATGGTGGTGTCCAGCGGCGAATCGGGTGGAATGTGTGATTGTGGAGATCCAGAAGCATTCATCAGACCGCTCAACTGTAAATGTCAGCAGAGCAGCACTAGCAGCGATGCCGTGAATTCAGCAATGGGCAGAATAGAAAGTCCGCTCCATGACACCATCGGCATAGCATTGGACTACATATTGGAAGTGATCAACTTCTCGGTGCAAACTCTTCCCTTCATCCACGATCATGTAAATAAAGATGGAGCCCACTTGACTTCGGAGATGATCTCAAATGCCTCCTCATTATCCAATGGTTGGTACTCTAGCGATGCTTCCGACGAAAACTCGTCGGATTTGTGGTACTTACTTCTTTGGAACGACGAATGTCACAATGTAGATGAAGCAAAGTCGGCGATAAGGGCGGCAACAGGCGCCTCCGACGAGAAAGCAGGAAGAGTAGCAAATGAAATCGATAGCAGCGGTCGTTGTATCCTTCTAGAAGCAAAAGAACCTACCAAACTTCTTCGATCCAAGCATATAGTCGAAAGAGGTGGCCTTGTTGCATCCATTGTAAGTGCTAGAGATTACTTAAGAGAAGTCATCGTAGAACTGATTATTTCGTGGCTTAAAGATATCACACAATTCACGAATAACTCAGAATTTGCTGACCTCAGCAAGGCGATACTATCTGATCATCTCCTTGAACCTGGATTTCGCTTCTCGAAAAACTTCCCGCAAGATTTCCTTTGCAATTTAACTGTCAACAAAGAGAGAAGATGTTTTGAGAATGGCTTACTTTTGGATGGAGAAATTATAAATCTAACAGGAAATGGGGTCAAGGAGGATATAAAAATTGCTGACTTGGAAAAGAGAGCCCACCTTGTACTTGAACCGACTAATACCACTATCGACTGGGAACATTCAGAAGATGAGATCTCATCACTGGAAACAACCACGAAGTCAATCACGAATTCCATAGCAAGATCAAGGTTGCAATACTTGCTACTTTTCGAAATTCGGTTCACTAAACCCGTCAGAAAAATGCTTCCTTCTGTGCTTATTCCCCCAGTTGTAGCGGACGTGGATAAGAAACTCATTTTTTCAAAGCAGTTCATTGAGATATATCCGTCATTAATCACTATTCTGGCTTTATCGGATAGGGAAGAGGATCTCAATAGTTTGGGTGATATATCCTCACAAATCCTCACATGTCCTAAAACAGTTCAGAGTCTCATTAGAACCGGACAAACCGTGAATGTAATTGGGCCAGTTGCCCAATTGATAGAAGAACATTCAAGTAGATGGAATTATGATAGCGGTTACCCCAATTTTGTGGACATCGCTATTGCAAGTGGCGACAAAAAATTCCATGCAATCAAAAAAGCTGTTGTAAGGGGAATAAGAGATGTAGGACATCTCACAGAGAAGGAGCTTGCTGCTGGAACCATAGAAACCTTCTTCCATAAGAGCGAACTTGTTATGCTCCTTCTATTCTTGAGAAATTTTCAGGGCTACTGGCCCTTGCAAAGAAAGACGGGTGATCATGTGGAGACCGAGGTCTATGACTTTGTCGTCCATTTAGAGTATTCTATCCCCGTTCTAAATATAGCTAAGTCTATAGCTACGAGTCCGGTGAGCAAAAGTGTCATTTTGGATGCTGTCTCTTCAATTACAGAGTATCTTTTGTTAAGAAAGCTCCCAATGAAATTTCCTGGTGTTGCTGATTTCCATGTTAGCAAAGAGCTTGTGGGTTTCGTAAACCCCATCAATACTCTTTTGTCATACCTTATACAGTATCATGGGATAGAACTCTTCCAGCCTCTTCTTGGCAGTCTCCCTAAGCCTTTTATGAACATTTCTGATGTCTCGTTGAGAAGCATTGTACTCGGCGCACAGATCAAGATAGGATTTTGGATCAGAAATGGTATTTCTGCATCTAGACAAGCTCTGTTGTACTTTGATGCCATCCTCAATGACCTTACTTACCTTAGGGACATGCATTTAAATAAAATTGCTGCATTAATCGATGATCCTGTCGCTACTTTATTCAATTTCTTGGATCGCTGGGAACTATATGATTGGTATGTCAATAAGGAGACTTATGATAAGACAGTGTACGAGGACAGGTTCAATACGATCTCAGAGAAGTTCATCTTATTTATCTACAACATCATTACTGATAGAAACTCCTTTGTTGATTCAACTCCGGAGGACAAACTCTTAGCGAAGGCAGAGTTGTCCATTGCCTATGCTTTGTGTGATGAACCAAAAGCTTACACAGTTCTCAAGAGCTTGGTGGACTCTGATATTTCAGAGTTGCCACAATTCGACGATATCTTATACAAGTGCGCTGATTATCAAGCTCCAACCGGTCTCATAGATGCTGGTTTATATAGATTAAAACCAGCTATGTTTGAAAAGCTTGATCCACTAAGCATCTTCTTAGATCCAAGCAAGTTTCAAATCGTTTCTGAGGCGTTGGTGAGGAGCATAGCCAAGAATAAGGATATTAAAGAAGAGAAAGTAGTTCTTGTTCCAGAGATCAGCCAGTGCGAGAACGTTTTTGTCAATGAAAATATCGCTAGGTTCACTAAAACGAAAGAGTTTGCCAAGTTGATATACAAATATCTCCAAGTAGCCTTGGACACATCAGACGAAACATACCTTCCGCAATTATTGCATTTGATTCATGCTGTATTGAAAGATGACGAACTCTTGCATGGGCTGAGCTATTTGAACGAACATTTCATAAATATACCAATTACGGATCTCTTGCTTACTATAGTTGAATCTACTATGTCGAAGCATGTTGTTCTGAAGGCCGACTTCTTGGTAGATCAATTTGTACTTAAGGACACAAGGGTCATTGATAACCTCATTGACTGTTTCGGAGAGGAATACATAATGTCATACAAGCGCAAAAAGACAGATCTATTTGAGACAGACGCCGACAAGAAGAAGCGCTTGGCTGAAGAAAGAAAGTCTAAGATTATGAAGAAGTTTGCAAAGAGACGTGAAAAGTTCTTAGACCAGAACAAGGAATTCAAAGAAGGTATCGCAGAGAGCATGTTAGCCACTGAAAGTACAAGTGAACTTTTGCTTCGTACATGTGTTTTATGTGGTGAACAAGAATCGACAAGTGACCCTTTTGGTATTCTAGTGAGTACTACTGAAACTCTGACATTATGGAAGCTTCCAGATTCAGTGGACGACATCCATTCGAAACTAGCTTTTCTGTCTTGGGACGAACAGAGTGATATCTCACCGAAGGTCCTGCAAGGTAAGGGAGGAGTATACGGAACAGGCTATAGTTATATTGATGAGTCCAAAACTTATTTAAACAGCAATAATGTGACAGCTTCAGTTTTGTCCACCTGCGGTCATGGAATGCATTACAGGTGCTATAGAACCGCAAGTGATAATAGAAAGCACTATGCATGTCCTCTTTGCCATAACTTGCATGACCTTTTCGTTCCAACATATATTCCACCATCATCGGGGGGTGGCTTTGCAGAAGAAGAAGTGGTCAAACGGCCTATGAACTCTAAATATAACAAGATTACATGCTCCAGTAGCATTTCAAAGTCCAGAAAGATAATTGAAGCCTTGGTAAATGAGGATTACTTCAACTCTGCCGACACCGACTTCAGACGGTTTGCCAGAATTTTGGTAGATGATTTAATGGAACTGACATATCAATCGAAGTATCTCGTTGGCATTAATTCTAACGAAAAGTTTTTTAATAACTTGCAGAATATATCTGTTTTGATAGCTGATACTATAAGAATGAATGAAATAGCTACTAGACTCGATGGGGTGAAGAGTTTGAGCGATTTCCTACAACAGATTCCCGGCTCTGTGAAGACGCTCTTAAAGTCATTAGTACAGTGCAGAGCTATTATTTTTGAGTGCAGAAGTTCTCCAATGCTTTTGGGAAATCAATATGATCTTTCATTCGAAATTAATTCATTCTGGAACTCAGATCAAATATTGGACGGTGTCTTCAACGAAGTTGTCCTGCTTTACTTCCAAACCGATGAGTCTTTCACGACCTTAGCTAGATTAGGCTTCGCTAAATTGGTCACTATTGTAATCTATGCTTTGACAAGAAGGTTGAATGATCAAAATATTGACCAATCGTTCAAGAATACCCTTAAAAAGGGGGAAAGCGGTATTGTCAGCCAAGAGACAAGAGAAGCTTTAGTTATTATCCTCGGAAGTGTCACCTTTGATCTTGGATATGACATAGACCTAATGAATGAAGAGCTTTTGGATTCTTTGTACTTCAGTCTTGAGAGAATTGTTTTGCCTTACTTGAGACAAATCGCTATTTTCGAAGACGTCCTCACATCAAAGAATTTAGGTGAGAACACTCACGAAAGTATTGCAGACTTCTTGGAGTTGGAAGCTAACATTTTGAAACAGAGTCGTGTAGATTCTACAGATGCACTCACTCTGGCATTGCATTTGCCCTCGCTTGCGGAACTTCTTCAGAGCATTGCTTTTGAGGGTCATGAACTTGATTACAACGTGTACAATATCGTTCTAAGCGCAAAGATACCGAAATACACCTCTGCGGGAATTCTCACCCTTGATTATCCAGGTGTAGTCAAGTTAATTGACTTGCCCGATGATTACACAGATTGTATTACCGATGTAGAGACCTACTCGGTAAAAGGCGGATATGATAGAATCATTTGCTTAGCTTGTGGTTCGTTCTTGAAGAATTCTAGATTTGCTCCTCATATGTCTGAGTGTTCAACCCATACAAACGTCTTCTATTTACCTAGGTTGAATGTCCTTAGAATCTGTACTCATATTGGCCACAACAGAATAAGTATTGAGATCCCTGCCCCATATTTGACCGTACATGGTGAAATCAAAAAGAAAAGAGTCGGAGGAAAGGCAACCTTGAATAAGTACAGATACCAGTATTTGAATAAGATCTGGCTAAACCAGGGTTTGTATGGCTTTGTCACCAGAAACTTGTTTGGTACAAGACAATCGTTTGCTGATTTGAATATAAACGTCGGGAGAGATGATGATATGGATGATGAATACGACAGTGACATTTTTGATGAAAGAGAGGAGGACGAAATGATTGACGAAGATCTTGAGAGCTTTATTTGGTAATTCGGCTTAATATCTATAGTAAAATACAAGAATTCACCGCGAGTAATTGTTATTAATGTATTCTTCTTATACACTCTATAAAGTATCCCAACCTCCGGCGTCTAAAACGCTATCTAAGTTCCGAACTATAATATTCTGGACATTATGTTGTAACCAGACATTTCTAATGAACTCATCATATCTTGCTTTCATTAAGTAAAGTGTTTTCATCTTTTTGGACTCTCCTGGTAGTTCTCCGTGTTGATCTAAGAATGGTCCATTGTAAAAAGAACCACCATTTTTGTGCAATAACAACAAACTACGCTCTTTGGGCAAGAGGAATATACCGACGTCGTTGGCACATTCCTTCAAGTAATGGGTTGTACATTGGCCTTCTTTGCACCCAATAGCCGGCTTTTGGGTATCGACTACTGTGCCACAGAAAAGACAAATTGCTGGGTCCTCAATGGACATATGCGGATTATTGTACTTGTCCAGGTAGTAATATTTAGTGAAGAAGTAGTCCAATCTCTCAGGAAGTTCTGTTAATTTAACTAATCCCGGGTACTCAAGTCCTCTTTTAGTTTCAATGAGTTCTACGCTTTGTTTTGAGCTCTTTGAATAAGTGACGAATGAGTTGAAGATGTTAGCTTCATAACTCGTATTCGTAGAAACAAATAAGTCCAAGTGCTCAGCTACAGACTTAATGTTCAAAAAGGAACAGAGTCTATCAGCCTCTATACCAACCTCAGCGATTGCCGCAAAATCGATATTCTCGACATTGGCGCACTGAATGAACGCAAAAATAGCAGCCCTTCTCAAGAATGGAGTTACTGCCTTCACAAGCATAGAATATATCACTTTGCCAAATTCCTCATCATTAACGACTAAGTCCACGTCACTATCAGTAATCTTCCTAAATGCTAATCTCGCAGAGTTAGATGTGCGCAAGCTGACTCCAGCAATTTCCGGAACATCAAGAATGGAGTAATCCTGTCCACGATAGTAATCATGACTGGCGATTTCTTTAGCTAAGATATTGAAGCATTGAATTAATTGGCCCAAAAAGCAAGTCTTCAAAACTGCATTGAAGTTATATCCAGACCTCGGAAGTGGATGGATGTCCACCAATAATTCAAAAAAGTCTGCTTCGATAATAGTAGAATTGATGGAATCGTTCGACAAAGAAAAGATATGTGCGAGAATTTTAGCATAAGCATCTCCTCGAGGGTTAGGCGTATGAATCCAGTCCTTCACTTTCATGAGTACGCATGAATTACGGAACTCATTCAAAGTTCTTAGGTTTATCAATGCGTTGTTAGACAACTGATTGATCACGAGTTGCTTACCAGCTGAAGTACCCCTCAAAGAAATCTCGATGGACTTGACTGTGTTTACTAGAATAAAAACAGTGTCTGCTTTGAAAACTTGTGGGAATGTAAGTAAAGATAATATCTGAAACATGCTGCTTAAAAGTACTCTGAAGCTGTGCAGGGATGAGTTGACATCAGCAACAGCTGACAGGGAAAGCATTTCTCTGGCAGCCGGTGTAAGAATACACTGTTCCTCAAAATCTACGTCCGAGTCACTTATAAATTTCCTATACCACTCCTCTTGATGTACTATTTTTGGATTTAACATCTCGAAAGGATTTTCAGAACGCAATGAAGGGGCCAAAAATTGAGAAAGTGGTCTCTTATTAGAAGTCCAGAATATAGGAATAAACATGTTATTGATCGCTTTGCACAATGGACAAAGGAATTCTTTTCTTTCGACGTTTTCAGGAGAATTTCTAGTGATTTGGTTCAGGCGGCCCTTGTTATTATTCAAATAATTCATGTAGCACTGGAAATGCATTCCGTGGCCGCAACTCAGTGAGACTAGTTTGCTGTCTACATGATCCTGTTGTGAAAATCCTGGCCCAATAACGTTAGCATCTTTGATGCGATGCATGTACGCACGCCACTTTTCTGTCTTGATTTCGTCGTGAAGCATTTCAGGATCATGTTCATGCTCGTCTACATCGGCATTGGCATTATCAGAAAATGCCTTCAAAAACCAAAATCTGTCATTGAACGGAACAGTACGGAATTCAGACGATTTGGATATATATGTGATGATACCGAATGGACCAGCATCCTCTGCAGCGTTTTGACACAATAAGCAGTGAGCTTCAGGAAATTTCCACCCTGCTTCGTCTTCATAGTCTTCCATTTCAATGTCACTTCCATAGGACCGCTCAACATTGTTCTTCTTCAAAAACATCGATTGTTGCTTCTTGAACTTGGCTATCAACTTTGCTTGTCTCTCTTGTGCCATCTTCTTCTTGCTTTCAAATTCAGATTCATCATTGTTTGGTTCGGTATTGAACTCAATCTTGTTAGGATCGAAGCCATCGACTTGATCACTCAATATCTTGCCTAAGGAGCCATATTTGTCTTCGAATACCTTCAAAATGCAGCATATCTTGACATGCTGACTTTTGAACTCGTCCTTGGTCAATATATCGTACAACAATACAGCTATGGACGTACCATAAGCATCTGAAATGTTCACAAATCTGTCATAGAATGTCCCGTATTGGCTAATGTCAATGGCACTTTCGAAAGAACAGATATGTATCAAGTGCAATGCTGTTTCCAACAAGCTTTCTACCTCGCCGATTCCTTCTTTTCTGATATACGTCAAGGTTCTTATTAAGAAATCAGAAAAGTAGGCAGAGGCGGAAAAGTTACCAATGTATCTATAAATTCCTAACTCGCTTGAATCTCTCAATTTAGGATCAATGACTATTTCTGTGATAGGTTTTCTCGTTTTCTTGTGAGTTCTTTCTTTCACAAACTTGATTGCGTCGTCCTTTGTGTTCGTAGTGTAGTTGAAATAATATGGGTTGATTTCGTCATAGTACTCCTCTTTGAGGTGATATACGCCAATATCACTTGCACCGTGTGGTGCTGTAAATGTTGTCATCTCGGTGAGAATGAGATCAAATTGCTTCTCACTTGCTATATGATCTGGTATTTGCGAACACAATTTAGTGTAACTCATAGGGCCAAAACATAAATTGTGAATGATTTCTTTTTTAATTCTGATGTGCTTAACTACATCATCTTTTAATCCACGCAAATAGAGATCCTCTGTCAACACATGAACAAAGAAATTCATACACTCCTCTAACATGTATGGTAGTGTTTTCAGGTCGTAACATAATGAACCCTGATCTGCAGAAACTTGAAGTTCTAAATCGGTTACTTCATTGTGTTTAACTTCGTTCAACCAACCATCCATTAAAAGCCATCTACTGAATAATAGAAAGCATACAAGATTAGGACTATTTGAGTTGATGAAAACTTGAGTGAGGAAGAGATCTCTCATGTAACCACTTTCTCTCAAACCTGTGTTTCTGTAGAGTTGCAATTGAGATCTCACGCTGAATCCATTTCTAACCCAGAATCCTGATTTTATCTGCGACATAAGAACAATCGTCCTTATAGGATAGTCAAAGATAGAAGTAAGTGGATTGGGTATGTCTATAGCATGGCTGGCACCACCGAAGTCTGTGGAGGACTCGAGTACTTCAACAATTTCTGACGGAGACTGAAAGTTCGAAAGTTCAATTAACCAACTCAAAAATGAGTGAATGGGATGCAAAAAACTGACCTTTTCTTCATCAATTCGATAGTGCTGGATAATATTACCCCCTATAGGTTCTTTCGAGATCCGTTTGTCGCTGGACAAGCTTATATCGACATACTCATCCAAAAGACCGGGGTAATCATTATTCTCAAGCTTCAAGAGAAAACTTATAACATACTTAATAGCATTCTTTGACAAGGTTTTCTTTAGAATTGGATCAACATCCCCTAAGTTTGATAAACATAGCGATATATACTCGCCAAACTGGTAAATCACCAGAATCGCATGGAAGAATGCAGTATAATCCGGACTCTCATACTCAACATGATTTTTCTTCTCTCTTTTCATGACTGGACGTCCTTGGAATAACGCCAAAATGTCACAAGCCATGGGTATAATATTGCTGGTTAGAATATATTTACTATCACGACTTCTGCTCAATATGTACCCAATGTCAAAGAATATTTGTCCCCAACGACGGTTTTTTAAACTCTTCATTGAAATTTCGTGTGATACTTCCACACACTCGGGAGATCGTATTTCCTCGACAGTGAGAAAGCCATAAATTGATGCAAAGATTCTGGATATGTCCCCATGTTGTACTATAGATGTAGAATTAGAAGGACATGTGAAAAGCTGTGTTGATAAGGTACACATGATGTTCAACTCTGGCTCTCTGTCCATGGTAAGAAACATATCGGCAATTGTTGGATATATGTCGACATACTGACAGGAAATGATATTCTTGTAGCAAAGATTGGTAATAAGGGACGTGGAATACATGTCATGTAAGTAAATTCTAACGGATTTCCAAAACCGGACATCCAAATAGATAAGATATTGTAAACGAGATCCTAAATGACTGGAATGAGGCTCATAATCATCCTCAGTCAAGTTGTAGTCACACTCACGGCACAACTCGTCAGGTAAATTCCATTTCAGCGGCTTAAAGAACCAGTGTAATTGAGACTTTCTATCTCCTTTTGTGGAAGGTATCTTTGGAATCTTGAGACTCAGATCCAATGAACCCACTCTGTACTGGTAGAACTCGTCCAGTTCGCTTGAAATGAGAAGACCATTGCTCCATTTTCCACAGAAAGCTCTGCAAAATAAATTCTTTGCGCTGTTGTTTATTTTGAACATTTCACTTTCAGTCAAGTGATTGATCCAGATTAATATTTCATCGCACATGTCCTCTCTGAACACATCTCTGTGACTTCTAATGGCCGTAGCAAGTCCTGTTGCACTCAAGATTTTTTGTCTCTCGAGGAGAAGTTTTATATTCTTCAGACTTATCACTTTCGCTTTACCGTAATTCTGTACTTTTTCAGTTACCATAACTGCGAATTGTTTAACTTTCATACTGGCCAAATGAATACGTTGAACTGCATCCCTATAATGTCTAATCTGGTCATTGTAGACCATGAGATAATATTTATCGTTATTACTATCCACAAACTTGTCCACATCACAATGATATTTTTTGGGATCCAAAGTGCTATTAATTGTATTGAGCTCAACCTTGGCATCGGTTTCCTCTTCTGGATCATCAAATTGGGAATCAGATTGACTCATGACGTCGATTACGTAGTCTAGCAAAATCTCGATAGTTCTCAAGAAACACTCCTCCAAATCTTCTGGCATCTTTTGGTTCCTTATCGTGTTACTTGCATCATCGTGGGAAGCATAAGGACACATATACTCCTTAATCCAGGCTTCTGGATCACCGCAATCACAAACTCCACCATTTTCTCTTTGACAAATCGTAATATGGACTTTGTGGCCAGGATGGTATTCTGGTTGGAAACAATGTGAGCAAAGAGCACATGTATCGTCAAAACCACATGTCAAACAACGATATATAGGTTCACCCTTCCTGAAAATACGTGCACACGGCAGATTGGCGTGGAAGGCATGGTGGTTATGGGTATCTTGCTTAGGGTCTCTTCTTTTGAGATTGAGCTTGTAGTAGTTTGCGAAGAGCCAATTGAAATTGGAGTCCACCAGGGCAATCATGGATTCTGGGGTGTAGTCCTCGGAGTTGGGGAACGCATTTGGAAAAAGCCAGTTCAAGTATTTGCCGTTGTTGGAGAGAGAAAGGAACACGGCCCTTCTGATCTGAGTTCTGACCTCGCTGGAGAAGTTGAAGTTCGATTCCGCCGGAAGATGGAGAAGAAAGCGCCGGAGCGTTTCAGTGGCATCCATGGCAATTTCTGGTGATATTTATGGCGACTTGAGCTCTTTTATCTCGGTGGTGGTGAAGACAGTTGAAGAATACAAAGAAACAAGAACAACAATTTGGTTGTAAAAAACCGTAACCGCCACTGGTTGTAAATTTTCTGGTAGTCCACTACGCGCGGAGATGAAGATATGGAGATTTAGCGAGAAGATAGTGCGGTAGTGGTGGATTAGGGAGCGGAAAAAGAGAGTTTAGCGAGAGTGTTTGTGTCAAGTGGTGAGAAATATCGGGAGTTCTTGTGTTTGGCAGTGAGAGATGTTGGAGGTATATGTTGTGTGTAGTACGATAACAGTGGGAGTTTATTGTGTCGTGTGGGGAGAAGACAAAGGCGAAGGCGACGGCAAATAACAGGAATTTGTCTATGTGTGTGACTCTTAATGTGACAATTAGTGTGACTCTTAATGTGAGACTCACAGTGAGTGCCGTATGAATGTCTTTGTGAAGTGTCTATGTGAGATTCGGGTGATTGTCTTTGTGAGTTTTAAATGTTTAATTAGAATTAGTAGTCGTACAGAAAATTGATACTGTACTTCTGTAGTACCACGAAAGATACTGCGGGCTCTGTAGTGAGAAAAATTACTTTCTGGCGAGAGGTCGCACAGTTTTAGCGACAAAAATACGGAAAATGTCACTACCTACCATTTACCTCACTACAGGAAATGAAATATTGAATTATCGAAATATCCAAATATCGGAATCAGTTTAGACTGACAACCAAGAACGGTTCATTGCGATTACAACACAATTCAATACAATTCCAAATAGATAGGTCATAGATTGACTTATATTGCATTCTATAGTCCCCAAGTCCATTTCTGATTGCTTTAACGTATCTTCCAGCTGTTGGAACCCATACTTTTCATTGATCAAAAACTCTCTCCTCACATACCTTACCTTTAGCACAATGGCAAACGATATCATATACTACACTCCCAGCATCGAGGCCAACAAACAGAAACTCCAACACGTCCAAGATATAGCATCGCTTGCTCTTGGAGTCGGCTCCGGTGTGCTAACGCTCGAATCAGCCTATGGATTTGCATTCTACTTCGTAGGTCTTACGTTGACCAATGTTTTATTCTACAGCATCTGTTGTGAGGGCCAGCCGAAGAAGTTCTTCTCCAAGCCATTACAAGATGTATTCTTGGGTGGAATATTTACAAATATCGCTGGTTACATTATGATGTGGTGTTTGGTGTATGCTTTGGTGAAGCTGAGTAGTTAGTTGAGAAGAAGGTGAAGTGAAGTCGTAATTGACAGAATTGGGTATAGCGGTTCAATTGCTTTAGATGTTAACGGTGGTCACAATGCGATGTATATCCGCCCATTCGTATAGTAATGGGGTCTTGACAAGATTTGTATATCTGATGGTGCATTCTAGTGATGTAGCAAACACCATTCAGTCGGGATAACAGTAGATCCTAGTAATAAACGAAATTAGCGTGCTTAATAAATGACAATGTAGAGAGCAAATTGATTAAGAGTGAAGACTGGCGAACTGAATGCTTGTAGGCCTATTTTCTGAATACGAAACGATTGTATGCCTTCAGTGCTCGAACAGTTTCCTGGTCACACATCAAACCTTGGACCATGGCTATTCTCATTGATATGGAATTGATAAGAGATATAATAAGTGAAGTATATACAAATAATGAAATAAAAAAAGGTGCTAAAATGATATTAGACAGTACCTAAATCTCTACGTATAATGTGAGTAGAGACTATCAAATACATGATACCTAGGTATATCTGTTAATTGACCGTGTCTGTAAATGTAAAAGTAATGTAAAAGTAATGTAAAAGTAGTCATCGAATGTACTTCACTATAATGGTACTATAACGACAACAATCACCACCAAAATGTCCCTTTGTCTATACCTCTCACCTATTACTCTTCTTTCTATACATCTATCTCTCTCTCACCTAATACTCTTCTGTATCTCACCTAATGCTCTTCTGTATCTCACCTAATACTCTTCTGTATCTCACCTAATACTCTTCTGTATCTCACCTAATACTCTTCTTCATCCCTCGATCCTATGTCTCTCTCTTTATCGTCGGCTCAATCACTCCTATTTGCAGCTTCCTGTACGTCGTTAGGTCACTGCCTCTTTCGTTCATTTTGCATCATCTCCGTCCTCTGACATAGTGGATTGTTATTGTCATTCGGTTGAACTCGCCGCAGCCTCTTTCAAAGGAACTAAGAGGATATTTGTTCGTATTGCTTGTTCGTATTCGTATTTTTTTATAAATTTCGTATTTCTGTGGATTGGGTCAATTTTGTTTCGTTCAATCGTATTTCATTGTTTCATTGTCTTTACTGTCTTTTGTTTGTACTGCTTACTGCTAATTACTTCATTCTATTTTCTATTGACCGTCTTCAACTTTTTTGCCTGCTCCCATTTTACTCTTCACTTCATTCACTCTTACACACCGATATCCTCCATCTCTCTCCTTCCTTTCATTCTTCTTTCTCAACCTTCTTATACCACTGATGAGCACTCATTCCCCTCGTGCTCTCTGTCACTGCAATTAGCCATACTTCCCTACATTGCTCGCTCTTATCGAACAGTACACTCTCGCTCCGTTCCACAGTTCGGTGTTTACACATTTCGCTCCTTGCATCTCCGGTGGCTTCGGCTCGCCACAGGGGTGAATTCGGAGTGGTTGTCGTTATTCCTTGGTGGTGCTCACTATGCTGATCTTGACTGCTACTGTCTTAATAATCTACTCACCGTTAGGTGAGGAGAGTGTAACTATCTTTTCTGTGTTACTGTTCTTAGGATAGTAACGTCATTCACATTCACATACGTTGTTGTCATTCTCGTTGTGATTGAGTCATACTCTTAGCTCTCTTGACTAGTCATATAATGTCAATTCATGTCACTTCATATCACTAATAGCTATCACTCACTTCCAATTCTCACTATCATTCCTTACTCTCCATTCTCTCACTATCACCCCAGTAATACCTCTCACTATCATCCTCTCTCTCCATTCTCTCTCTTTTCTCTAACTAACCCTCACTATCACCGCTGTCACCCCAGTAATACCTCGCACTATCTTCCTCTCTCTCAAAGTACACTCTTCCTCTCTCTCAAAGTACACTCTTCCGCAGTACTTCGCTCTGCCCACTCCTCACTGCCCGCTATCATTCCTACGTTTCAGTGAGCGCTTCCACGTCCCCTGCCACTAAACTGAGATCTCGATCTCTCTCTCTCTCATTCTCTCTCTCTCACTCTCATTCTCTCACTCTCTTCGTAGTGTCGTTTTTCAATGACATCTCACTTCTTCACCCTTTTCTTCTTCTTCCTGCTGCCACCTTCTTTTCCTCCATCAGTACCATCGACTTACATCTAACTCCCTCAATTGGTAGTTCATCGCCATCTCCTCCGCTTGTTGATCTCCATACAACATCCCCCACGTTAACCGCCCACAATTGACTCGCTTTCCCCACGGAATTCATCCACAGTTACCAGTATCAATTGCTCCCTGTTCGCTGGTCTTATACTCCGTCAACTACTCAATTGACCTCTAACAAACTCCCCATCGTACCACATCATCCCCCACAATGGAGAAAATCGACTTGTCCACTAACTCCCGTAAGATCCAAGAATCCTACGACAAGATCGTCAGAGGCGATCCGTCAACAACCTACGCTGTCTACTCCGTCAACAAGAACTCGACCCTTGAAGTCACAGACGTCGGCAATGGTTCTCTCGATGAGTTCGTCGAGAACTTCTCCGACGGACAGATCCAATTCGGATTGGCCCGTGTCACTGTTCCTGGCTCAGACGTGTCCAAGAACATCCTTCTTGGCTGGTGTCCAGATAACTCCCCTGCCAAGTCGAGACTTTCCTTCGCTTCCAACTTCGCCGAAGTATCGAAGATCTTAAGCGGTTACCACGTCCAGATCACTGCTAGAGACCAGGACGACTTGGATGTCGATGATTTCATCTCCAGAGTCGGTGCCGCTGCTGGTGCCAGATACTCGTTAAACAGTAGCAGCACCACTCCAGGTGCTTCCAAGCCTGCTGCTGTTGCTCCAAAAAAGCCAATTGTAGCTAAACCTACGAAACCAGCTCCTTCTGCTTCTGCCTCATCCGGCTCGTTCATTCCAAAGTCCACTGGAAAGCCAATTGCCCCAGTTAAGCCAAAGCCTGTTCTCCCATCTCCAAAGGTGTTTGGTGCCCCAAAAACGACTGCAAAATCTGATGATGGATGGGGTGACGAAAAGGATGTCGAAGAACGTGACTTCGACCAGAAACCTTTGGAGGACGTCCCATCTTCTTACAAGCCTACCAAGGTCAATATTGATGAGTTGAGAAAGCAGAAGTCCGACACCATTTCTTCGCAGCCTAAGCCGTTCAAGGCTCCACAGGCTGCTGAAAAGGAGACCGAAGACGATGGCACCGAGCCAAAATCTTTAAATGATAGATTGAAGACTTACAAGACTTTAGAAACAACTTCCAGTTCCTCAGGTGGAAGATTGACCTCCTTACCAAAGCATAAAGTAGAGCACTCCGTCGGTTCCAGATACCACCCACAAGCATCTTCTCCAGCATCTTCTCCTTCGTTTGGTGCTAAGCCATCTGCTGTTTCCAACGTCTCTGAGGACAAGAAGGACAAATTGGTTGGAGGTTTGTCAAGAAACTTTGCTGCAGAAAACGGTAAGACACCTGCTCAAATTTGGGCTGAAAAGAGAGGCCAATACAAGTCTGTTTCTCCAGCAGATGAAGCTAGTGGTGAGGGCTCTGAATTGGCAGACAAGTTTGCCCAAAAAGTCAACGTTCATGACGAAGAGGAGGAAGAAGAAGAAGTGAAGGAAGAACCAAAGATTATTAAGCCTTCTACTTCCTTCCCTCCAAGAAGAACTATTCCAGAACCAGAAGAAGACGAGGAAGAGGAAGAAGAGGAAGAAGCACCTACTCCTTCTTTGCCAGTTCGTAACTTACCTCCTCCTCCAGCAAGAGTCGTGGCTCCAGAACCAGAAGAGGAGGAAGAGGAAGAAGAAGAGGAAGAAGAAACACCTTCGTTGCCAGTCCGTAACTTGCCCCCAGCCCCAGTCAAGGAAGAAGAAGCTCCGGCTCCTTCTTTACCTACTAGAGGTGCTGCTACTGAAGAGAAGAAGAAGTCTTCTGCTTCTGCCGTAGCTGAGTACGATTACGAAAAAGATGAAGATAACGAAATTGGCTTCGCTGAAGGCGATTTAATCATAGAGATTGAGTTTACTGATGACGAATGGTGGACCGGAACGCACTCTAAGACGGGTGAAAGTGGTTTGTTCCCAGCTGGATACGTTAGCTTAAAGGAAAGTAGTGAAGAAGAAAAGAGTGCACCTGCTGCTCCGGTTGCTGCTTCTACTCCAGCTCCAGCTCCAGTTAAGGAAACAAAGGCTGTTGGCAAGAGCGCTACAGCTGAATACGACTACGAAAAAGATGAAGATAACGAAATTGGCTTTGAAGAAGGAGATGTCATTGTTGAGATCGAATTTGTGGACGATGACTGGTGGTCTGGAAAGCACTCCAAGACAGGAGAGAGCGGTTTGTTCCCAGCCAACTATGTCAAGTTGAACGAATAGACTAGTTGAATGATGTACTAAATGGCCATTCATATGCCGAACTCTAAAAATGCGATTTTTGCGCTTCTTTATTTATGTCTGATCAATTCAATATATGATTAAAATGATTTGTTACATGATTGATTCATATGCTAGTAAACGTACGACATCATAGCTCTTACATCATAGCTCTAACCTTTGAAACGGGCATGGACATGATAACATAGGCTGTGTACTTTTAAATTGAAATACAGATTCTATAACTAATTACGCAAATATTCCTTCACTGCTTCTCCCCAAGCTCCTCTCTTCTTGTAATGACCTAACTCTTCAGGTAAAGCATCTATAGCTCTGCTTAGTTCTTCTCCAAGTCCTTCCTCCTTGATTTTCTTGATGGGTGTCAAGTATGTTCTGATTGTCATTACATTAGCTCTCAGTTTTGGTAATCTCGTAAATATCTGTCTTTCTACTCTAAGGAAACAGGCATTTTCGAAGTCGATCTCATCATACCTCAATTGCTTAATCTTCTCACCTTCTCTTCCATGGTTAGAGCTGAGGTTAAAAAAGGCTTTGTGTGTTTGAATTGACCAATTATGGCGGACCCAAAGGTCCTTGGGCTCTAATTTATTGAAGAAACGCCCCATCGATACCTTCAAACGGTCTTGGTATTGTGGCACTGGAGAATGGATGTATGAGATTGGTTTATCATGAGAAGCACTAGGATCAAACCCGGCTGGAAAACCTGTCACGCCAGCTCTGAGAATGTATTCCTCTTCTGCATTTTTAGGGTTGTCTTTGATAAGAATTAAGAAGTCTTCCTCCATGTTGGCAGCAAGAAATAATTCCAACTCTTTCGGTGTGTTTTTGCCAGCTAGTTTTGGAAGATATTCGCCATTAATTTCATTGTGTATGACTCCAGTTTTCTTGTTATATGTGAAATTCTGAGGATATCTTGTCAACAAGAAGCTTGTTACTATTTCGTAGAACTCCCTAAGAGCTCCAACGGTTATATTGTTGTTAAAACAATGAAGCATTTGGTCGGGAAATTTCTCCGTGTACTTCTTTCTGAGTTTTGTTTGTTCAAGGTATGTATTTTCAATTAAAACCCAGTCCTCTGGTGTTTTAGACAAGTTATTTATGCCCATTGATACGTTGAAGTTACGTTTATTAGCAAAAGGTCGAATTGGGAGTGGATCTGCGTTTTCCCAATTAAAGTCATTACCCACAGCAGGAATATTGCTGGAGACAACAGAGGATGTTCTAATGGCTCTTTCTTTCACCCATTTCTGAAACACATTTGACTTGTATATGATATAAAGTGCTAGAAGAACGATTGGTGCCAACAATATTGGTTCTTTTGTATTCATGATAATAGTCTACTTCGTTTTGGCTCTTCCTTAGTCTACTAGTCAATGAAGTCTACAAATTTGCAAATCTTTTCTCTCGGTGATGATAAGCAGCTTCTACCTTTATTATCTTTCTATAAAGAGATCAAAATCTACACCAAATATATAGCTATAAATACATATCAATTACCTTGTCTTGATGGATTAGGCGAGCCGCTATTTTTCGCAATCTTATCTTATTCTCCGCTGTCCGAATTAGGAAATACAATCCGTCGAGGAACCAATCGGTTGCAACATACTTATTGGATGAAGTGAGAAGTGAGTAGTAACCAGTTGAATAGTCTACTAGTTGAATATAGGCTTCACTAGATTCTCAGTGAGTCTACTGGAGCTTTGTAACTTTCTAGTTGTATTTTTTGTAAAACCAAATGTACTTTTATTATTAGTAGATATAAATAATACGGAATAGATGTGAAGATAAATAGGCTCGCTCAGTGGTTGCAAATTTCAGTGGTGGTCATTATAAGATCATGTCAGTCATTAAGAGTTGGGTGTAGCTGGACAACTCTACTCTCTCCACGTTGGGAAAGTTTCTCATTAAGCAGTGTAAAGGGTAAACTTTGTCACCATTTAACTGGAAGTCATCAATATAAAGGCCACGAATACGGCCCACCATGAAACTCATTTTCTTTAAGATGTCATTAGCAATGGTCATGATGGTGTTGAATTGGTTGGTGTCTGGCTTTTCGCCATAACTTGGAAGCAAAAAGTCGTAAGGCGAGTTCGAACCGTAGCTTATGGCTACGGATGAATCAAAGTAGAAGTATACATTCTCGATTCTCTCGAAGAATGGATTTTCCTTAATAGCCTTTTTGTGGTTCTCGTACTGGTTGTACTTGAAGTATGGTATGGCGTTGAACAAGGTGCACTTGTTGTAGTGATCAATCAAATCACTCAAAAAGTCTTGGATGAACGTCAATCCGTTGAAGAACATAAACAAAACCTTACCATTGAAAACCTTACCTGGGATATTTTTATCCAAGTGCTTAACCAACTGCTTGAAGTTGTCCAAGTATGTTATATGAGAGTTCATTGGAATTTCATTATTAGTGTGTTCGTTAATTTCTATTAATTTCGACTCGATTTGGTTAATCGTGCCGTTCGACACTATAATTACCTCATAGTCGGATCTGGGTACGCAAGTAAACTTTTGAATCATCTTAGTATATAATATCTATGTTTGGATGCGAAAACGGTTATCTAGCTGCAATAAATCAAAAACCCTAAGGCAATTAGTCGGAAAATTAGAAAGATAGTAAAAGCAATTAGAGTCTAATCTCGCTGTTCCCTATCAAGAATGTAATTTCAATTTTATTGGTCTGATAAGGATTTCGTATTAGATATATAAGGCAATTTTAAATCCGCCGGGGCCACACATAACCCCACACTAATGTATATAAAGTGACCCAAGTTCGGGCAATTTCCTACCAGGAATTTTTCCTTTGGCCTTTGGGCAAGCCCAATTCCTACATCGTCCGTGATGGAGAATAGCAGTGCCCTAGCCACCAACAGCAAGTATTACGCCAGTGTGGGGCTACGTCATATGGGATTACAAGTGCGAAATGGGGTTTAACAGGGCCCCACTTATTAAGGACACAATTAGGATTTTTGTGTGGTTTCCGGATGCCCCAGCCAACCACCAGGGGAACTGGATCAGGCACGGTTTCAAATCACGTTAGAAAACCTCCAAAATGCCTTAAAATGCCGGTTCGCTTATGTTTACCCTGCCACAAAACCCCAGATGGCCCGTCTGGCGGCGCGAGAATAAGGCAAGAAAATTCCGAGAAGGCTCCAGTGCAACAATAGTGCATGGTTCTCTGGCCCCACATTTTGGGGGAAACATGACTTAGGGGTACGGGTAGAGTAGTTTCTTAGTGGTTTCTTTCGTCTGTTATTTGTTATTTTTAGGGTCAACTTGACTCTGACAGTTGACTCGATCATTTGGGGGGGTATCTTCAACGTAATTTCTACCATTTCCCTCTGCTACTACCAACAGTAGTCTTAAAGCGGCCCTCGCCAATTAGCACATTTTCGAGTCGCAACCGATTTGTTCCATGCACAGACAAAAATTTTCAGTGGACCCCACATTTTTTTAACGCATTCTTCCAAATATAGAAACGCCAACAAAAATTGCCTTTTCGTACGGGCCGAACCATATTGTCAAGGAAGGTAACCTTTCAGAAACAGTGGAGTACACAGTGGAACAGTGGAGGCTACGAAATAGTACTGTGGAATGGTTAGATTTGTAAAAGAGTTGAATTCACCATGGAAAAAAAATGGTGCGATCACAATAAAATGTTTGGCAAAACGGGAAGTATGGGCAAGAACAGGAGGGTTTATTAAACTTTTCTTAGGTTTTGAACAGAAATCCTATTTTGTCGTGTTGTCAAAGTACTTGAAAAAGTACAAATAGAGTATCGAAATTACCTTGTTACTACTATTTTCTAGAAGGGCCTTTCCTCTTCAAGAATAGAGCCTAAGTCTCTTAGGCAATTTCGCGTTACATCTCTTAAGGTGGGGTAAAGATCGGTGCATGTCGGAGCATAAAAATTGCAACTTGTATATTTTGCAATAATTTGCCATGAATTTCTCCGTGTTCAGAAGTGTTGTACAAGCAAGTCTGATTGTCATGAGCAATTGCAAGATATGTTGTGTTTAAAAATGCTACAAAAGTGGCCGCATTTGACCGAGATCAAGTCAACAATTCTAAGCGGAGTAGCTGAATTCAGATTTGGATATTCGTGGGTTGTGGCTTCTCTTCAACCCTTTTCTCAGTAAATTTTGACTACGTTTGTTTCCCTGTCTTGTCCCTTCTCTCTATCTCCACCGCTTCATGAATAGAACATTTTCCAATGCTTTTGCAATTCTACGAGCATACAAAGGTAATAACCCCAAAAACATCCAAGACACAAAGTGTTATATTAAAGATACCTGAAGAATTAAAAAAAATCGAGCTAATAAATTCATCGTCAATGAAGAAGACTGGTCTATCAAGTGAAATGATCCCAAACAATTTGTGTGAAAAGAGAAATGAAAATGAATATCCTGAGTTCAGTGACAGATATTAACACTAATGAGAGTCCACGGTTTCTTCTCCTGTCGCATCGTCGTCGTTGCCATTACTCTCGGTGTTCTCTTGACTATCATTGTTCTCATGACTCTCGTTACCTTCTGTATTGTCTTCTAATTGTTCCAAAACATTCTCTACTGCCACATCATTGCCTCTGTCCTCTTCAAGAACGGCGTCTATGCTAATATTACTGCTTCTGTCCGCTTCTTGGATATCCATTTCATTCAATGGATCCTCGAATATAGTGTCACCTTCCTCGAGTGACGAATCAGCTTCTGCGCTGACTTCTCCTCCCTCGTCACTGCTGTAAGAGGGTGGACGGATTGGAGGAACCAAGCTGTCCAATGTAATGCGTTCGTCGTTGGAATTGACGTCGCTGTATGCGTTGTAACTAAACTTATCCTGATCTATAACGCCGCTATCATCAGCACCTTCTATATCACTCTCGCGGCCGTGCACCTCCCAGAAATCGGGTGGGAAGTCGTCTTCTCTCTCGCTAAGATCGTTGTCATCATCAACTTCTGACCTCTCTAAGAGAATATCAGCATTAAACTTGTTATAAGCTGGAGGGGCTGGTCCGGTTCCTTCTAATGGAGCGTAACCCCAGCTTTTCACATTACCCTCGATGAATACAAAACCCATTTGGCCCAAGTTCACGTGAACTGAGCATAAGTTATTGGCTCCTATGATAGGGAAGATCTGTCCCTGTTGGGCGATCTTGAAGTTGCGTATGTGACCGCCAATCTTTGACTCACTGACCTTCTTACCGTTTCTGGTGAAGAACACTGTTCCACTTCTGACTCTGTAGCCTACACCAATGACGTCACCTTCCACAAATTTGGGAAAGGGAGGCTCGTTGGTGAGTTTGAAAGGCTGGTTAAATCTTCTATAACCATCTGAATCGTAGGAAATGGAATGAAGGTGTCTACCTGGTAACCTAAACCAGGGGTATGGCTTCACACCCAAGCCTACAGAAATTTTTGTGTTCTCAGGGTCTGGTAAAGAATAAATCTTGCTTTCGAAGTAGTATACTTCATTTTTCATGGGGATTGGCAAGTTCAGTACAGTAGAACACTCGAAGTTCTTGAAAAAGTTGAGCTCGGTCTTGTTAATAATCATGAGATCGTTGTTGGTGAGCATAACATCCTTTTGGAACTCAAAAGCATTTATACCCTTTTCCTGAATCAACAAATTCTGTGAAAGAGTAAGTTCTCCTCTGTAGTATGGGTTGTTTTGAAGATAGTCCTTACTCTGGAAATATAACTCCTGTTCATCTGAATTCAACTCCAAGTAGGCCTGGTTCTCCTCTTCACGAAGGATTTCATCTTCGGTGAGTCTGAGTCTTCTTCTGACGACGCAGAAAACCACTGACAGGACAATGAAGATGATGAAGAAACCAAGAAAAATGAAAAATGCTATGAGCATGGCTTCGTTGACCGACTCATCACGGGAATATGGTGGTGGATGGTCGGTTGGATCGTGGTTCAAGCTTCCATCGTTGTTGACCGGGTAAGATGTGGTTGAATGAAGAAGGACAAGAAATGATATGAGAGATCGCATTGTGGTGGTTATGTGGTTAAGGGGATTCACTATTTTCTTTTAGTGAGTTGATGCGATGGGTAGTATTGGTGCTGTGTTTCGTTTCGGGCCTGTTTCTATGACTTATCTATTGCTTGCTTAATATGATTTGATGTGCTTTGATGCTTAGGATGGTTGCTGAGAGGGTCCGATGTTATTTTTAGTCCCTTCAGGATGCTGAAATTCTATATCCCCTGAAACTGTAGCTAATATACTACGTTTAACGCAAGTTGGTTTCTTTCGGATGACAAATGAACTGTCAAGTACTCTGCGCTTCACGTCAAATGCTCACTCCGGTCTGATGCCCTAATATATTATTATAATCCACAACCAAAAAATTTCGAAGTGTTGACTGTTTAAATGACCTCTACTGTATAATAGCCTTAGCCACTGATAGGGGCAATCACTGATTCAAGCAACACTAACAGACAAGCGATTGGCGGTTCTGGCAGAAGAAACGTTCTGGAAAATTCCTAGCAATGCTTCTACGGCGTTGATATGTATATATGTTCACCAGCAACTCAGATAACCTGCTGGAAGCCTTGATGTATAGTACTATACGAAAGAACACTCGTCGTAATGATAGCATTCAAAAGTCATTTCTAATTAACTGGAAGCAGGAAGGGGAAATGTAACGAGATCACGTGAGCAGATGGATTGTTGCATTTATTTCTTTTTTGTGATTGTGGGCGAAGTGCGGTGGAATTTGGTAGGGGCTGCAAAAAGTGTGAGTGAGAGGTGAGTTTTGAGTGGTGAGAGGTAGTGGTGAGAGTGAATGAGAGTAGAGGAAGAAATGTCGTAGATATGTGGTAAGAGAAAAATGGAGATAACTGGGGGGGGGGGGGGTTTGAAGAAGGATTCAAGTCGAGGTAAGGTGGAAGTTGTTATTGTTATGATGGTTATTTAGTCGAAAGTTGGAGTGACTTCGTCAAGTACTGATGGGATAAAATATAGACGGTGTAATGGTAAAGCAAAGTGGCTCAGCTTTCCGTTCCACCATATCTAATGCTGGTATCCATGAAACCAGTACATTCCAATAAGTTCCTACTAATGGATTTACTAAAGAAAATGGGAAAATAATGTAAATAATGCTGTGGGCATTCCCCAGGAGGGAGTCAAAGGAGGTTATTTCTCCGGTCTTCAGAGGAAGGCATAACCGGGCCAAGCAATACAGAGAGCAGAGAGTGATTTGTGTTCGACGGTTCCCGATTCGGAATATGAACAAGTTGTCTAGTCTCTTGGATCAGTGCAGGGTCTCCATACTTCAGGGGTTATCACTTCCTTGCAACTAGACGAAAGAAGAGATGCGTTCGGGTTTCTATTTCAGGAGCCAACCTCAAACCGTCGCTGCTTTCGGCAAGGTGGCGTAGCTGCCAAAGCATGCAACTCGATCGGTTGCGGCAGAAACACCTAGTTGTGACGTCAGGTTGTTGGCATTGTCTGGATGGTACCATAATTTTTGGTAACCGAAGAAGTGCTATATTTAGTATTTTGAAAGAAAATCATAATGTGACTGGCAAGACAGTTGACGAATTATGACAGATTGTAGGGAAGAGATTCCACCCGTTTCCTTCTTACTTTTGAGCACATTATGGTTTCAAACTGCCATCATTCCGAGCCCTTCATCCTCCCGAATTGCAGTGGAGCGTTTTACACGGAAAGTAATAGCTTTTTCACCTTCTGAAACTGATCATTTCCATACCCTACCACAGAAGCCTTGCACAAGTTATTTTTAGGATCATGAAACTTTTGGGCACATTTATCTTATTACTTGCATGGCATTCCTCGTAGCCGCAACAATGTGAGGACTATTCACAATGTAAGTCGGTAACACAGTATCCCTGTCACTATCACGGTACAATGGAACGAGAACACACAACTGATAGCTCAGTTGCTATCTTTTGTGTTAAACTTATGATGCAATGGATCATTCACTTCTACCGATTAGACCCTAGGGCCAGCAGATTCATATTTTGTCTATTCAACGCTCTGGTGCTATCAAACCTAATCTCAGGACTAACCAAAATGGGCCAGGAACCCGCTCTAGTTCCCCCTACAACGCATTTTAGCCCATGCAAGAGCCTCCTGCGAGATTCCACTTTTCTTACTCTCACCACTGTAGAATCCCCATTGCCAACTGCCGTAATCTACCCCAGATCAATCTGGGTGCTACCACCAGCCATCTCTACACACTCACGCACAGTTACATAAAAATTCCCTGCACACATCTCCATGGCTTCTCGTCTAGTGACTGAAGACACATGAGAGTGGTGGAAGGAGGCGGCAACGCGTATTTAGTGCGTGTTTTAATATTATTACTGTGATTTGTGTTGTTATTCCGAGTGCCTTGTTATGCCGTATTACGTTTGATTATGCTTTATTATGCTTTATTATTAGCAGTAGAAAAAAGGTTTCTACCGATTTCTTGAAGATGGTAGCTAATTCATCACTGCTCACTACTGATGTTAGTATGTTTTGCGCATGTATTTTTAAACTTTGTATGTATGTATCATGCGTGTTAAAATTCATTTCTTAGTGCAACCAATACGCCGTTTTCGTATAGTGGGCTTTTTGTTCTATATTTAGTTGGTGTTATGGTTACACCGTATACCATGGAATTAGACTAAGAAATAATATTTGGAAGGGGTCGTCGTGCCTTCGGCACCGGGCACCCAGTTAGTGGTTGGCGTTGATGGCTGTGGACTCGAAAGCTTAATCCGGTAGTGATAATGATTTGCCTGTGCCTCGTTAGGTCAGTGTGATCGGAGTTGCGGTTGATTTGTATAAATACCAGCCAGTTCCATCAATGAAAGATGTATATTCTATTGTTGTAATATTATTATAGACATTACTTGCAATTGCTTACTGCCTTGCTATTATTATTGTTCTTTTGTGTTGACTATTGTAGGCGTTAATATCTACTGCTGTTACTATTGAAGTCACCTGTGTTGTATACTATACTACATTACACTTCTGTGCCCTGCTACACTCGCTCCAGCTTATTCATCTATAGCACAGCCCACTCCAACCATTCGCTAGAACCAGTACAGTCTCATCCAGCAAGATTTAAACCAGCTCCATCTTCTATACTGTGAAATCTCGATTTTCATAGTCGCTACACTTTCGCATCCATCACATCACTCACTATGAGATTCATAGCCGCTGCAACTATTGCAACTTCATTCATAACTACAGCTCTTGCCGCTGCCTGTGACCCATTAACCAGTAGTGGCTGTCCAGCAGACCCTGCCTTGGCCACATCTTTCCGCGAAGACTTCCAAAGCGATGCCGGCCCATACTTCACGGTGTTGAAGAAAGCCGGAACAGTGGAATTCGGCGATGATGGTATTTCCATGACCATCAAGGAACGTTTCGATAACCCTTCGTTCCAGTCTAACTTCTACCTTATGTTTGGTAAGGTCGAAGTAGTCATGCAAGCTGCTGAAGGAACCGGTATCATCTCATCATTCTACCTACAATCCGATGATTTGGACGAGATCGATATCGAGTTATTCGGAGGAGATGGCTACGAATTCCAATCCAACTACTTTGTTAAGGGTAATACTGCTACATACGACAGAGGTGTCTACCACCCAACTTCCTCCAATCCATTGGAGAACTTCCATACTTACACACTTGAATGGACCGAAGACGCTTTGACTTGGTCCTTGGACGGTAATGTCGTTCGCACCATCACTAAGGACAACGCTCAGGGTTATCCTCAAAGTCCTATGCAAATATTTGCTGGTACTTGGGCTGGAGGAGACCCTAGTAATGCTCCAGGTACAATCGAATGGGCTGGTGGACTCACTGATTACTCTGATGCTCCTTTCACTATGAAGATTAAGTCCGTCATCGTTAGTGACTACTCCACTGGAGACTCCTATTCTTACTCCGACCAATCTGGAAACTGGCAATCAATTGACGCTAAGAACGGAAAGGTCAACGGCAGAGAACAGCAAGGTCAGTCAGACTTCTCCACTTTGCAATCTGGAGGGTCCGTTGACAGCAAAGTCAATAGTGTTGTCGCCCAGTCGGATTCTGAGACCAGTACTAGTTCTTCTAGCTCAACCAGTTCAAGCAGTTCTACCAGTTCTACTAGCTCTACCAGCTCTACCAGCTCTACCAGTTCTACTAGTTCCACTACTTCTACCATCAGCAGTAGTTCTACCACCAGCACTTCTTCTACATCCAGTACGTCAAGTACTTCTTCCTCGAGTTCTACTACATCCACTAGTAAACGAACTTCTTCTACTGAAGAAGCTACATCGTCTGAAGAGAAGACCACATCAACTCAAGAGAAGACTACATCGACTGAAGAGAAGACCACAGCAACAAAGGTTCAAACAACTGCCTCCGAAGCTACAGCTCACACTACCGAAGCTTCTGTTTCTAGCCTTACTTCATCCACTTTAGTAACTTCCGTTACATCCTCCAAAACTCAAGAATCTTCCATTTCTGCGTCTGAATCCGCTTCTCAATCTGTGAGTACTGTTAGAGAGGGTAACGCGGGCTCTGTAAGTGTTCCTTTCTTCGGAGTACTTTCAATAGTTGCCTCATTCGTATTATTCTAAAAAGTTAAATAACTTGTTACATAGTTCTACTTCTTGTCTGCATTTCATTTCCCGGCTTGATTTTTGCATTAGTTTCGCTTTTCTAGAGAGCTTCTTATATATTTTTACATAATTTAATTTGCATTTGGTTTAAATAATCGCTTGTAGCATTGTAACTTTGCTACTATGAATGGAAATTTCGCAGCCAACGTAAATGAACCAACCTAAAAAATTGGAACCACTTCTGAATTCTTTAACGTCTAACAACGATTGAAGATTGAT
This sequence comes from Scheffersomyces cryptocercus, assembly GCA_030555905.1. Classification (NCBI taxonomy): domain Eukaryota; kingdom Fungi; phylum Ascomycota; class Pichiomycetes; order Serinales; family Debaryomycetaceae; genus Scheffersomyces; species Scheffersomyces cryptocercus. The sequence goes on from JANIVO010000027.1 coordinate 177,288, forward strand.
TCTTGTGACAACTTGGAGTAATAATATATTGTGGATGCAAAAAGAAAACGACGACCTCGGTGAGGATCGAACTCACGATCTCAAGATTAACAGTCTTACGCCTTAACCAGCTTGGCCACGAAGTCATTTCTTGTTATTTTGTCATGTTCATTTGTGCAGTCGAATAGTTCTTGCGGCATGGATGTGTGAAAGCCCCCAAAAGCCGCCTAATTTACCCATCGAATTTGGGCTATCAATAGGCAATACGCAATTAATGGGGTACCTATACCAATAATATAGAGTTTAGTTGGCTCTTTACTATTTATGGTTGATAGAACCTATTTTCAAGTACATAAGTGCAAAATTATTTATCTATAAATATTCGACAAAGTTTTAAAAGAAATGGAGAATATTTAATGAATTACTCTAAAGTAGCTCAGCAAGTGGAGTCATTCTATATTTGAAAGAAAAACTTCTAAATTATTCCTTCTAAGTAAAGGGAGAAGTAAATCACTTAACAAAGTGATCTGAAGGATTTGAAGAACTATGGAAGATTTGTTAACATACTAAAGTACAGAGCAACATACCTCCATCTTGAACTATGAGAAATTATTTCACTTTGACTCACCATCTAAAACCTTTCAAGCTGTTGAAAAAGGAACCTGCCCATCTATAGAAAGATGAATAATATCCTTCCTGAACAGTGCTTCTATCTCTGGTGACACTTTCTGTTCTTTTACTTTTTCTACCTGACATTTTGCTTTCTGCTTCTGTCTTGCTTGTAGGGTTTAAAACAATAGTAGGTAACATCTGTGGAGGACGGTAGCTTAACCACATGGGCTGCTTCTTGGAACCATCAAAACTATACAATTGCAACCTCAAGCGTCCCTGATAGTAGGAATCAATCTCAACAACGAAACGGGGAATGAACTCTTCTTCAGCATACCTCATGTACATAGAGATGCCATTATCGTTGCAGGGATCACTGAATAGCTGCCTACCATCAACTTTGTATGGTTTGAGAGTCAAGGAGCCTGATTTCGAATCATAGTAATACTTTCCATGCTGCCAGAGCAAAGATGCCGTTGGACAGGAGTGATTTCTTGGGTTCCCTGCCACTTGATATATAGCCTGTTCCCAATTTCCTTTATCGTCAAATGAGTAGGAAATACCTGGCAACGGAGGCTCAAGTAGTAGCTCATCGCCAGGGTCAAAGAAACCAGGACCAGTGAATACTTTCTGTGACTTACTAGTCCAGGTACCTACTAGCTGCGAAAGTACGTCACTATCGTTTTCCTTAGGAGGGCTTGTTGCACCCACGACAATCTGCGAGATTGCCAATACAACACCTAAATTTTGTGCTAAAAACTTCATAGTTCACTAATGCAATCAACTTAACCTAAAATCAACTAAATAACAAACGAAAGAAGAAAAAGGTCGAAAGTGATAATCAAATATTACCTTCTGTTTCGCTTTGGCCAAACTGAAATGCAAATGCTGAAAGTTGCAGCCTAATGCAAGTTTCTGTGCACTACCTACATTTTTAGTATGATAGACAAGCATAGTAAGATTAGGTAGCATCATCTATTGGAAATAAAACTTATTGAAAACATAGAGGAATATTTATAAATATGAATTTCTATAGTTATAAGAAAGTTTTTATTTCTAAAAAGGCTTAAAATAGGGAAATTTAGAAAATGTATATGAGGACTTATGATACATATAAAAGATGTATGTACTGATATGAAGAACTGTTTTGAAGGCTTCTGGAATGAATTAAATGCATAATTACCAGGGCCGACCATCTACAATAACTCACTTAACATGTATAATATATTTTATTGAAGCGAATACTAAAAGACGCAGGGATCTAAGAAAGGAACAATCTAATACTGATCTAATCTATTTTTTATGGAAATCTCTCATTAGGATTTATCTTAGTCACCTTTTAATACTCTGAAAACAACGGGGTAACGGAAGAAGGGTATAAACAAAGGTCTTCGGTTTAACCGAAGTGACAGTTGATGTCGTACTTCAACTTTCCGTTGGAGTCCCAGACACCCCAGTGCTTTTCGACATCAGCAGTACCAGAAGTGTCTGGCTTCCAGATCTCATCAGCAAATTCGAAAACGGCAACGTTAACACCCCATCCTCTCATAGAACAGATGGCTTCTTGCCAGTAGGTAGCAGCGTTGTCAACAGATGGAACAGAGGATTCAAAGTTGGTACCGTCAGTTGGCCAGCCGGTCTCACCAACCCAGAATTCGATGTTAGTGTCACCCTTGGTGGTTTGGATGACTTGCAAGGCCTGCATGATATCGTCGAAGAAAGAGTAAGACGAGTTGGCCATGGTTTGTCCTTGCCAGTAGGAGAAGGCGTTAGCGTAGACGACATCAGCGGCTTGGATGGCTGCGGTGTTAGCACCGTCAACGAGGACGTTCCAAGAGTCGACAGTACCGACTGGAACGGAAGAGTATGACTTACCGTTGACATCCTTGATGTCGGAAACCAAGTCCTTGATCGAAGAGATGGCAGAGGCTAATTGGGAGGCAGTAAGGTCACCTCTGTATAAAGCTTCAGATCCAACAAGGAAGATTTTGACGGTTTCCACAGAAATAGTTGGCAAGTAAGTTTGCAAAGCTTGCTTCTCAAGTTCGAAGTGGGCATCATCAGTTGGCCAGATACCAAGCATAAGTTGGAAACCCTTGTCAACGGCGGCTGGGCCAAGGTATTGAAGAGTGTTACAGTCAGAGACGGCGTAAGTCTTGACGACCTTAGAGTAAGAGGAGATCTTGTCGAGATCCAGCTCGTAGTCGGCGGTGTATTTACAGTTACCGTTGTTGTCCTTGACACCGAGGTTGAAACCAAGCTATATTAATTGTTAGTAATGTTCCAAGAATACAGAAATAGGTGGGTAAGGAGTGGGAGAAATCTCGTGTGGTTATAAGCAAATCTTTGCGTCCAGATGTTTAAACAAGTCTCGATCTATCAAAATCTTCGGGATAGCCTACTCTCGTTTAACATGTACCAAAGTGATACTACTAGTAACGAAATAGCATGACAGATATACATTTGTGATCCTTTCCAGACTAAGCGCTCTGATCTTCAACAAACAAGGGTTTATTGTTTTCAACACATAATAGACGCCGAATAGCTCAGATTTGCTTAGATAAAACGATTCCAACATTTTTGAACACAAAGGACACAATAAAGGCCCACAGATCCCTTTTCTGGGAGCTCTAACACACGGTCGACTGCTTCCACATCCACTTCCTAGTCCATCACTCTTCATATCTTATACTTACGTCTCCAATGGCGGTAGCGGAGGCTAAAAGAGCGGCGACGGCAGCTAAGTACTTGAATTGCATTTTGAGTACGGTACTTCTTTAACGAGGTTGAGATACTGCAAACGAACGAATGATAGTCAACGATCTATACTACTTCACCAGAAAGAAACTAATACTAAAGAATCATTCAATTTGGCAGTTCGCAGAATCCCACACAAACAGATTTTTGGTTGTTTCACCGCCAGCGGGTATGAGGTCCGGGTAACGCAAAATTTCTTCGCAGAAGAAAATGTAAACAGAGGGGGCGGTGCAGGAAGCTTCCATATTTAGACATAAGTAGACCGATTCTAGATTTGACTTATTTTTAGAACAGAGAGGTCGGAGGTCGGAAGAAGCCCCGGTGCTGTGGTGGGACGGTTGTAGAGAGTAGTGAGAGAGAGTTTATGGAGGCAGGCTCCGAGAGACGTAGGTTGATGTTTAGAGGGAAAAGTTTGGCAAAAAAGGGATAGAATGAGTAGGATACAAACGGGAAAAGTTGTAATGGATCTGGAATGAGAACTATTTGCAAAATTTCTATATAATAGAAAAGATACTACCGTCTTAGCCTAGTATAAACCTATGGATGTAGAGAGGTAAAGTGTTGCTATAGATTCTGTTTACCCCCGAATATCCCCTCGGTTTCTGCCAACCGAGCACAACAAATAACAGAATTTCCGACCAGATGCCAGATCTGAAAATGGAAAGGCCCGATTTGTAAATTATTGGAGATTGAACCTCGACTGAGCCCTTTGCCTGAATAGGAAGAGATCCAGGACCACGAGAGATCCACTATCATGCCATGAGAAGAGCTTATCGGAGATGATGCGAGATTTGCATCGACAGGATTCTCGTCTAAGGGCCTCATACTTGAGACCTTCACCATTTTGTATTCTAGCATCGTCAAAAACACCGCAACGTCTTACATTCCTCTAGTCGGTTAACCTCGCTGGTGCCTTTCTCGTTGTCAACTGATGTATCTGTCAAGAAGCAATTGCCAAATTGGGAGATGTCGCTTTTTTCGGGTTCCGTTGCAGATTGCAAACAGGAACAGACAGAATGCAAAAACAGGTGGTGAGGATGAATATAATAGGGTGATATGTGGTGTGTGAAGCCTTGTGCTGGTTGTCGGTGTGGTGAATAAAGTAGTAGTGTTGCAGTAGGGTGCTTCAAATCAGGGGATTTAATGCGGTTGTAGATACGACCTTGAATAATTTGTTAGCTACAGTATAGTTATTGTCTTTACATGAGGGTTATATCGTATGCATTCTCATTTTATAGAAAGTCCCGTCATTAGTTGTGTCAATATTATTATTAATTATTATTGCACTGCTCTTTTAATATTCGTTATTGCAGCTGCTTCAGTTATCGTGGAGAGTGGCTGCGAAATTGTATATTTGTCAAATTGTATTTACTACTCCCTCTGGAGTATCTTACCATTCTGAACAATTATAGCATGAAATGGATAAAGTATAAATGCTACATTACGGACGAAATCTCAAAAGTATCGGTCTATGGTACATTTATAATCGTCTATCTACTATCTCTTACTATGAACTCGTCTAACTATACACCTTCGTCAATGCAATCAATAAGGCATCTTCCGTTCTGGCACCGTCAGGAATAGCCAACTGGCCATCGAACATTTGGCCAACGGAGTCAACTCCCTCCAAATTATCACGCTTGAAACTAGTCTCATAGTCTTTGTAGTTACCCACAACTAACAAAACGTTACTGGAAGTTTCAGAGCTAGGGACCTGCTCAAGAACTTTGATCTTGGTGACATCCTCAATCTTGTCATTAGAATTGAAGTAGTCGTCAGACTGAACATAGATACTCGAAGTGTAACCTTCTGGGACCGAACTCTCAGTGAAAATGGAGCTGAATTTCTTACAGAAACGAATGTAGTATCCGAAAGAGGATTTATTTCCCATAACACCATATGCCTGTAATGGGGAAACGATAGTTTTGTTCTTTAAGTCAACAGTTACACGGGAATTGACTGGAATTTCACGCTTGATTTTTAATTCCAAAGGTTCGGATTCTCCAATGTTAACGTACTTCGTGACAGAAATCTTCTTTTCAGCTTTCACTTTTTTACTCTTGTCCTTCTTAGACACAACCTTTGGAGTCTCCTTAGGAATAGTTATTCCCTCCTTAAAGTCCCTATATACTTTGTTGTTAGACATGAATGGTAAGGTGGTGATTTTGGGCAATTTGTATGCATATTTGAACTTCTTCAAGATATCTTTGTTAATTGGGTTCGGATTAATTATAGGAGAAAAGATGGTTTTGACCAAGTATGGCGGAGTGATGAAAAATTGCAATAAGCCTGCCAACAAATAAGAGTCATTTGCTCCACTGGAAGGAAGTTCTGGCTCTTTAACTTCGTCTTCAACCTTTGTTTGAACGATATCCTCATCACTGAAGTTGAACTTCAACTTCTTACCACCCTTGTTACCACCCATTTCCACGACCTTTTTGTCTTGTTTGGCCAACTCTTCCTCATCAGGAGTATCTAATATTATGATCTCAACGACGTTGTATATAGTAGACGCTTTAGCGATCTGATGGACTATGGCAGTTGCCTGTTCGAGATTACGGGCATTCTTGGGGCCTATGATAGATGATGGAATACACACAGAAACCTGGATTTTTGGGGTCTCTTTCACTGGTTTTTTTGTAGGAATCTCTGACGAGGTCTCTTCCGACTTCCGCTTTGCCATTTTCAACAAGCTTTTATTCTTTAATACGAAGATAATGCTGTTCTTGTCGTTTCGATCTCTCTCCAGAACATCGATTAACTGAAAAATTAAAACTCATCTTAGAAATTTCAAATACTGCATATAATGAATACAGCTTAACTATGGGACAGTATGATGAGAGCATGGGGATAGGGATTACCAAGGTCATAGGGATTGGTGAAGAGATAGTTATGTCACACTGGGTATAATTGACATGTGAAATTGCTGTTTACTACTTTTTCATGAATTTTTCATGAATTTTCCAAGTAATTGAGACAGTTGATGGGAATTGATGGTCTCTTTTTGCCTTGTTTCGTAACATTTCATTTTTTGCAATCAAACTAAAGGTGCTACCATGTACTAAGTATGTACATTGTATATACGATGAATACACCATGTATGCAATGATTAAAATCGCTACAATGAAAGCAAGGTGACCCTCGAAGTATAATGATAACAATATCTAATCGACTTTTTTTATTTTAACTTAACTTGACTCAAAACTTAACCAAATTTATCTTCTATATATCAAACATCCCCCCTTCCTTCTACCTTTCTGCACTATCATGAAACGTATGTATTAATGAACGACAAAGGAACGACGTATTTAGAGTGTAGATGCGACAGCATGGTTTTGCAACTTAATTTTTTTTGGAAAACTATTTACAATCACAGTGTTTAGGAATGACGACTGTTTGGCCTGCTTAGGCTTCACCGTTTTGTTCTTCTCCCTCTTCAACCTCAGCGGTCTCAGCATCGGCGTCTTCAGCCTCTCTAGCATCCTCCTCAGCCTCTAATTTGGCAATTCTAGCCTTGGCCTTCTCGATGTTGATCTTGGTCTGCTCCTCTTGCTTCTCCTCAAGGGCTTGTAAGGTCTCCTTCAAGATGCCGATGGTGCTGGTGACCTCTTCCTCCTTGGTTGGGAAAGGAATGCTCAAGTCACTCAAAGAAACAATGACTTCTGGGTCTACGGTGAAGTTCTTGGACTTGTTCTTCTTTTGCTTGTTCTTCTTAGACTTGGAACCAGCAAAGAAAGCCTCCTGTTCCTTCTTAATCACAACAACATCATCTGGCATTTCGATCTTTCTGATGTTGTTGTTAGTTGGCAAGGTTCCGTTGGTAGAAACAGCGGCCTTTGGAGCTGGCTTGACGTAAGATGGGTCGAAGTAAGACAACAAGTTGTGGATGGAGTTAATCTCCTCGGTGAAGGCTGGGATGGAAGCTTCAGTCAATTGCTTCTCAGCGTTCTCCTTTCTCTTTTGTTGCTTCTCTTCTTCCTGTCTTTGCTTGTACTCCTCGTCTCTCTTCTTTCTCTCCTCAGCCATGTTGACCTTGAACTTGGCGAACTGCTCCTCAAATTCGGCCCTCAATTTTCTGATCTCGTTGAATTTCTCGTCCTTTTGCTTCTTGATTTCGTTTCTCTTGGTGTAGAGATCGTTTCTCTTGGAGATGATGGACTTGTTGGACTCGTTGATTTCGTCCAACTCCGCCTGGATCTTGTCGTATTGAGCAGACAATTCCTTGTTTTGGACCGATGAGAGCTTCTTCTTCAACTCGGCAATCTTCTCCTTGTCTTGGTCGATAAGGGCCTGGGTCTTCTCGATGCTGCCGAAGTCCTTACGTAACTTACGCAAAGAAGACATTTCCTTAACATGTCTTCTCTCATCGGCCAATTTCAAGTTACCGGCATCGATCAAGGAATCCAAGTAGCTGATTCTGGAGTCGATTTCGGCAACATTCTTGAAGGAGTTCTTAGCAGTCTGGGTCTGAATCTCGGCGATTCTCTTCTTCAACTGAGAGTCGATGTTCTTGATCTGATCGTTGATGGCATTACGCTCGTTCTTGGTGGTGGACTGCTTGGCGATCAAGGCCTTCAATTGGGCCTGCAAGTCGTTTCTGTTGTCCATGATCTTCTGGTCGATCTGGGCCTTTGCGATGGCGTCGGTGAGCTCGTTGTTGGTGATGTCCAACTTCTTGATCTCGGCTCTGAGAGTCTCGATCTGGTCCTTGGTGGCCTTGTCATCAGGACGCTTAATGAACTTTCTTGGGGGCTGGGAGGAGCCTGAGCGGTTGGACGAAGCGCCGTTGGCGGAACTTGGGGTAGCGGTGGTCGAAGACATGGTGTTCACGGTGGAGGTTAACAGACGGGTTCAGGGAACGAGACAATGGGGAACAACTGGCAGCAGAGGGCGGAGGTTACTGGGGGGAACAAGGGACCGAATGGGTGTTCTGGGATCAGCACTTGGGGGAGGCAGTTAATGACAAAAAGTCGATTCAACTTTAGACGCTGAAGGAGAGGAGTTAGTGTTGAAGTAGAACTAATGAACAATTTATTACGACAAATAATTGAACAACAAAGACACCGAAGAAAAAAAAAGCCCATACACCAGCGACAGTGAGAGTTTGTGGTGGAAAATCAACGCTGTGAAAAATTCGTTGGTCGACAGGCTGTCCAGAACGGGGAAGGTGAGGTGAGAGGACACCGACGGAGACGGAGAAGAGAGTGAGTGAGTGAGTGAGTGAGAGTGCGACAAACTGTTAGTGAGGGTACGACATAAGCCACAAGAACCGGCACAGGCCCAGGTGAAGTGAGTGAGTGAGTAAGTGAGTAAGTGAGTAAGTGAGTAAGAGAAATAATTTAGAGACGAGAGTGAGAGTGAGAGTGAGTGTGAGAGAAATAGCGAGAGTGAGAGAAATAGTGAGTGTGAGAGAAATAGCGAGAGTGAGAGAAATAGTGAGTGTGATAGAGTAAGACGACATAGAGACGAGAGACACGAATACTCACTGGAAGACTGGATAGAGAGGTGCACTGAGTGAGTGACCGAGTGAGTGATGAAGTTTAGACAATGAACACGACACACAAATGAGACACAAGTGAGACATAGAAGTGGACAGAAGAGCAGAATCACGACGACATTGGAAATGCTCCACTGGACTAAACAATAACACCCACCTCTTTGATGTGACCCGTGAAAAGTGTTCTCTTCACTGAAAGAAACGACACAGAAATCCCAGGAACAGCGACACAGAGCTTGGTTGAGACAGGAACCTACCACTAACAGAGACAGGGCCACCAAAAGCAACCAGCCATGGTAACGCCGAGAATATGAAATACGGTACGGCTCTTACTCGTGAGGTGTGGTTCTCGTTATTATTATGCTGTTGTTGCCTTGGAAGTGGTTTCTGTGTCTGTGTTTTGGGGCAGAAATGGTGCTGGGTTCCCGATGGGAGGACAAAAGGGCATTGGCAGGTAGAGGCTGCTGCGAGAAAAGACGGGAAATCTGCAGTGAACTTCTCGACAGACAAAAGATCACGGCACGTAAGACTATACATCTTATTATGACAATCACCAGAAGGGCTTCTCTTGTGTAATTGACGATAGACAGACAGTGTCACACTCTTTTCATTCGTATCCCGTAGACTAAAAGGACAAGAAGCTGTATAATTCGTTGCGGAACTATTACCTAAAAACGTATTGCGGCATGGATTCAAATTGACACTTTTTTTGACAATGTAAAATGACAGCTTGCTTATCTATGAGACAGTTGCAAATAACGAACGGAGATTGACTTCAACGGTCGACTACGATAAAAGTTGATACTTTCAATGGCTGAATGCTTTATGGATGAGTACATGATGTTATATTGCTCCTTGTAATAAAAAAAATGACGTAAAACACATTCCAAGTGTAGCCCTTCTCTGCCTTCAACAACCATCTCTACTGGCTCTACGTACTCTACCAATACTAAAGACATAATAATATACTACAACACCAGCTACTCTCTACCACCAAGAAATCAGACACAATAAATCCGGATATAATGTCGCTGTCACTATTTGTCGCTTTTGTTTCTTTTCCCATTCTGTTTACGACGTTATAAAATGAACTATCCAAGACACCCAAGCCGCAATAAATAACAGCTTCAACCCACAAAAGCCAATTTTTTTTATACGAGCGCGTACAAAATTTTACATCAATTAAATTTATTGTTGATAACCAACAGTAGTGTTCACACATTGTCAGCAAGCGCCGTTGTTTTCACATTAATAAGAACATTAATACCAAACCCGTTGTTCTGTTCTTCTGTACTATAACCGTTGTCCAGTCATCAAATTTTTTCGTCATTTTGAAATCTTTCGTTGAACTGAATAGAACTATTATCTACTGTTACCAGTATCAATCTACATTTCTTCCAGCCGTACATCCACAAAAAATCCACCTCAAACCGCAAAAATGTCCTCAGATTACGCCAAACTCGTCGCCAGTCTCTCGAAAGACCAGATCTTGGCGAAATGGACCGAAATCACTCCTTTAAAGAAGATTTCTGGAATTCCTAGATCCGCTGGCTCGGTCGCTGCTTCGGCTTCCACCTCCGAAGAAGATCTCTTCAATGGACACGACGAAGAACAGATCAGATTGATGGAGGAATTGTGCATAGTGTTGGACAACGACGATAAGCCAGTTGGTGCCGGTACCAAGAAGTTGTGCCACATCATGGACAATATTAACGAAGGTTTGTTGCACAGAGCATTCTCAGTATTCCTGTTCAACGAAGACGGCAAGTTGTTGTTGCAACAGAGAGCCGACGAGAAGATCACATTTCCAGGAATGTGGACAAACACCTGCTGCTCGCACCCTTTGTGCGTTCCATCTGAATTGGGTATAACTTCAACCAGTGACAGCTCAGAAATCAACCAATTACCTGCTGCCGTCAAGGGAGCCAAGAACGCTGCCCAAAGAAAGTTGGAGCACGAGTTGGGTATTCCATACGAAGACTCTCCTCTTGATAAATTCCAGTACTTGACCAGAATTCACTACAAATCCGCCAGTGGAGACGAAGACTCCAAGTGGGGAGAGCATGAAATAGACTACATTTTAATCTTGCAAACTAAGAACGATATCACTATCAATGCTAACTACAACGAGGTAAAAGACTATAAATACGTGAGTGCCGACGAATTGAAAGCTATGTTCGAAGATAAGAACTTAGTATTCACTCCATGGTTCAAGTTGATTTGCCAAACTTTCTTATTCAAGTGGTGGGCCAGCTTAGACAGCTTAGAACAGTTCAAAGACGAAGAGATCCACCGTTTACTTTAGAATCTGCATATATTTAATACACGAATAATAGATAACAATCAGAAGAAGAGTAGTAAAATGGACAAATCTTCATAGGTCGAGCCGTCCATCATACGACTCACTTGCAGTCGATAGACTACAGCTGCTAGCATATTTTAGAAAACGATTGCACCAATTATTTCATTTGGTTAAGTTCCGTGTTGCTCGTACGAGAACGTAAAGAGAGAATTCTAATCTAGAGACTATATAATGACATTTTTAATTAACCAGACTCACTATATATGTATTCAGCTAATTTCTGACATTCAATATCATTCTTTGATCAATTGAAACTCCAATCATGAAGCTTTCCCATACCTGACTCTTGAATCTTCTTATCCCGTGAACTTCTTATCTTCCGGTCTCTCTACCACCAGTTCCATTTGGGTGCAAATTATCTTTTTCGCTGCCACTGATCGTTACTTTTTAAGCAAAAACACCGTTTATAATTACATTCAGCAATTGGCACCCATCAGATTAGTCAATAGCGCATACCTTACTATCTCAATAATTGAAGAGAAGTATGAAGTGTTTTTATTCAATAGCGATGAATAGCGTAACTTAATAAAATTCCCCTTACAATATCTTGGCTATATTTAGAGATGCTCATTGTTCCTTTGTACTATCTTTACTATCACCATCACCTGAGCTTCCACTAGACTCAGTAGAATGTACACGAAATGAAAACAGAAAATTAAACCCATGCCGTCAACCCCACTCTCTGTTATCTCTGATACCCCATTTAAACATTGTCACCAACTAAACTTCACACAAATCATCCTTCCTCTCCCCGTCTTTGCTAACCCGGCGATTTGCTCTCCTTTGACTCTAACCCTGACTCCTCCCCTTCCACCACAGTAAACTTCCTTCACGTGACTCCTTTTGACTTCTTTGAATCACGTGATCTAGCGAAGAGATTTTTAATGGCACTTATACTTCCGAGTAGCAAAATGGAACCATAAAGAAGGGTATTTGTAATATAGATCTTCAATTCGGTGGTAAACTGTGTTCTCTGTTATATCGGGTCGCTAGGGGTCGTTAATATTGCACAAATGATTGCACTCAGGCAACTTCTGAAAACAAGAGTTGGCGTAAAGCCAATGGTATTATATAGATCATTGGCTACCGCCGAGTCTATAGATAACAACTCTACAACAGAAATAAAACCAAAGACCAGAAGACGTAAAACCGTGTTCACCGATGCTTTGAACGCGGGACCTTCGTTTGACGATTTTGTTAGCGGAAAGGCCTCTGAAATAATGGACCCATTAGAGGCTGCTAGAAAAGACCCTAACCAGAGATTACCACTGTGGTTGAAGGTGCCCATTCCTAAAGGAAAGTCATTCCACAACGTGAAAAAAGATGTTCGTGAATTGAAATTGGCCACTGTGTGTGAAGAGGCAAAGTGTCCTAACATCGGTGAATGTTGGGGAGGAAAGAAATCTGAAGCTACTGCCACAATTATGTTGCTCGGAGATACTTGTACCAGAGGATGTAGATTCTGCTCGGTCAAGACCAACAGAAACCCAGCCAAACCGGATCCAATGGAACCAGAAAACACCGCTGAGGCAATCAGTAGATGGGGGTTGGGATACGTGGTGCTTACAACCGTAGACAGAGACGATTTGGCTGATGGTGGTGCTCACCATTTGGCTGAAACTGTGATTAAGATTAAGCAAAAGGCTCCTCAGATCTTGGTGGAAGTCTTAGGTGGTGATTTCAGAGGAGACTTGGACATGGCTTCGGTTTTGGCCAAGTCTGGATTGGACGTGTACGCACATAACTTAGAAACCGTAGAAGCATTGACTCCGTTTGTTAGAGATCGTCGTGCTACATACAGACAGTCCTTGTCTATTTTACAAAGAGCCAAAGAAACAAAAGAATCCTTGGTAACAAAGACATCGCTTATGTTGGGATTGGGAGAAACAGACGAACAGATCATGCAAACATTGAAGGACTTGAGAGAAATCAAGTGTGATGTCGTTACATTCGGTCAATATATGAGACCTACCAAGAGACACATGAAGGTAGTGGAATATGTGACACCAGAGAAGTTTGACTACTGGAGGGACACTGCATTGGAATTAGGATTCCTTTACGTTGCCAGTGGACCATTGGTCAGATCTTCATACAAGGCTGGAGAAGCCTTCATTGAGAATGTTATCAGAAAGAGAAGACACAATGTGGGAGAAGCGCCAAGATTGGCCCAGGAAATCAACCCAAAGATCTTTTCAGAACAGAACTAAATCTTGCATAGATAAGGCATCGATATATAATTGTACAGTAATAAAGGTTATAAATGGATAGTCGTAAGAGTTGGAGAGTGGCAAGCTGGATGTGGTGATTAGTAATATAGAAAGGCTGTTTCAAAAGATATCCGCAATTCAGTGTAGAGAGCTCGTAGTATAGGTAAGGATCTTTCAATTGGGTTCAAAGTGAGCCATTTAACGAAATTTCCCAAGAGACAAGCAAAAGAATAGTAGATAACGAGCGATGAATGGAGGAATACCTTGTCTACTGCTGATGAATTCTTGGCCTGCGATTTGAAATTGGGAACTTAGTATGAAGAAGCTCTGCCAAATTGGACACTAGGGGACAAAAAAATAGGATTAACCTCCTTTTTCAAGTATTATACTACAATATCTTTAAAACAATGCAACTTACGGGCCCATAGCACCAACAACGAACAACACTAAAACACTTCAAACATTAACATCTACTAACACTTAATAAGACAAGAATAAATTCGCAGCCAATATATCTCGCTAGAAAATATCACTGTCACTATTTTTGTCGCGGTAACTTATCTCGTAAGGAGAAGTCTGTCACTAAATGTTCTTCTTTCTGTCAGTGGAAGAACGAAGGAATTAAGCCATACGACATATATTAATTGCATATCCAATGAACAATAAAAGAAGACTAAAAAGTTAGTGAATAATAAATAAAGAATTTAAGAAATATATAAATATATAAATTTATTCATAAACAATAGACACCTTCGATAATTGCATTGTTATATCACAAATGACGACCTCTTCTTCCTCCAGATCTGTCTTTTGTGACATAATCCTTCTCTACTTCTCTTCTTCTTCCACGCACCGAAAACCTCGAAAAACGAAACCACCGCGATTTCACTACAAATCAGCCTAAAAATAGCCATTGTTCATAGTTAACTCGCTAGCCGTCCACGCCGTCCACGCCGACAACACCACCGTCGCGTGAAACGAACTCCAGTTTTTCACCCATTTTTCACCCAATGACCAACTCCATTTTCATTCACATAACACATAAACCCCGGTTCATTTCCACCACAAAATCCCCAAATCAACTTCAAACGCACCCAGCACCACCTACCATCCCAAACACATACATTCAACAACTAAAATCCCAACCAACCCTCCACGAATCATTTAAACTATTACTCATACTCCATATCCATCACCTCGGCCTCTCTCCCCAAATTCCAGCTGCAAATCGCGCTCGCTCCCACAAATCACAGCGAGAACAAAAGTCGCTCCTGCGAGAGAATTCCTGGAAACAATAACACCGCTGATTTAGGTTTGCTATTGGGATGAACAATAGCGACATTGGCATTTAGCAACTGATCCAGACATCTACGAGGGCCGGCTGAAATCGTAGTGATCGTAGTGACAGTAGTGGCATCTGGGTAGAATTTGTGCTGCCATTGATAGACATTGAGCCGAGATTCACTGGCTTTGATCCAATACTGACTGGTAGTGATCGTTGGCTGTAAACGAACCCAGAAAGCGCCTTTCACATTGAGGAGTTTCCCAAGCTCACAATTGGTCATATTCAGTTGCTTTTGAAGGCATTGACTACATTAGAAGCAACCAGGAGCCTGCTTCCTCGAGTTACTTGATCCTTCAACCACTCACTTCATATACAATGGCTTCGCTCAGAGAGACGTTGGAGAAGAACAACGACAGCGAAGAGTCGTTGATCTCCCAATTCGAAACCACTTTGACGATAAGACCCACCGCTAACGAAGATGACGAAGTCAGAGACATATCCATAGACCATTCTACGGTTCTCAACAGCAATACAACCTACAATTACACCAGAGACCAGAGCATCGTAGACATAGATGAACTAGAAGAGGAAGAGTTGATCCTGGAACAAATTCCGAAGTTCAAGACTAGAAGGAGGTATAGCTTATTACCGAAATATGCTACAAAGATTACCACCAGCACTTCCGGATCGTCTTTGGAATCGCCAGGTGCAACTTTCACGAAATCGCCTTCTCCTTCTGGCTTAGAGGGCTACTACCGCAACCTTGATCCCAAATTCGAGGATATCCTACAACCATCGCCTTTGATCGACTATTCACTAGACAAATTCTCAAAGAGTTTCAACGACTTCTTGGGCTCAAATCCTCATATCCAGAAAGAGTCTCCTCGCTTCTCTAAAGAAAGCGATAAGACTTTGGTCATTTTGTCACCTTATTCGACAGAACATGCATTTGGAAGAAAGTGGGTAACAAAATCATACTTATCCACCATCTTCGAACGCCCACAACGTTTATTAGCATCTTGCATTGGAGTAGCGTCAGCCGTTACTATGTTTCCCTTCCATTATAAACTTGTCAACTCAACTCGTAGAGGATCCATATTTTCCAGCCATGTCCGCAAGATCCATGGAAAGAATTGGCCCAAGAAGCTTTTCGAATTGTGCTTGGAATCCCATGAGAAGTTGAAGAACGATAACTTAGAGGTTCCAGAGGACTGGAATACAGGGGATATTTACGTTACTCCAAAGACCATTAACGCCATCGAAGGTGTAATCGGAACTATAGAATCTGCGGTTGATTCGCTCTATGGATCCGGTTCGAACGAAAACGATACGGACAACAGCCATAACTTAGCATTTGTAGTCATCAGACCACCAGGTCACCATTCGCATGCTTGTTTGCCCAGTGGCTTTTGTTTGTTGAATAATGTTCAGATTGGAATAGAGTATGCCTATGAACATTACGGCGTCACACATAGCGTAATTCTCGATATCGATTTGCATCACGGTGATGGTTCCCAGGATATTTGCTGGGAGAGAGCAGGATTTAAGGGTGATTATGGACAGGATGAAGACGATGAGTTAGATCCAAAATCGAACCCAAGAGACGAATACGGGAAGCGTTTTGCTACATACCCGAAAGTGGGTTACTTCTCATTGCATGACATCAAATCATATCCAACAGAACTTGGATATGCCACCAAAGAAAATATCAAGAACGCTTCGACTTGCATTATGGACCACGATTTGAATATTTGGAATGTTCACTTGCAAGAATGGTCTAAAGAGGAAGAGTTTTACAAACACTACCAGACTAAATACGTGGCTCTTCTTAATCGTGCCAATCAGTTTTTAAACACTGCTAAAAAGCAATACGAGCAGCAGTACCTGGATTACGTTGCTAATTTGGCGAAGTACAACAAGTATTTACTTAAGCCATATTTATATCAAGGTCAGACTTTAGAGAAGCCATCACCTCCACCTCCATTTAAACCCTTGATTACTATTTCCGCTGGTTTCGATGCACTGGAGTATGAGAACCCTCAAATGCAAAGACACGGAATCAATGTCCCTACATCATTTTACGCAACATTTACAAAGGACGTAGTGAAATTGGCTAAAATCCATACCAATGGTAAGGTGGTTTCCTTTTTAGAGGGAGGATATTCTGATGGAGCTTTGACTACTGGTATCTTTTCCCATTTGATTGGGTTGAATAATGACGATGAGTTTTTGTGGAACAATACCTGGGGAACAGACCAGGTGATGAAAGAATTGGTAAAAGGCTGCAAAAAGAATTGGGCACCTTACAAAAAGCCACAAAGCGATATCACGATTTGGGCTAATGAGGTAATCAAATTGGGCCGGTCCATGATGCCAAATGCCATTCTTCCGGCTAACTACATCTACCAATATCAAGAAATGGAATACAAACAGCCACTAAACAAAATGGTTAAGGACATTATTGATCCAAGTAAAGGAAGAGAGATGACGAACAGTCCACTCAAGACTGATCCGGAGGATGATAGAAAGTTGATGAGACATACACGATCATATTATAAAAAAATGGCCACTGCACAAAAACAGCAGCAGATACAAGATGAGTCTTCAGGCCACGGATTACCAAAATACTAGTTTAATAATCATAGATAAATTGTACATCTATAGTGAAATATAGATCAGCACAATAATAGCAAATCATTCGCTAGCAGGATATGAAAATCGTCCCTTTATAAGTGATACCCCAGAATATACGGAAATACACCACATCAAGAAAGGGCCCTTAACGTACGTCAAATTTCAGCTAGGAGCAGAAAGAGATGGCTTGACAGGGCCACTTGCTACAATTCTCATCAAAATACGAGAAAACGTTCCATTGTTTTGGAATTCGCAGCCAAAGAAACTGTAGGTAGACTTTGTCCACACTGGTCTAATAATCCAGCCAAATACTATATACATAAACAACCATCAACCTATCTTGGTTATCAGCCCATATTTACATTAGGTTATTCCGTCAATCACATTCACGGACTACGTTTTGCGCTCTTAGTCCAAGATAGCTGCCCGCCGTCGTACCAAATTCATGTCTTAGTCGAACCGAACATGAATCGGTTCCTGATCAAGACTCCTTGCATGGCGGAGCCTCCCAAAGCGTCAGTCGCCCACAAGACTGTAAATCAAGGCGTCTTGACACCAACACAATGCATACGCCTTACGTGTATGGTCTCCCAAAACAGAAAAAGTCGAAAGTCCGGTGTGGTAGCCAGTGAAACGAGGATATGTCAAGAGGCGAAAGAATGAAAGAAGGAATGTACTGATGCCTATCTGGATGTGGGACACCAGACAAGACTCGAAACGGTCATGCCTCACCACGAACATCCACCCAGTTCGGTATGATATCGATATGATATAGTGACGTTGTTCTGGCTGCGTTACGTGAACGCAGGTGTAGCATATTTCCCGATTGGGACATCTATTAGCGATATGTGCGTTGGTTCCATACCTGGGGTAAAAGAATGGACAATGACTTGAACGTTCGATACCATGGAAAGAGCAGAAATCGGTACCACAAGCAAGAGGTTAAAGGCGTCTGCTCAGAGTGTATCCTAGAAGGTACAAAAGGCTATTGTTAGATCGTAACCTCAACGTTTTGTTGTGCGTGCCGAGAGAATCGTAGATCGCAGCGGATCACGGCCATGTAAGGGCGTTGAGGTGTGCAAGCACGATCTGCCTACATAGTTTGGTAGTGTTAGACATATTCAGACGCATCGCGTAAAAAGACTACGGCGGAGTGCTGTGTTGACGAAGAGGAAAAGATGGGATGTTATTAGGGGGCAAGAGGCGTCGCTGGGGTAATTTTACACTAGACTTAATAGCTGAAGTTGTAGATATCACCACAAGCATCGGTATGGCTCCGGCTGCAAGGCGCGAATCGTGGATCATACCAATTGGAAGTAGGATTCTAACCTGCGACAGTTGACGTGTTGCTAGTGTTCGGTATTGTTCTTGTCACGTCGATGCACCTGTAGGCCAGACACATATTGCACACGAACTAAGGCGAACAAACGGTGCCAGTTAAAGCTTCATCTCAGGTGGTTCACGGCCCCGTCCACGCATGTTTTCTGCCTACACGAATGCAATTAAAGTTTCGTCAACAATAGCCCTGCTGTAGGCAGGTATTGGGAACCTAGTGAATATCGATAGAATAGAAAGAGTAGAAAGGGTACAAAGAGGAAGATGTGGACAATATATTGAGTGGGATCAGGATTACAGCCGTGTTGTTAGGATTGATATTTGTTAGTGGGGTAATTATGTGGTGGATGCTATTGGTTCGCGTAGGGCAATATTGGAAAGAGGTGGAAGAGATTTCGAAGAGATTTCAAAGAGACTAGGTAAGAAACTATTATAAGAGACTCAAGTATATAGATTTCAATACACAACACACGCTTAATCCATACCGTCGACGTTATTTCACACACACCCTGAAGTGGATCCCCCAGATCAATAAGTCTTTGCTGGCTTCTTTGCACACTGGATGGACTATTTCATTGACTAATAATATAATAATTTTAAAGGTGCAACCCCCAGAAAATAATTTCAACAGTTCATTGTTGATTTTCACGTCGGGATTATGAATGGTAAGGAGCGTGGAAGAGGGTAAAAACAGCTTTGTTATTGGGCTATTGGGCAAACGGCGACTTTGGGACTCGTAGTGTTTGTAGATATGGTGGAAATAGTAAGAAGTAATAGCAACTAATAGTTGATATAGTTTGGTACAACCAATTCTTATTACTTTCTTGTTGTGATCCGGCACCACGTAAAATTACGCATGCGGATTTCTTGCTACTTTAATTATGACGCCAAAATGACGCTTGAGGAATAAAAAAAAAAAATACGAACAGTCACTGTGCGTACATACATCCACCGGCAGCTTTTGCATTACGTAGGACAAGCAATGAACTCTCTCAACCACCCCTATCCTAGTCACTACAAGTGACGTTTTTCTACCTCTAATGGACGAAGCGAAGTTACCATTGACCATGGCTATCAACCAAAACCCCCCAATCACATCCTGCCCCACCATTTCATCTCCTCCCGCTCCTGCTCCTGTACTTCGCACCCCGTTTCTCGTTTCTCGTTTGTCGTTTCTCCATTTCCCCTTATTCATCTCGCCCTCGCCGTTCCTCGCCGTTCCTCCTGAATCTCACACACTCACACTGTCACAGTCTCCCACGGGACGCGCCAGAAAAACAAAGCTGCTCCCTAAAAACAGCCACCTCCGAAACCCCTTCACTACAGTGGGTATTCAATACCACTGGAAAACACACCTCGATTCCTGGGGATCGCTGTGAAAGCGTATCCGCCTAGTAGTACTTAGGCACTTAGTATTGCCAGCTAGTTCGTGTAGTTCGTGTAGTTCGTATTCTTCGCGTACTTCGTGTGGTTGTCTGAATTTCGTAGTGAATAGACCATATTTTGTCTCGTTTCGTCATTGTTGTGTCTGGCCCTCCCACCCTGGTACCATTTTAGTGCATCGACTGTTTTAGTATTTTAGTCTTCCACTCTTTTAGTCCTCCTCTCTTTTAGTCTTAGTCCCACACTGTTTCTGGACTTGTGTATATCTGTATATCTGTGCATCTGTGCATCTGTGCATCTGAGTTTCGAACTTTCTGTGTTTGTGAGTTTCCTCAGTCTGTGATTCCTGTTCCTGTTCGTTTTCCTTTTTGCTCAGTCGTTAATTCCTCCCTCACGGGTAACTTCTCTGTTTGTGAGTTTTGTTCGCTACTTTCGCTACTTCGTTTTCTTTGCTTGTGTGTTTCTTTCTTCATTAGCTTCTTTGTTTTGGCCCTTTTGTCAGTTCTGTACTTTTGCCAGTTCTGTATTTTGTGCTTGTCCAGTTCTGGGTTGTTTTATTCGGTGACGCTTGGATTAATTGTTTGTTGTACGTTTCTTCCGTGTTTAGTTAGAGCTACAATTTACACGCTATCGTCTTTTTGAGGTTGTCGTTACAGGTTACCGTTACACGTCATATCCCTGACAATCAACAATCCACCAGCTCCTAGAAGCTACACGTTAGCACCATTGCTATTCCATACACCCTGAAGCATTCGTCCCATAGCGTGCCATCGCCTCTTTGCTTGTGGTTAGTCGATTGAAAACTACTTCCGCCATAACTCCACACACTTCAGGCCCCTCCGTCCACCAACTTCACCATGGAGACGTCCACAAGATCCCCCACGGTGGGATCCACTTCGTTCCTGGCCACCTCGCCAACAGTAGCACAATCAGCGTCACAACAACCGCATAACCAACAGATCCGGGTGCCATCCAATGGCTCTCGAACAAGCGGGTTGTCGTCGCCAGTGACATTAGCTTCACCAGCCAGCTTCTCGCTGGCCAAGTTACCGTCGTTACCTAACATCCCACCGACATCGCCCTATCTGAGCCTGTTCCCCAACGGACTTCACACGCTTCAGACCATCAAGATCCCAACACAACAACCCCAGACGATCCAGATCCCCCAACAGGACCTGCCAACACCGTCATCGCCCGAACTGCCGTATCCAATCATAGACGATAGGGGCAATTTGAGCCACGGAGTGATCAACGAGGATGGAAGTGCTACCAGCTTGACCAAAGTGGTGCCATCGGCCGAATATAGAAGCGAAAACAATAGCGGCAGTAGCAATTATAGCAGTGCCAACACCAGCGGGGTTAACAGTGGTAACCACAGTGCCAGTAACAGTGGCAGTAACCACAAATTGAAGAACAAAAATAACAGTAACAATGGCCATGGCCATGGTAGTCATAACAATAATAGTTCTAATAGCAACAACAAGTCCAATTCTAGCTCCAGCAGCAAGGCTAACAACCATCCTTCTTCCAATGGAAGTATCACCAACATCACTAATCTCTCTAAGAGCAGTAATAAAAGTAGCAACTCACGCGTCAGAGAGAATGAAAGAGAAGCTGCAAGAGATAATGTCAAAGATAATGGCAGAGACAACGACAGAGCAGCTAGAGAAACCAGAGACAGAGAACGCGAGAGTAAAGAGAGAGAGCGCGAGAAGGAAGCCAGAGATATAAAGCTCGATATCAGAGAGAAGGAACTGAAAGACCGCAAGGATCAAAAACTTCGTGAACAACGGGAACGTGAACAGAAAGAACTTCGTGAACAGAAAGAACGTGAACAAAGAGATCGCGAACAAAGAGATCGTGAACAAAAAGAACTAAGCGAGCTTCGTGAGAAGAGGGAACGTGAACAGCGGGAACTTCGTGAACAGAGAGAGCAATGGGAACGTGAACAACGGGAACTCCAAGAGGAGAGAGAACAGAGAGAACGTGAACAACGGGAACTTCGTGATCAGAAGACACAAAATGAACCAATAAAAGTCATTACGGAGAGTGATTTAAAAGATACTACCAAAGAATCGAAGATGATGCCCGCCAAAGACTCTAAAGACCGCAAGCGTCTTCAATCTGTTCCTCCATCCGACCTTCGCTTTGACCGCTCAAAATTCACTGATTCTCAGTTCATTGATCAACTTCTCTTTGAAAACAGAGAGCTTCTGGCCCTCCTTTACAAAAGAGAACGTCAAGTAGCTCATCTCAGAGAACAGCTCAACCAAATATCACAACAGTTTGCACTTCCTCAATCAACGAAAGCAAGTTCAGCTCAGAGTTCACCATTAATGACCCAATTCACTGGTCGTAATGTCAGTAATAGCAGCACACCTATAATCCCTCCAACAAGTGCATCCGCAGAAATAAGAACACCTTCAACTGGAAGTGCAAGAAACATGAAACGTCCAGAACTGCCTGTGCCGCTGGTGCCACCATCTGTGCCGCTGAAGCTGCCACCATCACCACAAGACATCAAGCTGCCACCATCACCACAAGACATCAAGCTTCCACCATCACCACAAGACATCAAGCTTCCACCAACGCCACAAGAGCAGCAGCCCTCCAGAGAAGCAAACTCGAGGGAACTTGGCAAGGACCCATTGTTACCTGAGAATCACCTGTTGCCACCAACTCCTTTGAATCAGATGACAGTCACTCCAACCTTAACGGACAACTTGACTTCATTGAACGAGCTTTCTCCTTTACGCCAGTTAACTTCATCAACATCTTCTTCTGCAACTGGAATTACTCCACGTTATGAGAAGGAAGCATATGCTTTCTCGCCTGTTAACTACACACCTCAACAGCCACCAACCCCACATCTGCAACTGATAATACAAAGCAACCAGAATGTGCCTACTCCAGAGATTCCAATGAGATCATCGAGACGAAGACATGGTTCACGCGAAGAAAAGAATGCACCTCACCACAGCAGTAGCAGTAGTAGCACCAGTTACAATACGATCACAAGTGTTAATAGTGTTATTAATAGCGAGGTGAATAGTAACAATACCGGAACTACTGGAACTACTGGAACTACTGCTCACACCGTTGACAGCAGTATCACAGCAACTGGCGTACCATCAGCAGGTCTCAATATCATTTCTCCTATTGACAATATTTCCACTCCTAATACAACCACTACTTCCAATACATCAAATCACTCCAAGCAACATACTAGAAAAGTTTCAACGGCTTCAGTCACGTCTTCTGGATCACTCCCCAACTCTAGTTCCAACATGAGCAACCTTTCAGCATCTACCTCCTTCGGACGCAACCCTGAGAAGAACTATCATGATACAGATACTATACGCTCAAGTATTTATTCGAATTCTGCTATGCACGATGTTACGGGGGGTTCTCACTATAACGAGAATGTACCTATTGATACTAGTAACGTAGTCCCTTCGAATTTGTTTGTTCCTACCCTTATTACGTCCGCTCCTACAAGTAGTGTGGAGAGAACTAATGACAAAGTACCACTTTCACAGAATCCTCAAAGTGCTCCTCTGAGTGCAGCGGTTGACCATGGTTCTAATGGTACTATAGGTTCTCCCGAGAGATACGAAAGGGGTAGCAGGGAAAGAGATAGAGAAAGAGATTACAGAGAATATGAGAGGTACAATCAAAGTCCCCAGCGTCACAACCAAAGTAACGAAAGAGGAGATAGATACAACCCATACGTTCAGGCCCAAGAATCTAAGAACGTTCCTTTCAATCCATACAATACTCCAGTAGAGGGAAGAGACAATACAAGAGAGTTGAAAAGCCCGCCATCACCAGATAACGCAAGTAAGCAGCCTATACACCAGTCACACTCACATTCTTCACAGCTTTCAGCACACTCGGCGAATAGTAAGCAATTATATTCGCTGTCAAAGAACTCCAATAGTAATGGTAGTTTTAACAACAGTGGCAATACTGGAAACACCAATGGCAATAGTGGCACTACTCAACTGTACAAATCCCGTATCAAGTTGCCACCTACTTTGCAACAACAGTACCTGAAGGATCTTGAGAGCGCAGCAGAAAGAGATAGAGTAGTGAGCGACAGATCAGGTAGAGCCGATAGATCTGGATCAATTGGTGGTAGAAGTGAAAGAAGTGAAAGAAGCGAAAGAAGCGAAGTCAGTGAAAGAGAAAGAGAAAGAGAGCGTGGGGAGAGAAGAAACTCATTAAATGAAAGAGCTGAGAAGAGAGTTCACAATAGAGCTAGCTCCTACAGCGAGAGAGTTGATAGAAATGAAAGGTCAGAGAGGGTCGCTTCATCATCCACTGAGAACAGGCCAATGCCTTCTATTTCAGCACTGCAAGCACCAGCTGTACACCCTCCTATTGCTTCCGACGTTCTCAAATCGCCAGCAAACTTTGCAGCTATGCAAGTACCTGGTCTTCTTCCACCCTCAGCGACTGATTCTAATGCCAACTTCCATACTCCTCCACAACAGATCACTCCTCAATTTCCCAGCAATGACATCGAGTCAGCCAAGTCGCATGCTTCTCAACAATCTGAACAATCTGAACGTTCTAGAAATTCTGGTGATTCAGGCGAATCGGGTAATTCAGGTAAAGAAGGTGAGGTAAAAAGACCACCTAATACTCCTGAAGTATTATCGAACGGGAAATTCAATATGAAGCTCAATAATATCTCGAATCCACAGCTAGAGGAGGATGATTCAAGAAGTTACATATCATCGCCCGTTCAAGGAACTTTCTCACATACTCAGAACTCTCCTGGCCGTTTTGCCCAAACCGGCGGATATGAAAATGAGCCGGAGTTGAAAACACCTACTGTCAGTGAATACAATACCACTATAAAGCAAGCGCCACCAAGCCCTTACCACTCAACCACCCAGCAGACTCCCCTGAACCCTTATAATGTTGCCCAAGGACATCAAAACAAAACACCAATAGGCCACCAATATGTTCTGACTCCTGTTGAAGAGAAGACCAATCCTGTACAGACACCAAGAGTCAAGACAAGTCACAATAACTTGCAAACTCCTAGTTCATTCCAAGTGCTCGCCACTCCTAAATCAGAAATTGACGAGACTGGTCTTTTCATCAAGCCTGAAGATTTCCAAACAATCAATATTTGTGTTGTGTCTACGATCAATGTCAATTCTTTGCGCCAAAGCGTCAGAAAGCTGGAGGATCCAAACTGTACGATCCTGATCCATGATAGAGAATCTAACAAGGAAATGTGGAGGATTAGAAAGACCTTCTCTCAATTAGTGGCCTTTGATAATGAGATTAGACCCATCGTTGAGTTCTTTGGATTGCCTCCAGTGCCTGATAAAACACTCTTTTTGCTGACTTCTCCTATTAAAATTGAACAGAGAAGGGTTGCGCTTCAGAATTACTTCAACACCGTCTTTGTGATGCCACATATTCCTCATATAGTGCTTTACAAGATGTGTAAATATCTTTCTCTTGACTTTGTGAATCCACTTGATGATTACAAGAGTGGAGCCAGGAAAGAGGGTTTCCTTGTGAGGAAAAACAAGGGATTGGGAAGTAATTGGAAAGTTCGTTGGTGTCAGGTAGAAGGTCCATACTTGGAAGTGTACGAAAACCCAGGTGGCCCATTAATTGAACTGATAAAGCTTAAGGGTGCTCAGATCGGAAAACAGTCTAACGACAGTGTGGCGGAAGATAAGGGATACAGACATGCATTCCTTGTCATAGAACCGCAGAAGTCATCTAAACTTTCTTCCCTGTTGCCCAAGCACTTTTTCTGCGCAGAGACTGATCGTGAAAGAGATTCTTGGGTGAACGCTCTTGTTGAGTTCAACGACGGGGGAGATACACTGGTTATTTCGGGCGGCTCTGATGCCACCCTGATCTCAGAAACTCCAAATAGCAAAAATGAACAAGAGGAACGCTTCGCCAGCTACGACCAGACTTCGTCTTACACCTCGCATTCGCAAGAGGAAAGAGAACTGACAGGAAAGGAAAATAAGAAGCATAAGATGAGAAGTATTTTCCCATTCCGTAGTAGCAACAAGAATAATAGTGCCAACAGTCACACATTACTTTCTACTGATAGTATCTTGGACGACGTCGATACTCTGAGTATTCCAGCTCCTCCATCTGGTTCACAGCTGAGTTTCCCTAACACACAACATTATTTGAACCAAATGAATTTGGATGAAGATCTTACCAAGCTTATCTTTGGAAGAGAGGTTGGAGAGGCATACAAGTTATCCAATCAGATCTACTTAGGTCGTAGTGTCCCTAGTATCGTTGCCCGTTGTTTGGACTATTTGGTGAAAACAGGAGCGATGTACGAAGAGGGTATTTTCAGACTTAGTGGTTCAGCTTCTACAATTAGACAGTTGAAAGACCAATTCAACAACCAGTTTGATATGGACTTGTTTGATTCTCCATTGAAACCTGACATTCATACTGTTGCAGGACTCTTAAAGACATATTTGAGAGAGTTACCTGCACCTATTCTCGGATTACAGGCGTATAACCACTTGAACACGGTTATATTGCTGAACAGTACATTATCAGCTACGTCGTTGGCTATGATTTTCAGAGATTACTTCACTGACCCAGCAAATGTGGATGAGGTCCATTACAACATGTGTTACGTGATTTTCCGCTTCTTGCGTCAAATCATTGCACAGAACCAGATCAACAGAATGAACTTGAGAAATGTTTGCATTGTATTTGTGCCTACATTAAATGTGTCTTTGGAGGTACTTAATACGTTCTTGGTCGACTTTGAGTGCATTTTTGAGAATGGAAAACCCGTTGCTGATGCAGATAGAGAGGTGCTTGATTTACATATTCCAAATTTCTGAACAAACAGTTCCACCGGAACGATATGACTCCGAGGAGAACACAAAAAAGCTGCAAGTTACATTTGCACTCTCCCCACGCCTTTTATTACGATCATAACTTTCTTTGTATTATTTAACCTAAATCACTAATCAGTAATATACACCGTATGTATTATTAGCAATGATCTGTAGAATCGTGTATCTGCAGGATATCATTTTCATCTAGAGAATTGTAAGTATCTGTGTAGTTACTTGATAAGGCAGTACAGTTATTAGAAGTCAATCAAGGTGAAATGGGCTCAATTGGTGGATGATTCACTAAGAAAATTAGATCATAATTACGCATGGAAGACGGCTTGCCGAGCTCACAGCCTTCTATTACTCATCACTTCCATCTCGTAAACGAGATCAAGGTTGGCTTCGAGGGCATTCTTGCAAAATAATCTTTTATCCGAGTGTCAAATTTCCTCCCGAAATCATCCTCTCGTGGCTCTACCAAAGTGACGTAACTACCCGAAGTGACTACTACCACGCCTACTATCCATTCTCTGGAACATCTACCAACGCATATATATGCATCTATGATGATGCAGAAATGACACATCACGTGCGTCACTCAGCCTTGCAGGAGATGAGCTTAATTTGAGTGGTCGTGTACACAGCCTGTACATATATGCAGATATAAGCATGACGCAAGTGCTGCTAACATACGATGGCTGAGCGGAGGAGCATGGGGAAAGTGGAAATGTGACAGGGCGGATAATAGTGGGAAGGTACGGTGCTGCAGGGTCGGTGAGGCTTGCATGGTTGCAATACAGTTGTAAGTGGAAGAAGTGATGAGGTGCGGGTGAAGTCATTTTGCAGTTATGATGCTTTAGTGATGGCTGCGCGTGGGGTTAATAATATAAATAGCCGGTGAGAGAATGTAGTTGCAAAAACATTTGATATAGTTTATTCATCACATTTACTTACACAAGTCATAGTATCAAATACTATAAATCGAACATTTCAATTACAATTGCATCTCAATTGTAATATCACATCAACTTATTTACGCAAACAACTTTTAACATGAGAAGAGGATACGGCGGAGGCGGTTACGGTCGCTCTTACGGCGGTGGTTACGGTGGTGGCTACGGTGGTGGCTACGGTGGAGGATCTTCCTCATATGGAAGAAAGCAATACTCTTCTAACCAGGACCAACTTGCTTCTTACAAGAACCAGCAACTGTCTACTTCTCAACAACAACAGCAGCAACAGTATAAACAGCTGCAACAATATAAGCAGCAGCAACAACAGAAATACGAGCAACAACAAAAGATCAAATACCAACAGCAACAATTAAGAAAGAAGGAAGAACAAAGAAAGGCAGACCAAGCTAAAAAGGCCAAATTGGAACAACGTAACCGTAATTTGGCTATGGCAGGTGGAGGTATGATGGGAGGTTTCATGGGACGTAGATTCTTCAGAAGAGGTCTCATGGGAGGTTTTGGTGGTGCCATGATGGGTGCCGTTGTTGGTAACAGTATTATGGGCCATCATCAAAGAAAGAGAAACAGACGTGAGGAAGAGGAGTTACACATGCAACATCAGCAACTCAACCAACAACAGCAAGAACTCAACCAGCAACAGCAACAGCTTAATCAACAACAACAGATGCAACAACCTCATTATCAACACCAGCAACCTGGTCACTTCATTCCAGACCCACACTATCCACAACATCATGTTAATGATGAAGTCCACATGGATCACTCTGCACCTCCACCTTACCAGGCTCCACCAGTAGCAGAACGCACATACCCTCGTCATGCCTTGTAATTCAATTGAATTACAGTACAATGATAAATGATGGGCAGGCTCTTTCATTGTATAAGACATATTCTTTACTTTCATTATTAGCATCTTATATATATATTACGATTATGATTTTCCAGCACTATTGTACAATACACGAGATTACGAGTTAACTTCTATTTTTATGTAATTATACTAATTAAGATGAACCTAGTTGTGCAGTTGACATGAAGTGAGAATAAATAAAACAATGTAGCAAAGGCAAGAGAGAATTGAATGTAGTGTAAATATATGGGATACAGACGTAGATGCTTCCACTCGAACGAGAACTATTACTTCTACACAAAACAACAGACTATAGGCCAGGATACCGCACAAGAATTCTGCTTCTTCTGACCTCAATATCGAGTAACAGGCAACGAATTGCTAAATGGTACTTTTCAATGCTTCAGTGGCCGAAAACCTACCACTCACTTTCTCCAGTAGCCTTATGGAAGACGTAATCTTTTCCGTCAATGTTTGCTATACCCTCTTTTAAGTTGCTCTTCCACTTGTTTTTAATACGCTGAACCTTGTCATACAAACACAACATGATCTGTCCAACTTGGTCGTCTTCATCGTCACTCTTTTCACTCTCCAAGCCATCATCCAAATCCGAGTTAATGTCATCGGAGTCGTTAAATATGTCATCATCATCGTCGTCATCCTCTCCGTATGTTCCATCGGCTTGTACCACCTCCCGTTTCTTGCTTTTCTCGTTCTTTTTTTGCAATGCATTCATGAACTGTGCACCGTTTTCGGTGGTAAGTGTGAACTCAAACGTACCATCGGCCTGGTTAATCTTAGGCAACATCAATCCATTATCGTCACTTTCGTCTTTCTTGGTTATATCAGGGATTTCAATCCCAATGCTACCGGAAGTTACCGTGTTGTAGGAGAGAACATCACCATTTTGGCTCGTAGGCAACTCAAGCCCGTTGCTCCCATTGCTTGCAGAAGCAGATGGCAATTCCTGCTGGATCAATGAGGAGTCTGCTACGTCCTGTTCTTCTTCGTCCCACAGGAACTTAGCCACCAGAGATTGGGTAAGTTTTTCACACCATATTCTCCGCAAATCCTGAAGAGTGGACTCGTCTATGCCGCTATCTTCGAAATCTTGTCTGGAATCGTTGATAACGTCCTCGATGATGGTTTCGTATAAGTTGCTTGCCTCGTTGTTGGACATCTATGCGTCGTTATGTGCGGTTATACTTTGGGTAAGTGTATCTACTCAGAATGAATAAAATAGCGAGATTACTTGGCTTTTTCGTAAGATTCACTTAAGATGTATTGTAAGATTCTTGAATCCTATGAATTGGCTCTCTTTTCTGTTCAAAATAGCTCTAAACCTATCACTTCCACACTGCTTGCCTCTTGTCTATAAAGGTCTCGTTCCTGTCTGAATATGTGCACTCAATTCGAATGCTAATGAAAAGCGGTGAAAAACGTCAGAAATGGAAACTACCTGTTGTCGCTACGATGTCATACAATAGCGCTATTCAGGGCTCTCTTGTGATGACGATTGAATTAACTGTAAAGAAGCAGTTTCATTGCCTTTTACTAATCACTTTGACGGTCACTTTTTTTTCAGTTCTCAATTTATACTGAGTGAGAGAAAGGGTGATTCTAGTCACGTGACGTGTATTAGAGAAGGAAGGAATAAGGGTGTTGAGTCGATATTTATGATATGTGGTGGATGGGAAAGTTTCAAGCGTTGGTGGGAAAAGGCACGGAAAGAAAAAGAAAAAGAAAGACCTAGCAGTTTTGGTATTGGTCAAAAAGGCTATCACTATATATGAATGTAGTTATTGCAGTCAATTGTGCTTATGTAAGCTAAAGTGTTGAATATAAAAGACAATGGTATAGAGATGGTAGCGCTATAATATATGGTGTATGTTGAAAAGATTCGTAAGAGTTAGTGAATGAAGGAATGTATGATGAAGGTTGAAATATATGATTCAATACAAGATTGGTGTTGAGAAATCATGGAAAATAATTCATTTTCTGTAGACATTTAAAGCCACTACATTACAATGGGCTATTATATTTAAATATAATATTACTCTGCTATTCATACAATCTATATACAATCTCTTAAATTGTTTGCAGCCATCTCTTCTGTTATCCATCTAGGCAAGTCTCATTCAATACCTGCCACTTCTACCCCCATTGGACCTCTTGGGACTCACTCTTCCTGCCATACTTCCACCCTGGTATTGCAATTTGTTGACATCAATGAAATCTGTGAGTTGACGCACTTCTTCGAGCGAATTGTTCAATTTCCTTTTCAATAACTCCACCTCACGCTCGACATAACGCCTTTCTCTGATGAGACTCTCCTTCTCCTTTTCGTAATGGAGTTTAACATCGCCAAGCTTCTTCGTATGTTTCTCGGCATACTCGTGGTGCAAGTACTGTGCAAGTCTTTTGACTTCATTGTCTGCTTCGATTTTGGTGTTTTCAACCTGCTGCTTGTAAGAATCGGATTGTTCTGCAATCTTAGCCTTAGCCTCCTTCAAAGACTTGAGCTCTGCCTCGAGGCCTGCAATTTCTTCTTTATGCTCCGTGTCCTTCTTGTTGACGGCCTCTACTAATTCATTAAGCTTTGAAACATCCTCTGCAATGATATTATCCTTTTCTTTTTCATCAGATTCCAACTTCTCTTTCTCCAACTTAATGGATTCATTCATCTTTTCCAAATGGTTAGCCTTTATCTCGAGCTTTTTAATGAGGTTTTGCGAGTCTTGCAATTCTGATTTTAAACGAGAAATCTCTTCCTCATCTTCCTCCGACTTGGCTAACTTTTTGGAGAATTCTTCATTCTCCTTATTGATGTCAGCAATTGTGTTTTCCAATTCAGTGATCTTGGTGTTTGCAACAGCTTCAAACTCCTTAATTAGAGCTTCATTTTCGCTGTTGGCAGTTACTAGCTCTGTGTTCTTTTTAGTCAAATCATTTATCTTGTTTAGGAGAGATTCCTCCCTGGATTCAAATCTGGTATTCAAAGCAGCATTTTTCGCTTTCTGTATCTCCAACTCTTCCCATGACTCTTCCTTTTCCTTCAATAATTGCTCTATTTTAATGCTGTTTGCAATATTTAAATTGTTGGATTCATTAAATTGGCTCTTTATATCACGTAATTCGGCATCTCTCTCATCTACAAATTTCCTCAATTCTTTATTTTGTTCCTCAGCTTCACCTTTATGATTGCTCAATTTCTTGCGTAACGCTTCAATGTGGTTTTCTTTAATCTTATAGTTCTTCGTCAAAGAGGCAAGTTCTCTTTCATTGTGCTTAAGTTGAATTGATAAGATGTCCTCGTTGTTAGCAAGCTTGTTTTTAGAGTCTCTCAACTCTCTAACTTGCAGTTCCGTTTTTATTAAGAGGTCATTAATCTTATTCAATTCCTGGGATAATGCGAGAATTCGTTCATCCTTTGCCGTAAGCTGTTCCATCAACTCATTGGATTTTTTATCATGTTCGAGTTGAATCTTGGAGATCTGCTCGCGAGAGAAGACAGGCTTCGAATTAGGGGACATAAGGAAGTTTATGGTTGGTTCGTTCTCGAGTCGGTCGACTTCAATGTCTTCATCGTCTTCCACATTCTCAAATTCATTATAGGCTTTGACATTGCTTGGCGGAAGCATTGGCTTGTGATTCTTTAATGGGCTAGTAGCATCTTTCAAGTCAGACTTATCATAGGTTACTTCATCTTCTACCTCGTCAACAACAAGGGCCTCATTAATACGAACTTGTTGATTTGTAGCTGGGCTTTTTGCTACGGGCTCAGTATAACGTTGTGGTGTTATATAATCCTTTGTCTGTTGCCTGATGATCTTACTCACTTGAGTATGGTTGTTGTCAGAACTTATAGACTGGTTGAAGTTCTTGTTTGTAAGGACAGAAGTATTAGGTATTATCGTTTGACTGATAGTATTTTCGATTCTGCCGTAGTCTTCGGGGTCACTATCACTGTCATTATCGATTACAACTGGGCTCTTTTCCGCTTGCTTAACACCAGTAGGAGATGATTTCGCTGAACTGAGCTTTCCTACGAGGTCTTCCTTGTAAAAGACTTCATCGACTTGTATCAGATGTTCTGAAGTATTCTTAGTGAAGTACTCTTCTTCGACTTCATTAGCATTCGTTACCACCTTAGCGATCTTTAATGCTGACTCTTCTCCAGTGTTGTCACCGATCGATCTATGTCTCTTTATAGGAGAACTGTTGTTCTCGTTGTCAATATCTATTGAACTATCCAATTGCTGTTCATTAACAAGAGGCGAGCTTTCAAACGGGCTTCTGTTCTCTTTTCCATTGGACTTTTTACTGTTCAACAAGTCGTTCAACTTGGAGTCCAAAGTAGACTTCGATCTACGGATGCTATCGATGTTCACGCTCTTGTTATGTGTTCTTGGAGAAGTCATTGGGTAGACAGTATTTTTAGATGCCGATGAGAGCAAAGGCACTGTGGTAGATACCAAGGGAGTGTTGACCATAGATCTACGCTTAGGTTGGGCTTGTGAGGGATTGCTGCTTCTACGGGCATCGTGTTTGGCAGTCAAGCCGTGTGGGTGCTGGATGATGACATCGGGCGTCTTACGATGAGATACTCTGTCTGTGTCTTTAATTGGGGTAAGTATAGGTATCTTGATGGGTGAGAAGCTTTCGTCTAGGCCGGTGAGCTTCTCGTTGGGTCTTGAAGGCGAGAGGAGGGCTCTGATAGGAGACGTCATCGCTGTGGTTGATGGGTTTCGTTTAATCCAAGTGGTAGTTGAAACGATGGCTGATGCTCGTTGACTGTGTTACTGATTCACGAACTCAAAATGATGGTCGATGTTCTTCGCTGTATGGTGATCTGTTTTCAGTCAATACGAAAACAAAGCCAATGAAAGAATGATCTATTAGTTAGAACAGATAGAAGTGCTGAGATGACTTATACTAGAAGTGTCAACAACAACAATGATAACAAACACGAGTCACGGATCACGGATCACGATCAATAGATAGATAGTTCAGACGCGTTGCAACGGCAAATACCACTCAATACTGGATGTATAACAATAATATACAAGATGGTAATATACTATACAAACTGTAGTAATAGAATACAGTAGACAAAGAAGATTACTGAAAAAATGCTTAGTTTGAACTACTCACCACTTCTCCAAAACGTACAGAACTAGAATTAAGCTAATGTCAATAAAGAACGATCTCCAACGTCCAACACGGAGAAAGATACACAGCAACCAACAACAAATCAAAAGAAGCAACAGCGTGGTGTATGAAGGAAGACACGTAAAACACGAAAAGTGAGGTTTCGGCAAGCGAAGAAGATGGACAGTGTGGTAGTGTGGAACCAAATGGAAGAAGGTGGAGTAACCAATGGGCAATGGACAGGGAGGAGTTTAAGTGGTACTACACAGTACCAGCAGAGAGTACCATATACGATAGAGAGTAGCAGTAAGTCAGATGTCGTGAAATCGGGGTGGAAGTCAGTCAGTATATAGCATGGGATGTCGAGTGAGAAGGTGAGAACCAATCAGCAGAGACAATAGTAAGGATACGACTAGAGGGTAGAAGTGCTGATGTATAAGAGTGTATGAGGCCAATTGAGAGTATAGGTTTATACGTGGAATATAGAGCATGATATAAAAAGAATGGAAGAGAGAAGACTACAACTGTAGAATTGGAAGTCTACGGGTGGTACATGATATTAGAGAAGGCAGAGCAAAGAAGTCAGGGATGCAATACTCTATTGTCCAGAAAAACGGAATATAGTATAAAGAATGTAGAGGAACGTGAAGACTTCAATAGCTAGTAGACGATTGTAGCGATTGTAGAATGATATGATGTATAGAATTTAGTAGGTGTGGTTATTCTGTAGAATGTAACTGGCAAGAACACTAGAACCAAAGATTGAACCAACATAACGGGAGAGGAATGATCTGAATACAGAATGAAGCCTGAATAGTACACGAAATGAATAGTATCATCGTAAAATGAATGAACTTTGAACTGGAATGCCATGCACATGACATAGAGCACCCACTCTACCATATCCACCACCCCAATGATCTAATTATAGCAGAGCAACGGAAGACATCTCTTAGGTCGTAACCTGCTACTCCAAAGCAACACTCACATACAAACCACACACGCATTGAAGATCAGCTACCTCAACCTCCACTGAAACAACCGTGACTCAACCATAACCGTGACTCTACCGAACGGACCCATTGGATCTTCAGATCGACGTATAAACATCATCACCAAGCCTACAACAACACGACGCGGTTTCAATCAACAATTCGGCGTCTCATGCAAAACAACTCGAAGACGTGTATTGTCACGAAGCACGAAAACATCAACAAACCACTGGATACACTCCCCTTACTATGACGTGTGAGCGTAGCAAGCGAAAGTCTCCTGGTTACCATCGTACGTTACCGCTGTGCGCGCATGGGGACAATGCAGCGAACTGTGTGAAGGAAGGTACAATGCAAGTGTTGCAGCCAAGCAACCTTGAAGCCCTCTTTAGTGGGACGGTTTAGTGGGACGGTTTCAGGTGTTAGTGTTACGATAGAATGGTAAGATGTCTGTATGTACTTAGCAGTATTGTGCTTAGGGCCACCTTGGTGTAGCTTGCTGTCAAATGGAGAACCGTTAGGGTTAGTGGTGGCATTAGTGTGCCTAGAAGTAAAGGTATGTGCCGCCAAGTAGAAATACAAATGTATAATGATTCGCTTACTATCACCATTATATCATCGCTTCTGCTTCTTTATTACTTGTTTTCTGCCGAGAGCAACGAACTGACAACCAACCGTGATTATATTGTCATGTCAATGGTGCTGCAACTATGGTTTTAATGTAAGTCTTGTAATGACGTAGCTATCACAAATAAACCGTGATTCAGTTGGGATACATCGCGACTCCGGGCAGTGCTCATAGTTTAAGCATTCCACTTTCAGCCAGTATGCTGCAACTCTCTTAAATGACCCCAACTACTCCACTTCTTAGCCTCTTAGTCCTCACAAGCCGCCAATTCTACAGTGAAACACATTGGTATGTACCGATTTATATTACAGAATAGAATAACGTACACATAATCTAAACCGAGAAAAGTATCCGAAGAATGAAATTGTCGTGACAAATGGGTATAATAAGGGATGAGGGAAGAAAAGAACAATAGTCTGAAAAGAGAGGATATTGGGTATACGTAGTCATGGGCAACCTCAACGGAAGTAGCACCAGACATCAACAGCCGACGTAGTAGTAGCAAGGCTGCAGTAATTAAATAATAAAGAGATACCACAGTAAAAAAAGCCAGAATAAAGGAGCAACAATGAATGAATAGAGTCGAAACAGGATGTACCAGTAACGAAGTAGTAATGAGCGGACGAGTCAATTGGGATCTGGGAGTTCCAAATCACCAATTGTCATTCAGCGATGAGCCAAGAACCAGTATGGAACGAGGCATGTGCAGTTGTAATTGTAAAAGAAGCAGATAGAAGTTGACAGAGTATCAATAAAGAACTCTAGTCTTCACTCTCGATTTCTATAGCATTTTTAAAGTTTGTGGGTGGAACGGTTTTGCAGCCTAATAGAAGAACAATCCTCTTCTAACCTTGGCCGGGCCGGAAGGAGCAGGTGCTTCTGGAGCAGCAGACGACACAACAGTTCCGTTAACACCAGCACGGGCAGCCACATAGTCAAACGAAGCGGATGAAGATGGGGCAGCCAGAGAGGAAGCGGAAGCGGATGCTGAGCTAGAAGCAATTGGAGTCACAGATGGAACCTCAGAAGATGGAGCTGCGGAGGAGGACGCCACTGGGGCTTCCGTAGCTGGGGTGCTGATAATAGTAGTAGAAGCTGGAAGTGGGCTGGTTGTGGTTGTAAAGTACAGGGTTGAAGTAACGTCAATAAAACTGGTGATGGTTGTGGTGTTATCACCGTAAGTGAACTCAGCAGTGATAGGGTAAGCCGAAGTGAAGTAAGTTGTCAATACGACAGCGTCACTACCGGTGGAAGCCTCTGTGGCACTGACAGTGACAGTGACAGTGGTAGGCACACAGAACTCGGTTGAGGAAGCAGCAACCTTGGCAAGCTCGGTTTCGAGTGAAACATCACCATCGGATTGGGTAACTGTAACAATGTAGGTAATTGTGGAGGTGGTAGTAAGATCTTCAGAAGACTCCTCGGCTTGAGAAGTCTCTTCGGCTTCAGCAGAAGTAGAAGCAACGAAGGTAGTGGTGAGTGTGTTGGTTGGTTGTGTAGTAGTAACACCATCAGAGGTGATAGTGACGTACTCGATAACGGTGGAAGTGATGGTAGAAGCTTCTTCCGGTGCCACAATCTCAGTAGAAGAAGGCTCTACAATTGAGGTAGCATCTGGCACATCAATGAGACTAACCAACGATGAAGTGGCAAGAATCACTGCTGCGTCAGAGGAGACGATTGGCTCTGTGGCATTTTCGTATCTCCTGAAAGCTAAGAAGGGAGCAGCTTGGGCGGAAGCGGCCAATAAGGCCAAAGGAATGAAGGAACGCATTGAGTTAACTTTTGTTTTCTAGTGTTTTACTTGACTGATTTCAGGATGGTTGTACAGCGAACGAATGGAATACCGGGCTATAAAGATAAAGACAGTGAAAGG
Organism: Scheffersomyces cryptocercus; assembly: GCA_030555905.1. Lineage (NCBI taxonomy): Eukaryota > Fungi > Ascomycota > Pichiomycetes > Serinales > Debaryomycetaceae > Scheffersomyces > Scheffersomyces cryptocercus. Next base: position 214,664 of record JANIVO010000027.1, read on the forward strand.
AATGGACGCGCTTAGGGTACGCAGGGTCTTTATAGTGGTATACGAATAAGAATACAACGAACGGTCGAAAGTCAATGAACTGTGAAGAGCAAGATAGATAGTTGGCTGTTTCAACCCTCTGTTTTGATTAAAGCGGACACCACTTCATTTTATAACTTCTGCCACTCCACTGGCCCACTTTCTTGTCACTGAAGGGCACCCAACTGGGCTCATTCTGCCTACATACACCTCATCCCAGTATGTTTCACAGCTAAATTATTCTCTGCAGCCCACTTGGCATATTTAGCTGTGAAAAATCCAAATCTGTAAACAAGAAGGGATGATATTTTCTTAGGGTGCGTCTGCGCGTTTTTGTTTTTGTTTTGCGGCCATTTATTTTTTTTTTACTGTAGATCGCTGGGTGGTAGCGTTTGAAGAGAGACAGATGTATTGCTGTAGTGATGTGGAGAGTAAGTAAGACGTCGGATGCTGGAGCCAGGAGTGACGTAATGAGCACAGAGGCGTCGGGATGAAAGTTCTTAAATCAACTAGTTTCGGCGAGACAATGGGTATTGTTGGGGGAGGGCGTGGTGGTGGCCATGTTTAGATTGGTGCTTAGCACATGGAAAGTCGGGGCCAACCTCGATTTTCTGGCCAGAAGACTACAATTCGGCTGTTGGTATCGGAACGAGTCCTACGTCTGTTGTTGCATTGATTACAGTTATTTACAAATGATATTAACTGGTAATATTAATAGAGTTGTCGTTATCTTGTAGACTCAATCTGTAGATTCTACGCACCCTAACGCTCCAGGGTTGTCGCCCAGCTATTTTCGCCACCGCCTCTCAAACACTTGAGTCCTCCCATTGCCTATCAGCCCGATTCCTTCCTGAAACCTCGTCTAGCTCTTGGTACTCTGCCACTAAAGTGAAACGACATTCGTAGTCACTACTGTGCGACACTCCAAGAATGTCTTAAGTCGGTGTGTCGTCGTCCTAAAACGGACGTTGGCTGCAAAGACCCTCCCTAATTCCTGCAATGGATGCCATAACTGCAAATCTCTCCCCTCGCATTAGGGAGCATGAGCCATAATAATTACTATGAGGCAGCTAATTCTGTAAATGACACATGGTTTAATGGAGAAAATGACGCTCAAGCCATTAAATGGGGTCCCCAAACAGTACAGTAATATGAGACAGGGTCCGCCTCATTACGCTTCGATCTGAAATTCTCTGCTCGGTTGTCCCAAAACATCATAAATGATCATAAATGGCAATGTACCTATTCGACGAGGTGATATTAGTTGCACTAAGATTAACAACTTTAGACCCTGGAGTTATCGGATTGGGAAGCGAAGATGTTTTCTTTTTCTACTAATATCGTAGTGTTATCGTAGTGTTATTTGCTGTACCTAGCGTTTGATCGACCTCTATCGTCGCAGTATTAACTTCACTAATCAGGTAAATGTATGTTGTTATGTGACATGTTTATATTTGACAGAGTAAGCCCATTTTGGAAAGAATATCATTCGAGAGCTCAAATGAAGCATTTTCATAACTCACATTTGCAGTTTCACATCCGTCTGTGACATTTAAGCTACATTCATCTAAATTGCCATGGAATTGGGCTATTCCATTCTACTAGTTGTCATTCTTTAACATTTTCTTGATAAGCCTCGAATAAGGGAATTGTGTCATGATAAACTAATTGCAACCAAAATCTAATTTCGAAAATTTGTTTCGTAAGATAATCTGTCGTTAATTTAGAAACTTAACATTCGGAATGCATTGTTTTGAATCCGCGGATGGTTTTAAAGCTTATTCACGCTTGGACTTCATTTCGACATATCACATTCATCTGTACATGTCATTAGAAGGATTTTGCTACACATAGAATGAAACTCATTATTCCTAATGCACCCGTACCACCAACTTGGGCCCATTTCATTCATTGAAGAATGATCTTCAATTTATGATGTATGCCGAAGGCTGGCTAATGTCAATTTTGATTATTATCTTGGAAACGAAATGAAACAGACATATCTACCCACTTCGTCTTGACAATCAGAGTATTATTCCCACGGATAAATAACCAACTTAATAAATCTTATCTAAGTTGTTCATAATACGAATAGAACCGGTACCACCCTTTAGAGCACATTTGAACAAAAAATATGGTACAAGATGAAACTCGCAAACGACATCTTGAGAAATTTACAGCAAATATGCAATTATCTGATTCTTAGTCGAATTTCCTCCAAATATCCAACTCTCTCGTCAATTCTTCCCATTTTCTCTCCATATTCATCCTATTAACCTACTTCTTATATCTGCTAAACTAATCACCTTCCACCTTTCACCTTCACACTGCAACATCTAACATTCAATAATATGCCACTCATATCTCCTGCGGCTTCACGCGGAATTACCTCCCAAAACAGGATAGCCGATGATTATTTTCTCTCGGTCGAGAAAGTGAAATATTTCTCAACCTTAAAGTGCTGCGGAGTATAATAAGAACTGTAGTTTGTTCTTGAAAGTGGTGAGAGTAGTTTGGTTCTTATTGCTTCAATTCACTGTCACAATGATCGGATTACCTATAGATACCAATAGCAACTCCGTTGCTCAATTGTGGAAAAAGAAAACCACTGCAGTAGCTGGAGCCGTGGTCGTACTCCTCGTAGTCATATTCGGCACGAATCTATTCAACTATCTTAGAATCGAAATTGCTCCTATTGGCAATACCGACTCTTTATGTCCTTTGAACGAGCCTATCGTTCCAAAGTCGTTCTTGAAAGACAACTCCTCCGTTCTTAACATCTTGCACGATAAGAAATACAGAAAGGAGTCCATTGCCAAGTTATCTGGTGCCATTCAAGTCGATACCCAGATTTTCGATAACCAACCAGATGTTCCAGAAGCTCCAGAAATCTGGGCTAAGTTTGGCAAGTTCCACGAGTACTTGGAAAAGACCTTCCCATTGGTATACCAGCACATTCTGGTAGAAAAGGTCAATACCTGGGCCTTGGTTTATCACTGGAAGGGCTCAGACTCAAAGTTGAAGCCATTGATGTTAACTGCTCATCAGGACACTGTGCCTATTCAATCTGATACCCTTGGCGACTGGACTTATCCACCATTAGAAGGACACTACGATGGTGAGTACATCTACGGAAGAGGTGCTACTGACTGTAAGAACGTATTGATTTCCATTTTGGAAACTTTCGAATACATGTTGAAAGAAGGTTACAAGCCGCAAAGATCTGTCATTGCAGCGTTTGGCTTTGATGAGGAATCCTCTGGTATTGTCAGTGCCACTGCTCTTGCCAAGTATTTGGAAAAGACCTACGGAAAGGACTCTATGTATGCCATTATTGACGAGGGTCCAGGCTTAACTATCGATGGTTATACCGACACCATTGTTGCCACTCCAGGAACTGGAGAAAAAGGATATGTTGACATTGAAGTCGAATTGACCACACCAGGTGGACACTCTTCCATACCGCCAGACCATACCTCCATTGGTATCATTGGTGAATTGGCATACATCATCGAGAAGGATCCATACAGTCCAGTTTTAACTAGCAGAAACCCTACTTTGAGCTACATGCAATGTATTGCCCTTCACGATCCAAAGAGTAACATCCCTAGGTTCTTGAAGAGATCTATTTTGAGAGCAGCCTACGACAAATTTGCCAACTCCAAGGTGATCAACCTCATCCAAGAGAACTTATTGACGAGATACTTGATCCAGACCTCCCAGGCTCAGGACATCATCAAGGGTGGTGAGAAAGCAAATGCTTTACCTGAGAACGTTAAGTTGTTGGTTAACCATAGAATCGCAATTGAATCTTCCGTAGAAGAGGTAAAGCAACATTTCATCCTGAGAGTTGTTGAAGTCGCCAAGAGACACAACTTAGCTGTTAACGCATACGGTAATCCAGTCCTTGACACTAAGAACAATTCCGGTGTTTTCGAAATCAGAGTCTTCTCCTCTCCTTTGGATGCTGCTCCTCTTACCCCATTGAATGACAATGTCTGGAAATATCTTTCCGGTGTCACCAGACATGTTTTCGAGGACTTGGTATACCCAGAGATCGATTACCCAATCATTTCGTCTCCTGCTATCATGACCGGTAACACTGACACCAGACACTACTGGAACTTAACGAGAAACATCTTCAGATATTCGCCATTTTTCGTGAGAAACCTTTTACACGATACTCATGCCCACAGCGTAGACGAGAGATTGAAGTTCGACGCCCATTTGCAGCTTAATGCTTTCTTCTACGAGTACATTCAAGCCGTTGACACTGCCAAGGCCGACAACGACAACTAAATAGCCTTTATCGAGTAGAAAGCCTATCTTAAGTAGAAAGTAAACTCCAATATCCAAGCTATTTCGTTTCCCGTACTCTAACCCGAATTGTAACCCAATTTCTAACCTCTTACCCGTGACCCGTTACCCGCTCTCCGTTATCCTTATCCGTAATCAAACACCTCCTCCACACCAATCCAATCTCTGGCCATTCATAACCACGGCCCGTTCCGATGATAAAAGCTGCAAAAAACAAGATTTCCGCTTCCCCTTTCGGAACCATTTGCCGAGCTGTCCAAATTAGGAAACGTGCGGCTCCCTCTACCATTGCGATTATACCGATGAAATATTTAGCAATCTAAATGTCTAGTTGTTTCTTTATTGGTTGTTAGTAAGTGTAAGTAACAATTGATACTATGGTGAGATTAACAGACGACAACGATACTGTCGCTTGGTACAAGGAGAAATTTGAGGCCAATAAGAAGATCATTGCTGCAGTGGTTGGTGGTGTCGTAGTTGTGGCTCTTGTCTTAAGCACCACCCCCCTTCTCAGCATTCTCTTATTATTGGCCGAGTCAACCAGCAGGAAAGACCTTTGCCCGACTCACGATAAGATCTCGCCCCAGTCGTTCCAATTCGACAATTCAACGGTAATTGACATTCTCAATGGCGAAAAGTTCAGATTGCAATCGGTTCAGAAGTTAGCTGGTGCCGTACAAGTCGACACCCAGATCGGAGACAACCAACCAGATGTTGACGACGCTCCAGAATTGTGGGCTAAGTTTAAGGACTTCCACAAGTACTTGGAGGACACTTTTCCTGTTATTTATGCCAATTTGAAGGTCGAATACGTTAATACGTACGGTTTGGTCTATACTTGGAAAGGATCCAACAAGAGCTTGAAGCCATTATTGTTAACGGCCCACCAGGACGTGGTTCCAGTACAGAAAGACACCCTTAAGGATTGGACATATCCTCCTTTCGAGGGACATTACGATGGAAAATTCATTTATGGAAGAGGCTCTTCTGATTGTAAGAACGTTTTGATTGCAATTCTTGAGAGTTTCGAATTGCTTATCAACAAAGGTGTCAAGCCACACAGAACCATTATTGCTGCATTCGGCTTTGATGAAGAAGCTTCTGGAATTAGAGGAGCTTATAACATTGGTCAATTCTTACAGAAAAAGTTAGGTAAAGATTCAATCTATGCTATTTTAGATGAAGGTCCTGGTTTGATGCCAGATCCAATTTCTGGTCTTGTCATCGCTGCTCCAGCAACTGGTGAGAAGGGATACATTGACATTGTTGCCGAGTTGACTACACCAGGTGGACACTCGTCAATTCCTCCAGATCATACTTCAATTGGTATTGTTTCCGAATTGGCTTATATCATTGAGAAGGACCAATACAGTCCTCTCTTGACTACCCAGAACCCCGTGTTGAACTACTTGCAATGTTTGGCTGTGAACAGTAATGGTCTTTCTACTTTGGCTAAGAAGGCAATCTTAAGAGCAGGTTTCGATAAGTTTGCTAACTCAAAGGTCGTCAAACAATTGTCTCAAAACCCGTTGAGCAAGTACTTAATCAAGACTTCTCAAGCAATTGATATCATTAAGGGAGGAGAGAAGGCCAATGCTTTGCCAGAGAACGTCAAACTCGTTGTTAACCACAGAGTTGCTGTTGAGACTCCACTTAAAGAGATTCGTAAACATTTCACCGAAAGAGTCGTTGAGGTCGCCAAGAGACACGATTTGGGAGTTGTTAGCTTCGGTAAGACTATCTTGAATGGTACTTCTGGTAACTTCGAGATCCGTGAGCAACAAGGCTTGGAAACAGCTCCTGTTTCTCCAGCAAATGACACTGTCTGGAAGTACATTGCTGGTACTACTAGACATGTCTTTGAAGACTTAGTTTTCACCGACACCAATGAACCAATCATTGTCTCTCCGGTTCTCATGCCCGCCAATACTGATACTAGACACTATTGGGACTTGACTAGAAACATCTACAGATACTCTCCCTTCTATTCTCCTGATGATATCAGTGAATCCCACATTCACAGTGTTGACGAGAAGGTCAGAGTTGATGGACACTTGCAGTTGATTGCATTCTTCTACGAGTACATTCAGAATGTCGACACAGCCTTTGCAGACAATTAGATCATGTAAGAGACTCGTTTGTACTAGACTTTGTGCTTAATTTCAGTCTTAGTTCTTTCTTAGTTATTCCTTAGTTCTTTCTTTGAGATATATATATATTCGATATATAATACATGTGGTAAATCTAAAATACAGTAGTATCGTGTCCATACGAGACGTTCCTATAAAAAAGTTAGCAGGAATTATTGGATTTAATAGTAAGTAACTTGTGGTTAAATCCATTCCCATCATTTTCCGGAATTATTGTTCAATAAACCATTTAATGATTCCACCATTATTGAATAGGGTGACGAATCTACGGACTCGGAGTCATTCAGTTAAGATTCTGATGACAGGATGAAAATTTATGAAGTTTTTAAGATGATAATTGTAATCATAATCGATGTTGAGTTGATGATTTGATGATTTGATGATTTGAATTTTATATGATTTGAAGTGGTGGACTTGAAATGATTGTATGCTGGTTTTTTCGATAAACCGTTGGCTCCGACAAACACCCCAGTCTAGGTGAATGCAATAACAAGGAATGATTGGATATAGATTGTTCTATCACAGATTTTAGCCCATTATCAACACAAATGGTCCAAATGGCGTCTAACACTCGACTGTCCACTCTGAAGGGCCCTAATTCGCCTAATTAATCTCCTTTTTCTCCAACGGGTTGTAACGCAAGAACTTCTCGATCAAATCGACGTGTGTCAACACCATTCTTCTACAGCAATATCTCTTCAACTTCAACTTGTCCAACGCATCTCCTTCCGTCATCGACTCGTCTTGCAAGTACTCCAAGTACGTTTCCCACTTGTCTCCCACGACCTTACCGCACGAAAAACAACGAATAGGGATAATCATCTTGATCTGCTTGTGTTTTTTACCGTCTACGAATATACAACACCGAGTCTTCTTTCAACTCCAGTATCTCTACTCTCTGCTTTCTTCTGGCTTCATCATTCTTCTTCTTTTCGAATTTACAGCCATCAATTTTTTTTCTTCCCTCACCAAATTGCCGCTGAGACTCGAGACAAGACCCCTGCCGCAGCAGTAGCTCCCAATGTCTTTTTTGTCTTAATGGCCCATAGAGTATAGTACTATTAGATGAATGTCGCACCTCTCTTAAATGGATTTCCTTTTAAAAAGAGACAGGCACTGGTGATGAATGTCAAGAAGAGAGGAGCTCTGAGAGGAGAATAGAATGCCTTTAATGAAATTGTATATTAACTAACTAAATAATATAAAAGCCTTCCTATAAACTGTATTAACTGTTGCAAGCGGTGTAGCAATTCACTTGTCGGGAGTGATTTTAATTCGTAGAGTGGTGGATTACATTAGCTTGTGCTTAGCTTATATGTACCAGAAAGAAAGTATAAATATTTGCCTTATTCTACCACAAGAATGAGACACTCCCTAGTGAATAATGATGTGGAAAATAAAGATACAGACATGTTTCAGAATTGTGCCATGGTTATTTGTCGAATCTACAAGATTATAATGGCTTCTTTTGTAAGCACGTTCAAAGCAATGAACTGAATGTCTAATATAATTCTGAATGTATTGAGAGAGAGAAACAATTCTGAATGTATGGTAGCGGAACCGTGTTTGCAGCCTCGGTAATTCTAACAGATAGGGCATCTTTCCCAGGAAACCTTTTCTCCTTTGAGCTTCGCCTTTACTAAATGCCAAAATTGATCAATAGGGTTTAGCTCTGGAGAAAAAGGTGGTAAATGGGACATCGTATTTCTGCCTACAATAATTCTTTCGATACTCCCGGACTCTTGTTAATACTATCTTTCGTAACTACAACTTTACTGGCAAAAATATCCCTCATATTTTGATCAACGGGCAGAATTAACTTCTCTCAAGAATCAGCCAATAATAAAACGGTATGGCCATATTCATATATCTAGGCAACACTATTATTCAGTGCTATTGCGAAGACTTGATTTTATTTGCAGCAACAACTTCATTCAAATAACATAACGAATGGATTAAGTTCTACGATTTGACATATTTGAATGCATTTAAGGACATGCTCAAGTAAACTGTGGTGCAAGGTTACACCCCTAAACGTGCTATTATTTTCGCCACTTCAAGACATCAAATAAATAGGAAAGAGGATAATGTTTTCATCACAGAAAGCTCTCTTAAATGACACAGGGAAGCAAATGTGGAAGGATACAGACTTTCGGATTGAAGAGGTGCGACATTCATCTGCATAATACTGTATATTCGTTGACTCACGTGACACATACCTCATCGATGAAAAATTGGAAAAAATGGTTTATACGCAGGCATCTAGTCAGTGAAAAATTCGTGATGGGCTTTTGGTGGTTTAGTGATTAGATGAGTAGATGAAGAGGAGACGGAAAGAGAAAAGAGAAGAGAGAAGAGAAACAAACGAGGTTTGTAGGTAGAAATCGTAGTTTTGCAGTCAAATTCTACATTTAGCCGGAACCCTACAAATAGCTTAGAAATGCCGGGTATAACACTGTCGTCTTCGTCATCGTCTGCCGAATGGACTACATCCATGGCTAGTGGAGGTAAGACTGCGTTCCTCGCACACTCTGCTCATGGAGCTTCAGTATTCTCCAGCGATGGACGTTATAACATCGTAGCGTTGAGCCATCAGATCCGGGTTTACTTCGTTTCCACGCGCCAATGCATCAGAAGCATCGAAATCGACCTAGTGGACTTGTGTGACGTCAAATTGGACGTTGCCAACCCAAGCAATGTGCTTGTATTCATGACTTCGGGTGAGGTCACCGTAGTGAATTGGAAAGAAAAGGTAGCACAGCCAATAATAGCCACCAGCGAAATAGACCTCGAGTACCCATTGTTGTCGGTGGTTTCCGTGCAAAGAGACTCGTTCTACGTTGTTTCTGGCAAAAAGGATAAGAAATCGGCTTCCTCGCCTCATACCCGTTATATTCACAAGATCGATAGAGCCAGTTCTAAATCAGAGCAGTTGGTGGATATCCACAATAGCATAAAGTACGCTGTATCATTGGATAACAGCAAAGTGGTATTTGTTACCAGTGAGCACGAATGTGTCTTGGTTGACTTGTCGGAATCATACAAGCAAAGTAAGTCCAACGAAAGTGAAGGATTAGAATCTTCACCCTCATCTGTAACAGAACCAACAGTTGAGTTCATTAAATTCCCATTCAAATCGGCTATAACGTCCGTGGCCGTATCTAACGACTCCATAATTGCCATCGGTACATCTGCTGGTGCCATTCAGATCTTATACGGAGGCTTGGCAACTGAAAAGCCCCAACGTTTATTGAAATGGCACATAGATCAAGTGAGATCCCTTCAGTTCACCCCTGACAATAACTACTTACTCTCAGGTGGTCTTGAAAAGGTTTTGGTCTTCTGGCAATTGGAAACCGACAAGACTCAGTTCTTACCTAGATTGAATGGAACTGTAGACAAGATATCCATCGACAGCAACAAGAACGACTACTACACTTTATTATTGAACGTGTCATCTCCTAACTCAATAGAAGAAGCGCTAAGTGAAGAGGACAACTATGAGATCTTGGTTATTTCCTCCGTTGACTTGGTATCAAGATTATCTGTAAATTGCATAAGACCTAAATTTGCTAATCATGTTAAATCAACCTTGGCTAAGACCAAGAAGAAGTATTTGAAATCAGAGACTTCTTTTGACAAATCCAAATTAAGATACGACTACTCCTCAATCTTTGAAATTCACCCTAAAACAAAGAATCTTTACTTCCCTCATGACTCTGTCATCCAAGCATACGATCTTGTAAAGAACGAACAGAGCTTCGTGCAGAATGCAGCTCCAACTTTGCCAACTGGTAAAGTGAGATCAGAAACCAAGCTCTTAGATCCATCAATTTCGTTGATCTCATTCACCAAAGATGGTGATTACATGTGCACATTCGACAGTGTTTCCACCTCAGAAATCGACAACTTGTTGTCCAAGAATGACAAGCAGTATGCTTTGAAGTTCTGGAAGTTCGTAGAAGCCACTGCAGGCACCAAGGGTGAAACTACCAACTCTGTAAGCAACAAGACGGGACATTGGGAATTGTCCACTAAAATCATTGATCCACATGGAAACTCGAATCCTATATTGGCAGTTACAGCAGCACCATCCTCTTACTTTGGTGGTTTAGCATTCTTGTCTGCTGACAACAAGGGTGGGTTAAGAATATGGAGACCTAGTGTACCTAAGGACATCTACCAGGCTACTACTAAGAACGGAGGAAAGTTGCAACAAACTGCTTGGACCTTGAGAAAATCGAGACCTAGTGGTGCTCTCTCCTCTGATGCTATAGATGTTTGCTGGTCAGAAGATAGCTCTGTTATCTTCTTGGGCCACGAAAGCACTATTACAGCCATCAACACAAAGACTTTCGAAGAATTACCTGCTTCTGTCTTCAAGGCACCAACATTGTCTGGTTCCAGAATCAGATCATTATCTATTTTAGACAACAACTTAATTGTATTGTCGAAGACAAGAATCTCATCCTACAACTTGCTTTCTGGTGAGCTCAATGAATTAGTAGCTAAGGTCAGTACTACATTCGGTGGTAAAAACTTAATAGCAATTGACCCTATTAATAAGTTAATTGCATTGGCTGTCAATTACTACAATGTTGACGGTGATGATTTCCAAATCAACTCTAAAGTATTGGTGTTCAAGCCAGATCAATTAAAACCATTATACTCGTATAACCATGATCATGGTGTGGCCTCCATTCGTTACTTAAATTCTTCTTTCATCTTTGTCGATTTGAGCTCCAGAATCGGTATTGTTCAACCATCATCATCATCTCCATTCACCCTCTCCAACAACGAAGAAGGAAGCTTGACCAAGGACATGAACAACATGTTGATTAATGCCCAAGCCACAGCCGATGTCATAAGTAACCGTAATATTTCTGTCAACACAAACAGTAACAGAAAAGCTGGCGACGGTATCGATGACAGTCACGAATTTAATAGAGTTATAGATCTTAACACATTCCAACCCATCTTTGAGAACTCAGAGGGTGCTCAAATTGATACGTTGTTTGATCTTATCATTAAGGTCCTTCAATAAGTGCGGATCACACTTAGCATACATAGCATTATAATAAATAAAACACTGTAGAATACATCCTATAATATCTCACCGTGTATTCGTTGGTATATATGTACAATTATTAACTTCCAGATAAGTTAGGTATACGGATAATTATTTACTTCCCCCAATTGAACAAGGAATTACCTGATTTCTCGTTCTTGTCTGGACCGAGATTAGTCTTTGTTCTCTGAATGGCCAATACGCTTTCTATCTTACTAAGGGCATTTTCTAACAAGTCTTTTCTTTCTTGAAGTTCGATATGTTTCTTAATCTTAGGATCTTCTTTGGCGAAGTTCTCAATCTCTTCCTTAGTCAAGTTGTTGAAGAACTTCATGTCCAACTCCCTAGGGAAGTTGTAATAGAAGTCGCTGAGCAATTCAACATTTAAGAAAAGGATAGAAGTAGACGTCACCTTCGATGCCACGGCATCCAAAAAGATCTCTGGACATTGGTATTTGTTTTCCTTCTTTTTACACTTCTTAGAATTCTTGATGATCAGATATCTCATTTTAAGGAGTGAAAGTCTGTCTTTCAAAAAGATGGCATCTTGACCTCTCTGGATTAAGTTGTGTGAAAATCCCAAGGCTTCATTGGAGTTTAAGTCTACATCCCCTGTCTGTTGCTGCTTAAGTTTCTCCAAGTATGTTACTACTTGTTGCAACTTTCTGCCTCCTATCTGTTTCTTCAAGTTGTTGTAGACCTCGTCACATTGTCTAATTTCTTCTTTAAGTAATGTTACTGCATTCTCCTTACTTGCTTGCCACTCTCTGTCTTCTATTTCAATCTCATACTTGTATGGCTTGATACAGTTCTCCACTTGATCTGCGGTTGAGTAGTACTTTGCACCTAGCACAGTCTTGGCCGCATCTTTGACTGCAGCCTTGGCCATTGGGTGGTTTTTCAATTGTGTGTTATCGACGATGTTTTCGACCTCAGTCAACAATGCATTGGAGACAAGAGACGTAGACAATCTTCCAACTCCTAACTTAGTCAAGGAGCTGGTAGTTAAATCCAATTTCTTGTGCCAGTAGATGTCATCATTTATATTCGTTATTTGGGAAAGCTCTTTCAAATCTGGCTCTATCGTGGTATTCTTTGAATTTTGCAACGTAAAAGGTTTATTCCAGTATCTCTCTGCCATCAAGTCCAAAATTTTCTGGTCCAATGCATTTTTTATTAAAGATTTCAATTCACGGCGCGAGAAATCGTGACTTAATTCCTTTGTAGCTAATTTCAACATATCAATGTTATTAGCTAAGTACATCTCTGGAGTAAGTGGGCGGTCATTGAACTCGACCTTGAATTGATAAGAAGTCTCTTCTAATTCCTGTTGAATAGCCATATGGGTGGGTCTCAAGGATGCAGCCATTGACTTTTCAAGAACTTTCATAAGCTTCTTTTTCAAGTTCCTTGTACCAGTAGTTGTGCCATAGAAATCTTCTTTGTTCTCCTTCAAGTATGTGTGCTCGAAGTTTTGCTGCATCACGTAGGCTTGGTAGCCTGTGATTGCCTTTCTAGCAAACAACCCTGATCCTCCTTTTGTAGTGCTAGGTGCCTTCGTTATCACTCCTACATAGCCCATTCTTAGTGGATACTTCCTATTGGTAAGGATTTTAGTGGCTCTCTTTGGGTCTACCAAATCAATTTTTGTGACAACACCGATTGTTCTCTCCCCTCTTGGGTCTGCGAGTCTAGATGCCCTCAAGGCGGCAGAATTCGCAAGATCGACATCGGCAGCGGAAATTGCAAGGATGATATTTGGTGCTTCTAAATATCTGTCACACAACTGTCTGATTCTATTTTTCAACTCAATTGGTTGGTCGGCAGCTTCGACTTGAATGTATCCAGGTAAATCTACCAAAGATAAGTCAGGTACTCTTGGAGACCGAATGGTTATTTGAATAGGATCGTTGGAGATACACTCATGCTCTGGCACTGCCATGTTGAGATCAAACAATATCTTCTGAACCTGTTCGAAATCGGTTAAGTTATCCATCTTCAAAGCTGGAAATGAGGCGACATCAGCAGCAGCTTCTGGGGTGTTGATCAAGGTCAACTCAATTGGTCTTCTGGTTACCATATTTGATCCCTTTGGGAGAAATTCTTGCCCCACAATTGCTTCTAATACAGAAGACTTACCACTTGATTGGGAGCCAATGACTACAATGGAAGGCAATCTCATGCCGTCGTGGTTGATCGAAGAAAGGAGGTTTCTGATCTCAATCATTTGGCGAGTCAAATTGAGCATCTCATCGCTTGTGTCGTCGTTTTCGAGGTCATCGTCGTCGTCGTCTTGATCAAATAAAGTTTCTTCATCTTCATCATCTTCTACTGCACTCTCGTCAAACTCTTTATCATCGTTGTCGTCAGTGGTGAAACCTACAGCAGCTGCCGTTGCTCCAACAGCTGTAGCGGTGTCTCCGCTTCCTCCGTTTCCTCCACCGGATCCGCCACCAGAGCCTTCACCACTGGTACCGAGACCTTTGAAAAAGTCTCCAGCACCATCGAACATGCCCTGGGTGAAGTCTTTGATGGCAGAAAGCTGATCTTGAGTATAGTTGGAAGCCTGTTCTACCTTATAGGCTACGTATGATCCGCCAGCGGCAAGTCCTCCTCCCATGTAGGCTGGAAGTCTACCCGCTTTCGCAAGGATCTTAATGAAGCCGAGATTGCGTGTGAATGTCTTTGGCACAACGTGGGCTCCTATGTGTACTCTTCTAGCTGCCGAACTCGACCCGGTGAGGAGTCGAGCTGGTCTTGATGTGGAGAGAAGGCGCTTGCTGATACTAGTGCGATTGAGCATTAGCAACGAGAGAGAGCACGCCGATCTCGATGCGGAGAAGGGTATTCGCATAGCGGATTTTTGCAGTATCGATAGCATCGTCATGCGAGTCCGATATGTGATTTGTAGCTGGATTGACCCTGTGGCGGCTTTCTGGCACCGTACTGTTTGGTAAAGAACCCTAGCAGCAAACAGTAATAAAATGATTCAATTCTCACTTTTTGATGTTAACAAAAACAAGGAGTGGCGGGAGTGTGTAGAGGGCGATGGTTGCAAATACATCCGTGCAGCAGCAGTGGGAGATGGTGTGGTAGTGGAGGTGAATGGGAGAGGTAGAGTTGGTATGTTATGTATGGGAGAATGAGGAGGAGAGGTAGTTGGTGTGTTATGTTTAGAAGAAGAAGAAGGTGGTTGGTTTGTTACGTAGGGAAGAAGAATGTGAGTCTAAATGTGTGTGTGTGTATATGTGTGTTATGTGTGGGAGAATTAAGAGCGTGGAAGCTTGGAGTATGAACAGAAAGTGCTACCATACTGCTGTTTGTTAGCTAACCTACGATATGAAAGATTACATTATAGAACTTTTGATACTCTTTCCCCGTGGTATATTTTAGGCTTCTCGATGTGAACACTACCGGAAGTAGATGGTAATGGTAACCTGTGAATGAGGTGCATTCTCTTGTGTTCGTTTGCGTGTTTATTTGTCTGTTCTTATCTTCGCAGCCATCTAATTTTTACTCTTAAATAGTCAATGGCTGCAATCTTAGTGACTCCACTGACATATATAAAAACTTCGGGCCAAGACTCCAGTTTTGTATGCCAGCTTAAAACCATCATATTAGGAAATTTCACCACATACTTCTTGGGTCTTGAACAACGTATACCGCATTATGCCTCACCGAAAGATGAGTCCAAACACAAACAATTTAATAAACAAAGAAAAAAAGAAACTCTCTCAAACTTAGCACTACAGGTCACTTAGTAGAAGCACCCGTCAGCATCATACCATTGGTAAACCCCATCCCGCTGAAAATGCAAAAAAAATGCCTCTTGCCAGAATTGAACTAGCGACCTTTGCATTACAAGTGCAACGCTCTACCACTAAGCTAAAGAGGCAGCTATTTCTCGTAAATATGCACAAAGCACCTGGCATGGTTTTGAAATCACGTGATCTTAAAGTGCAGGATTTCGATGTCAGAACTACGGCCAATCAATCAGCCAGAGGGACCTCTAGGGGTATTCTCTGATCAAAGCTCTTCAAATCAAGCCTTAAACGAGCCGAAACCACCGGATATTGACCGAAATCCACAGGACCATGTCGCACCCCCTGATCTGATGGACCTCGACGGCGAGGCCACAGATGACGATGAAAACGACAATTTAGAACCATCCTTCGTGACTGCAGTATCAGCTGCCTCGGAGGAACCTGCCCAACTACGGGATAATC